>OX393554.1:66858818-67448818 GCA_947650365.1 Chamaelirium japonicum
CAATGATTCTTCAAAGGCGTCCAACAATAAAAGCTGAGGGATCAACAGATCAAGTCACAATTACAAACTGCTCAAGGAAAGAAAAGATCAACACTCATTCACCAAGCCACCTCCTCACTTATAAAAAAAATGAACCATTCATATATTTGATCACCGAAAGAAAAAAAAAATCTGAAACCGAACATCGTATGTTTGATCACCCAAAAAAAATTTACCAAGAATTAAATGACCCAAAGAAGCAAAGGGTTGTGATCTAAGCAAAGTTTTTTTTTTTGAAAGGATGATCCAAGTAGAGTTACCATTTGTTTCTCAAACAGGAGGTTAAGATTGAGACACTGAAATGTTGAAATAAGTTCAAATGCATTCATCATAAGAGTTGGTTTTTCTTTTCGTCTCTCAACAACACAATTAGATGGCACCTGCATGTCAACAAATAGACTTTAACTCCGCCCTAATGCATTCATAAGAGATAAGACTTGGCTGATGATATGATGATGATGTAGCAATTATACCTTTATATATACTTGACCTTATACATACTTTATGCAGCAGTTATACACAATTTGATACCCAGTTATACCTTTATACATACTTGACCTCATCAGCAAACTATGGCATTAGAAGGAATCCATCCAAGTTGAAGAGATTATCCTTTAATCATATGACATAAATATCAGCAAACTATGGCATTAGAAGGAATCCATCCAAGTTGAAGAGATTATCCTTTAATCATATGACATAAATAAGTAGTACATGTTGGATAGAGAGAGAGAGAGAGAACTATGCATAAGCCAAACAATACAACCATAAAAATTCAAAACTATGATCTACAGAAATCTAAATAAACTTATAGCTAGGAACCTATGCATAAATCAAATAATGCAGCCATAAAAATGTGAAACTATGATCTACACTAAGCAGTTCAATAACAGATAAAAAAAAAGAGCTATCACACAAAAAAAAATCAACATAGGCATGGTAGATAATAAAAAGCAAGTTACAAAATAAAAAACTATGGTTTATACTAAGCCACTTAATGATATAACATGTCATGAGTGCAAATCACAAAAAAAAACCCTGAGAAAGAGAGGGGGCAAATCAGTTTTAAAAAACAGAGATCACAAAACAAAAACTAAGGTGCATGGCAGATAAAAAAAAGATAGATTACAAATTTAAAAACCTCGAGAAAGAGAGTACGGTACATGGCAGATCATAAAAAGAGCAATAGAGATTTAATGGCAGATCAGGAAAAAAAAACCCTCGAGAAAGAGAGAGAGAGAGAGAGTACCTTGCAATTGCCGCTCAAACTTGCAAGTGAGGCTGCTCTCGGAGTATAGGTTAAGAGGTTGGGATGGTGGAACTGTGATGATGGTGTGATGCATAAGAAAATATTGACGGCAATGACGTTAAGACTTTCAGTATCAAAAAGCAAGAACACTATATATAAAATATTGAAGAATCAGGTGATTTAAAAATTGAACACGAAGAGCAAGAAGAAAATACCTGGATTGTCCTCTGATCGAGTTCCCAGATGAGATAAATTTGATTTCCAGTATCATGCTAGTGCTTAAATCTACAGTTATATATTTATAATAAATCAAACCTAAATTTGAAACCAAAACAAACAAAGAAACATTAGTAAGAACAACACATATATTTCTCTCATAGTTGGAAATCAGAAGGAAACCACCATAAACTGTTTCTATAACAAATATACAGAGATATGTGGAAAGTAGATACTCCTATGTTATATGGAAAGCACCAGTAGTTAAGTTGGAGAATTGGTAACGTTGCTGGAAAAATAAGAGAAGAAAGACTGATAGGGAGCAGCACCTCATATGCATTTACCAACCAAAAACATGTGTAAATAGAACACCACCTTTCTCTGCCACTTACGCTAATATTTTGATGAATTTTATTTACAGTGAAGTACAAAAGGCAAGGGATGACACAGAAAAAAAAAATTCAACTAAGAAAAGCATTGATTATATGAAAGGCGATGTTAGATTGATAATGTATCATAAAATTCTTTAAGCTTTGTTGGATCATCCTTCAAAACCAGACCCATGATTATAGGAAAGGCATAGAGTTTAAGGACCTACAGGAATTTCTACATGCATAACTCTCTCATGATTATAGGAAAGGATTGGATCAACAACATTATGCCATTAATTTTGAATGTTTTCTTATAAAAAAATATAAAAGAACACATTATGCCATTATTCTATTGAGCAAAAAAAGAGCGAGTCACTAATGGCTCTTGATTGAGCAAAACTCACAAACAATAGAAAAGTTTTAATCCTAAAATATCCTTGTACATTTTGGTTTAAATTAGCAAAAGACGGGCACCAAGAATTACAATGCAAGTGTTTTGGTCAAATGTTGCTGAAAGTTCTGGATTTATTAAAAGAACGATTTTGGTGGAAATTTGTCCGATTTCAGTCAAATTGGGATCGATTTATGTAGTCTAAACACAAATAGGTGAGTGGCAGTCCTCCAAGATTCTTCGAGACTAAATGAGTACAAATCAGCAAGATTCTTCGACAAATCAGTACAAATCAGCAAGAAAATCAGCAAAAAAAAAATCAGCATGTCGCATATCATCATGTCAAAAACCATCGTGTCAAAAACGTATCCAAATCTAACTTCTGATATGATGGAAGAGCATGTCGTATATCAAAAGACTATGTGAATGGCCTGAATTTCATTCTACAGGTAACAAATATCTAATTCCATTGATAAACCAACACATTTAAAGAAATATCAGAACAATACGATTATTTTGACTATGTGAAAGGCCTGTAGGTTCCAGTTGGATTGAGCTCGATGATGCAGTCACTAATTTTACGGTTGGGGACAGGTCGCACCCACAATCAGGTAGGATTTTCAGGATGCTCGATAGGTTGGGGCAGCATCTTTAGCAAGTTGGATATGTCCCAAGGGCGTGTTAATGAATCACTGATGCAGTAATGGCATGATTATGAGAATGCTACTCGGCATTCTCGTTCATATTCCTAAAGGTATTTACCGGGATTTAGATAGAATGGTTGCGTTGTCTTTGATTCTCACAGGAATAGCTTCTCTAAGGTTCTGACGGAACAACATGATTCCACCCGAGGTTCGAGGATTCATGTGGCTGGTGCTCCATAGAGCAATTTTTGATTTCTTATCATAATTCTCCACAGACGTGATGCTTCCCTTGTCGCAGCAACTTGGCCAGAAACCAATTCTCGAAGAAGGCTCGACAATGAGCGGTTGTGAAAAGTTTGAAAGAATGGATTGAACTTCGATTTACAGAACTGCTGGCCTTCGCTTTTCCCATACTATGAGGCATTTCTATGGACCCTTCTAGTTTGGTTTTCAGGCAATCCTTTGTTCATATTTTATGCTTCAAGGTTTTCTAGTCATTACCTTGAGCTCATATCCCCATATTATTGATGTACATTATTTACCATTCTGCTTACAAAAGAGTAATTAAAATAAACAATTGTCCATTCTAATTGTTTCTTAATGTATTTTTGGTAAGGATCAGATTAGGGTTGACGGGTTTTTTTTTGTTTTTGGAATTTTTTTTGGAAAACTTTTTTTTTTTTGGGAATTGATTAGGAGAGATTGTGACTGTTGTCTCCAATTTCTGCATATTGGCTTCAATTCTGAAGGATTTTATTGATGTTTTTTTTTTATGAATTTCAATATAGATTGGAAGGCTAAGAAAAGGTGAAGAAAGAATACTTTAACAAATGATTTATGCAGAAAATTAACAACTTATAACAAATGAATAATGAATTGCAGTAACTAATCATTATCTTCTGGAAACTGGAATAACACAATAGATGAAGTAACTGAAGCACTGTAGAAAAGATTACGTGGAAAATAAGAAAAAAAAGGAGGAATGAAAAAAAGTAGGGAAATCGTAGGAGAGAATCGGCGAAGGAAAGAAGAGAAAATCGACAGAGATCCATCATCAGATAATATTCAATTTCAATAATCGATCTCATGTACAATTGATTACAATACACCAAGGGTTTGGAATTTCAGGTTAGGATCAGGGGAAAAAAACGAATTGATTCCTGTTTGTATACAGGTTATAAATCGTCTGGTTCTGTTGTTTTGGTAAAAAATGTATATATATATATATATATATAGAGAGAGAGAGAGAGAGAGAGAGATTACCACCTTAGAAATCACCACCAATAAATAGAAAATAATTATCGAAACTGGATTGACTACAAAAAATCTGATTGCAGCTTGAAAAAAAATGCATTTAAAAGAAAAGAACGCAAAGAGAAGAAATGAAAAGGATTTAAAAAAACAAATGAAAAATCGACTGGAAAAAACAGAGGCCTACCTCAGTGATAAAGAAGAGGAACTGGGCGGGGCATTGATTGAGCACGCGAGAGAAGAGAGATATAGCCAAATCGAGGATATATGATCCTCCGCGCGAAATTGGGGGATGGGATTGAATGCCCAAATCGCAGTCTCCATTCCAAATCTAGCAATCCCGATCAACATTGATCCTCCGTGGCGGATCGACGGACGGGATTGAACGCTAAGGCCAATCATAGCCATTGTTTTGGGGGCTGAGCAAGCGGGATCAGGCGATTCAAATAGCAAAGTATCAACACAAAAAAAGGCAGAATGAGAGAGACTTACCAGCACGACATAAGCGACGATGTTCTTGGTGTCAGGAAGTGCCGGAGCAGCATGTGGGGTGGGAGAGATAATAACGGTGATGGGCTGAAAAATAAAACATCAAAAAACACAGCAGACAACATAAGAACAACAGCCAGCAATCAGAATAGGAGTAGGGAAAAAAATGAAAAATGAAAACCTAGCACGACAGGAAAAAAATAAAACCTCGATCTGCAGAGGGCGAGTGGCTTAAGGCCGACGTCGGGGTTGAGTGAGATTTACTGATCACTGGGTGCCTGCGTGTTCATATCTCTTCTCTGCTTCGCTCTACACTTCTCATCCTTTTCAGATCTCTCTCTTCCTCTTGTTTCTGATGTAACAACACCCATCAAATTTTCTACCCAATTGATTCGCTGCAAAGAGAGGGATAAAAAAAAACCCTTTCAAAAAGATAGAAAAGATCTTCTCAAAAAAAAAAAGGAAAACGATGCAGAAGGGGAGCAGCAACGATGGCAGCGCCTGCCAGCCAGCCCCACTCAACCCCAGCCCACTCCATATACCTGTATCATAACCAGAACCAATTTAAACCAATATACAATGATGCAATGTTTAGGAAAAAAATAAGGTTCTGATTGATATAAAAATACAGAAAGATATGGTCATATTCTATGTTCAATAGCCTGATTATTTGCCCCTGATGTGAAGTAAACAACAAACATTCTTGGTCTACCATATGCCTCTACATTTAAAGAAGAAAAAAAAAACGTTGTGAGCCATAATTCCTTTGATAGGAAATGCTGGATCCTTTTCCTCAAAAAAAAAAAATGCAAGATCCAATGATGATGGGAGACATCCCCTTGTTTGTAAACCCATTCCATGGCAAGCTACCATTCCCATCAGATGCTGTCTCACCGACCAAAAATCTATGTAATGATAGTTAAGGTGAAAATTTTGAAGTCTAAGAACACGGTTCAATTAATGCGCTGATCACAGTGCAACATTGTTTCATATGACACATGAAATGCATTTGATGGAATATGGTACATTAATGTAAAGGCACGAAATACTATTAATGTAAAGGCATTGGGCACGAAGTACTATTGGGTTGCGGCAAAGAACTCCAGTAGGCATTGAGTTTAGAGATATGGTACATTAATGTGATCAGCGCATTGAAATACTAATTGATCTTAAAATATAGCACATTAATGACTGATTGGGTGATCCGCGCATTGAAATACTAAGATGAATAAAACCTAACATTGTGTAAGTCTTCCACTTCCCGTCTGTTCACAGTCCAACATATGTTCGCTCAAGAGCTCTCACTACTCACATAGGTTGATTTACTATAACAAAGGGAACCAAAATTAAAAGTTGAGTGTATATTCAGTATCTGCTCATAATACAATGTGGAAGTGTTAAAGCCGGCCAAAGAATTTTCCACCAAGGGATGCCAAACCAATTTGAACCAGTATGATAGCATCAAGGAAAGCTTCAGATTTGAATAACCAAAAATCATTGATCCCATTCTAAAAAAAAAGCTTGAGTTGAAAGCCGAAACGGTTTCTTTTGGTCAATGATCCCTTGATCACATATAAAAAATGGAGATCACTGATCTTCATTGATCAGTGATCTCCATTTTTGGTTTCATTTTTTTAGAATGGGATCACAGCTCCTATTTTGGCCAATTCTCTTTCTAGTCTTTTTTGGGGTGGAATTAGAAAGACATTGGGCTGGTTCACTCAATCCGAAAATAGAAAATAAGGGGGAATCTTCTGATATCTCTGATCTTTCCCTTTGATTGCCTCATATACATACTATAGAAATTTCAAAAAAAAAAAAAAATTGAAACAACCGGAATGTCATGATCACAACCGGAATGTCTTTCCAAATTGACAACTCCTGATCCAACCATTAAACAAATCATTTCCGAAAAAAAAAAAAAAAGCAACCCAGCAAACAATGGCAGTACCTTGATCCTCTTCAGCAGGTCATAAGGCATGCAGTTACCAATTTGACCTCGATTTCCTGGAGTCCCAAGAGCAACAATCACAAAACATTCCCACAAAAAAAATATATAATTTAAAAGAAACAGGGATTGGGGCTACCCACATGCTGATCCGGTGAAAGAGAGAATGGTTCCATGTGGTCGTCCTGCAACCAAGGACCTCCAGAGCCTTACTCACTTCAGTGCAGTGCTGCTGTATGGGAATTAGCTTTCCCTCCTCACTTCAGCCTGAAGAATGGGGAGCCAGTGTGTTTGCTGCAGAAAATTAATTTACACAAAGCTGGAAAGGATCTGGTGTCAGTCCGTCTCCGCTGCTGTGCTGGAGGTGTTGGACATAGGCAGAGCTGAGAGCGGTGGACAAAGAAGAAGATACAGACCCTTATAGAACAGAACAGACCCTTATAGAATAGACCCTTATAGAAAAAAAAAAAAACAGAGACCATAGAACCTGAAACAATATATCAGAAGAACCATGAGAGAGAGAGAGGACCTGAGACTGCGTCACACCTCGATCTCCTGTAGTTGAAGAGGCAGGAAAAAAAATCAGGAAACAGATCAGAAATATAGAGAGAGAGAGAGAGAGAGGAAAAAACAGGTGAAATCCGATCAGATAAGGGAAAGGAAAGAAGAAAAAAAAAGAGAAAAAATTCACCTCCATCTCCTGATCGTCTCTCTCTTGCAGCCCCCTCTCTATCTCTCTTCCAGATGGGACCTCGATCTCCTGTAACTGAAGAGGCAGAAAAAAATCAGAAAACCGATCAGAGAGAGAGAGGGAGAAAGGGGAAAAAACTGGTGAAATCCGATGAGATAAGGGAAAGAAAAGAGAAGAAAAAATTCACCTCCATCTTGATCGTCTCTCTCTTGCAGCCTCCTCTTCTTCCAGATGGGACCTCGATCGGCCATGAGTGAGAGAGATTCTTACTTGGGTGGTCCTCCTCCTCCTCGCCTTCCAGCCGGAACCCTAGATCTAGGTTTCCCCTACATGAAAAAAAAAATCAGGAATGATGAGATGGGAGTTCGAGTTTGAGTGAGAGAGAGAGAGAGGGGTTCCAACCTGTGGGCGTAAGGGCAGTTGGGGTCAATACCAGAGACCGATCGGCCAAGAGAGAGAGAGAGAGAGAGAGAGAGCTCGAGGTGCTCGCCGGTCGGAGGTGGGCTCTTCGGGGTTCTTGTCGGTCGGGGCCGGGCTGGGCCCTAGAGGTGAAGGGGGAGGATAGGGGAGGGGGAGGATAGGGGAGGGGGAGGTGGTGGGGAGAGGGACCGTGGGCTGACCGGCTAGTACAGGGGTGGCTGAGAGAGAGATGGAGCGGAGGGAGATGAGGGGGCTCGGTGGAGAGGGAGGGGGTCTCCGGGGTGGCTGAGAGAGAGATGGAGCGGAGGGAGATGAGGGGGCTCGGTAGAGAGGGAGGGGGTTTCCGACTTCCAAGAGGAGGCGGGCTGGATTCCGAAAGAGAGAGAGAGAGGGGGGGCGCGCACAGTGGGCCGGGTTCCAAGAGAGAGAGAGAGAGAGACAGAGACAGAGAGTTTAGAGGGCGATTTAATAGGGTGGGATTTAATAGGGTGAGTGGAGTTCGATGGTCAGGATTAGGAAATGGACGGCTGTGATCGAGTCGGGATTAAATAGGCTGAGTAGGATTCATTTAGCTCTGGCTGAAACGGACAACTGTGATTTATCTCCCTCCTCTAGATAAATCAGAGCCGCTCCTTTGTCTCAGTTCATTTGTCCCCCCCACAACCGTCGTCCCTTATTATATAGATATATATATATATATATATATATATATATATATATATATATATATATATATATATATATATATATATATATATATATATATATATATATGGGGAGGGATACTCTTACTCATATAGTTACCTATGATCCAGACCGTCCATTAGATTCTGACATATGGTTCGGATTAGATGGGGAGTTAAAACAAACGTGTCTGCATTAAATGCCCGTATTAAAAGCCCATATTAAAAGCTCGTATTAAAAGCCCACATTTAATGCGGACACCATTGCTTTAACTCCCCATCTAATCCGAATCGTACGTTGGGATCTAATGGACGGCTCGGATCATAGGTAACTGTATGAGTAAGAGGCCATGAGTAAGAGTATCCCACCCCTATATATATATATATATATATATATATATATATATATATATATATATATATATATATATATGGGTCAGGATCGGATGACCTAGAAAATTTTGACCCAGCAAATAACCCAGCACCCTTTGATGTACCTAGAGGTTTTAGAATGGACTGAATTTTTGTAGACATGTTGTCTATGGAATGTTGATCATCCTCACAAAAAATCAGCCCATTCTAAAACCTTTAGGTGTATCAAATGCGCTTTTCAAATCAGCGGTTAAAATTGACAATAAAAAACCGTTGATTTAAAGAGCGCATTTGATGCATCTAGAGGTTTTAGAATGGACTGATTTTTTGGGAGGATGATCAACATACCATAAACAACATGTCTATAAAAATTCAGCCCATTCTAAAACCTCTAGGTGCATCAAAGGGTACTGGGTTATTGCTGGGTCAGTCGATCCTGACCATATATATATATATATATATATATATATATATATATATATATATATATATATATATATATATATATATATATATATATATATATATATATATATATATATATATATATATATATATATATATATATATATATATATACTAAAACGGAGCCCTCTCTCCCATGGTGTGACACGTGGAGCCCTATTGATGACAGAAAAATCTCTCATCCCTGTGTGAACACGGATATCCCTGTGTATACCCGATGTTTACATGCATTATGAGGAGAATGAGCCATTTATAACAATTTAATGTCATTTATTGATTTACTCCATTCCATAATCCTCTCATCAAAAAATTTAAAAGTTTTTTTCCCTCCCGATGTTTGCATGCATTATGAGGAGATGTTTGCATGCATTATGAGGAGAATGAGCCATTTATAATAATTTAATACCATTTAATCCTCTCACCCCCATATGACTCTCTCTCTTCCTTCCTCATAAATCTCTCTCATGTCTTTTGGAAGGCAACGAGATCGTGAACTGCCGGTGTATGAACACAACCCTCTCTCATAATTATTTATAGGGTTATTTTGACTTTGCCCCCCAAATTTTGTCTTGAATTAGACTTTACCCCTCATCTTTTCATTAATTAGAGTTTACCCCCTAAATCTAAGATTCCGTCAGCTCACCTCTCAAAATTTTATTTCTTTTCCGTCAGTTTACCCTTCCTCTTAGATGAAGAAGTGACGGAACAATTAGTTTTGGCGGGTAAAGTCTAATTCAAGGCAAAGTTTGGGGGGCAAAGTCAAAATAACCCTTATTTATATAATGGCATATTTTTATGACATATTTTATGGCAAGGTTTTTATTATCCCTTAAATAGTGATCTTCACAAACCATGGAAGTTAAGTCTCTCTCCCCTATTATGACACGTAGCTAGAATTCTTCTTCCGTGTGTGAATGCAGCTTTTGTTTAAATCCATTTAAAATTTACCATAAAGATAATAAATTTTCATTCAATGGCATTTTATGGTCATTTGATGTTAATCTTTCTCTCTCTATCACACACACACTAACAAGTGAATCAAACTCACTTCAGATTTCACATTTCTTTGAACAGTTGTGATGTCGTCTTTGCCAAATGAAGTGCATCAAGCACATTCGGGCATTGCCCGGGTTTCTTACTAGTATAATACTAAAATAGAGCCTTATCTCCTGCGTTGTGACATGTGGATATCTTTTGAATAGCTATAATCCTTCTTCAGTGTGTAAACACGACTCTCTTTCTCATAAATCCTATTAAATAACTACACCATTTCAATGGCAGTTAATGACCATTTCATGTTAATTAAGAAAATCATTAGTACTTTCTCTCTCTCTCTCTCTCTCTCTCTCTCTCTCTCTCTCTCTCTCTCTCTCTAACAAGTGAATCACACCCCGACGACTGAATCATACTCACTCTAGATTGCACACTTCTTTGGACGGTTGTGATGTCGTCTTTGCCAAGTGACGTGCATCAAGTTTATCACAACCCACATGATAAAGTTTGAACACGTGGCACTTTCGTATAGTATTGAGCGGTCATGTGAGAGATTATACCCGAAAGTCGACAATTTTTTTCTCATCCGCTCTAGCAGGTTTCACTCATCAACAATGCCAAAAAAAATTTAATATCGTATTTTTTTCACCCAATGAATGACATGCCCTTTAGTGTGTTTTCCTTTCACCACTTGCACTCCCAATAGGAGTGGCAATCCTTGACCCGACCCGTCAACCCGACCCGAATCCGATCTGAAGTAAGCAAGTTTGGGTTTGGCCTAAACGGGTTCGGGTCATTGACGGGTCTACCCGATTGACCCGTTTATTTAATGGGTCGGGTTTGGGTTTGTACCCATAACCTAATTGACCCGACTTAATCCATTTACCAAATGGGTCATGTCAACTCGGCCCGACCCGACCCGAGCCAACCCAAACAACCCGACCCAACCCAGCCCAATCCGACCTGTCTTGACCCAACGCGAAAGGTTTACATGGGTTTTGTTGACCCAACCAGAGCTAACCCGACCCGTTTAGTAAACGGGTTAAACGGGTCAGGTCGGGTCAACCCGTTTAATAGGCGGGTCGGGTTTGGGTTTAAGTTTTTGACCCGTTTATTAAACGGATCAAGTACGGGTTGAGTGTTTTGCCCTTGTATCTATGTCTCAACCCGACCCAACCCGAACCAGACCCTACCCGACCCTACCAGACCATATGAAACCTAGAAAATACTATTCAGCTAGAATGTTTTACATACTTTCTATTCCCAATCCAATCACAAACATCCGTTGCATCTAGGCAGGGGCTAAGTCTGAATCACCGATTGGGGTTGGGTGTAATGGAAGGGGGCTCGGAATCGACATTACAGGATACGGAGATACTTCGTGAAAAAATTTTGACTCTGTGAAAATAGTACAGTTCTACAAAAGTAATAGAAATATCAACAAAATGGTAGAAGTTTAACCAAGACAATCATAAATCAAGCATAGATACATACTTTAGAATAAAAAAAAATATTTTTATAATATCTAGGGGTGTGGAGTTCCTCGTAGGATGTGTTGACAGTGTACCACTGGCATTAGTCCAACATTGGTAATGGGAGTGGGATTGTACCCATTGTATACCCGATGTGCACTTTTTTTTTTTTTGAGAACCCCTCCTAAAAGGAGGGAGGGTTTGGCGGACCCCAACCAGAAGTCATTACGAACTAAGATAGGATACCATTACAAAAACAGAGTGCCTCCACCCCTAGCTTATCCCGCCATGGTACAATCCAAGCACTGAAGAGGGAGATGACAGACTGCCTCAACTTCTCCTGCCCTGCGGACTTGGCATTGAAGACCCGGTTGTTCCGTTCTAGCCAGATGACCCACACAATCGCCATGACCAAAATGTCCCACGGCTTCCGGATCTCCATCGGAATTCTCATCCTTCTCCAAGATGTCCAAAGGGCCCTGAGGGTCCTCGGATGGGAAAAAAGCCCCGCTCTACTCTCAAAATGATCCCACAACGACCTGACAAAAGGGCATCCTAGCAACAGATGGGAGGCAGTCTCCTCCTCCGAACCGCAGAAAGTGCAAGAGGCATCCGACACCCGTGGGTGATTTCTCCGCATTAGATTAGTCTTGGTCAGAATCTTATTCCTCGAGCCTAGAAGGGAAAAGATCTGGACCTTCGAGGGAGCCTTCGTCTTCCAGATAGCCTTAGAAGGTCCATGACGCGGAACCCTAGGCAGAAGATGGTTGTAGAAAGAGGTAACGGAGAAAACTCCGGAAGATGAGGCGCTCCACCGGACCTCATCCCGGGATATCCTGAAGGAGGCCGACCACAAAATCGGGAGAAGGTCCTGCCACTCCCGCCGACCTTCTTGATTCAACGGAGCACCAAGCTTCAAACGCCACCTGATGTTCCCCTGCCTCCGACAAGCCTGCGAGCAGACCGAGGCTCCTTTGTTCCTGGCCAAGGAGTAGAGGGCTGGGAAGAGCTGCTCTAGCGGTCTGTTACCGATCCAGGGATCTTTCCAGAATCTAATGGACCTCCCGTCGCCTAGAACAAGCGAAGTAGCCTCCCTATAGAGGTCTCTAACCCTCAGAATGCCCCTCCAGAAGTAAGAGATCCGGCCCAACGATCTACCCCGAGCATGCAGGGGAGAGAACCTCTTAAAATATCTCGCTAGAATGACGTCCCTCCAGGACCCCCTAGAATTCTGTTGCAGTCTCCACCACCATTTCCCTAACATCGAGATATTGAATCTACGCAAGTCCAGGACCCCCATGCCTCCCATCTTCTTAGGAAGACAAACCTGGTCCCACCTCAGCAAATTGTAGCCTCCCGCATTCTCCCCCACACCATGCCAGAGGAAGGAGCGCCGAATCTTGTCAATCCTCTCTATCACTCAGGACGACAGGTAGTAGAAGGAAAGGTAGTACGAAGGAATCGAAGATAGCACCGAGTTGACCAGCACCAGCCTACCCTCCTGACGAAAGAAAACGACCCTTCCATCCCTCCAATCTCCTCTCGATCTTAAGGATTAGCTGCTCCCAATCCTCCCTCCGCGGCGCTCTATCACTAATAGGCAGTCCCAGATACTTCATCGGTAAGCTCGCCGCTCTGCAATTCAAAAGTCTGGCCAAACCACACCCTGCATCCCCTGGTCCGATGTAGTAGAGACTGCTCTTCTGGAAATTTATCTTCAGGCCTGAGGTCAGCTCCAACCCGTAAAGGAGGACCTTAAGAGAGACCAACTGGAACGGGCAAGCTGCTGCGAATAAGAGGGAGTCATCTGCATAATGCAAGTTCGAGGTTGTCCAGCCATGACCACCAACTCCCCGAACCAAACCCTCAGCATTCGCCTTCCGAACAGCTGCATCGAAGGCATCAACCACCAGGATGAAAAGATACGGGGACAGAGGGCACCCCTGCTTCAGTCCCTTGTAAACCTTGAAGTCCTTGCCCTGCTCCCCGTTAATAAGGCAAGATAGCTTCGAGGATACCAGTATCTCTCTAATCCACCCTAACCAACCATCAGAGAAGCCCTTAGCCTTCAAAAGATCTAGCAAGAAATCCCATTTGATCTGGTCGAAAGCTCTCTCAAAATCGATCTTCAGAAGCACTCCTTCTTCTCCGGATTCACGCAAGTGGAAGATCGTCTCATGAGCCGCCACCACACTATCAAGGATCAGCCTCCCCCTGATGAAAGCGGTCTAGGAAGGAGAAACCAACAGAGAGATGTTGTCCGCGAGAATGTTGGCTAAAACCTTCGTAATAATTTTGTAGAGGCAGTTCGACAGGGAAATCGGCCTGAAGTCCCGAATGGTCTCTGCAACAGATTTCTTAGGCAGAAGGATAATCCACGAGTGATTGAGGCAGTGAAGACGCACCTTGCCCAAGAAGAAGTCCTGAAGCAGCCGGCAAAGATCGTCCTTCAAGATGTCCCAGAACTTCTGGTAAAACTCCATTGGAAACCCATCCGGACCTGGGGCCCCATCACTTTTGGACTGGAAAACCGCCTTCCGGAATTCATCAGTGGTAAACTCCGCATCGACTCCCGAGCCACCTGGTAGCCTCGGGAAATCCGCACAGCTCCAGTCATAGGAAAGCCCAGGTGAGAGTTCATCCTCCCGGAAGGAGGACTTGAAGAAAGAAGTAGCTACACCGAGGATGTCAGTCGTGGATGTCAGCTCGCGGTCTTCGTGCCACAGGGAGGCCAAAAAGTTCTTCCTCCTCCGAGCATTAGCAACTCTATGAAAGTAGGAGGTGTTCGCATCGCCTAATTTCACCCACTGCTCCTTCGAACGCTGCCTCCACATTCCTTCCTCCTTCCGTAATAGGAGCATGAGGTCTTGGTTTAGCTCCTTCAACCTCGCGGCCTCCGGGGTGGTAAGGACGGCGAACTCTCCTCTGGCCTCCAGTATCTGAATTTCAGCCAAGGTTGAGGCCTTTTGACGCAGAACATTCCCGAAATGAGCCCTGCTCCAGGACTGAAGCTTCTTCTTGATGAATCTGAGCTTCCTCGCCATGTTCAGAGCCGAATTCTTAACATACCCTGCTTCGCCCCACCACCCGGTAATCAAGTCCTCGAACCCCTCCTCCATAGACCACATCGACTCGAACCGAAAAGGTGGCCGAGTTGGCGAGATCGTATCAGTAGAGAGAAGGATCGGTGCATGGTCGGAAACACAGGAAGCCAGTCCTGCCTGAATCGAGCCGGGGAAGCGCAAGTCCCAATCCAACGAGATCAGGAACCGATCCAGCCTGGCCAAAATCGGGTCTTCTCGCTTGTTGCTCCACGTGAAAGTGCGTCCGGACAAGGGAAGATCGATCAACTCTTGATGTCGGATGAATTGGGAGAAAGCCCTCATCGCCGAAGCATCCCCATCACTGCGCAGCCTCTCCTCTGACCCTCGCGTGACATTGAAGTCACCTGCGATCACCCAAGGACCTTGAAAGTTTGTCCTGAGCAAGGATAGCTCCGTCCAGAAGTCATCCCCTCTACTGTGGTCGGTCGGGCCATAGACGGAGGACAGCATCCACTCCTCACCGTCTAGTCTATTTTGAAGGACCAGGGAGAGGGAGAAGACACCGACATTGGAGCTCTTCAACAAAAATAGGTCGTCACTGTACCCTATCAGGATTCTCCCCGACGCACCTGTAGCATCTTTAGCCTTCCACTTCGCAATCTTCCTCGTGCTGAGAGAATGGAAAAAATGGCTCGTCGGGTTCTCGCACTTCGACTCCTGAATGCAGATAATATCGACATCGTGAATAGAGGCAAAAGAACTGGCCGCCCTCCTCTTCTCCGACTTCCCTAAGCCCCTAACATTCCAGGACAAAATCTTCATAGAAACACAAAGAGACCAACTCCCTACACTCCTCCAAAACCACACAACAACCAGCTCAAGATGAGGCCATCCTCGCTCTCTTCTCCTCCAGAGCCCTGATAGAATCAAGAAAGAAACGCACACTATCCATCTCTGGTGGAGTAATAAAACCACACTTTTTAGCAATGTCCAAAATAACATCATCATCCAAAAGAGAGAGGGGGAAGGACACCGAAGGATCCGCCTGATCCAACTCCAAAAGGCGCATCTTGGACCGCACGAGAGCCTGCGCAAGCAGTGGATCATCCGAGGAGCGCTGCAAAATCTACCGGAAACTCCTCCTTGCCGACTGAAGCTGGGAGGGTCCTGCCATGTCCGCCGCTGCAACTGGCCTCTCCTGGTCTGCGCTCTGATCAGCTATGGCCCTCAGCATCCCGTCCCCCTGCCCTGTCACAGCGCTCCTGTCGACAGCAAGGTTAGTAGTAAGAGAATCCCCCACTATGGGGCTAACCGCCTCAACAGGCACATGTTCCACCTGGGGGCCCAAGGGGGACCCCCTCTCCACCAAATCTCTAGGAAAGCCCTCGTGCACATCATCAAAGGGATTAACGTGGGGGACCTCACAACCAACGTGCGCAAACTCAACAGGAACATGAGGGACGTCACCATTCGCGCCCGTCCCAAGGTTCAAAACAAAACCTGAATCCCGCGAGAATTGCTGGAGGGAAGGTGTACCTGGTTCCGGGCTGTTGCTCGCCTCGCCACCTGCCTGGCTCAGCCCCGGATCCTGAGCTGGAGCAGGGAAACGCGGCGGCCTGACACACGGTTGCCGGAACCGAGTGGGCTGAGGTGAAGCAACAGGCGGCCCGAAGCCCGAGGGGATCACCGGCTCTCCGAATGGCATTCTGTCGCCGAAAGGATGTCCTCCGCCGGAACCGTGCTCCAATGGGGGTAGATGTCCAAGGGGAGGTGGTGGCAAGGAAGTGCAGTCTCCCAGGACCTGGGAGGTCAGACGAACCCTGAAAACTCCGCAGTCAAGAGAGAATTGCACCGTGGGAGGGATCAAGACTGGCTCGTAATAGAGGATTGTGGCTTGACAGAACCGCCTGTGAGAGATCGAGGGAAAGACATTGTGACACTCCCTGATCTCACCATAGGGCTCCAGCAGAGTTCGAAGAGATCCTTCCCCCCAAGCGTCAAAAGGAAGCCCGAAGATAGTGACTCGTATCGCCGTCCGCCTCCTCCGAGCCACTGCCCCAGCCAGCTCCTCCCATGGCCGGAAGGAGACTGAGACCGCACCCAGGTCGCGAACGCCTCGACCGACCTCAATCTCCAAGAATTGGCGGAAAGGAAACTCGACCAAAAACTCGCCGTTCCCGATCTCCTGTGCCGGCCATTCCCAGGAGCCTTGCCATGCATGCCGGAGATGGCCGGACAATTCCGCTGCCGTCACCGACCGTCAGAAGACCCGGCATACCCCAGACCTGTTCAGCACCTCTAGCATCTCCTCCCTTCGCGGATCCCTCGGCAGATCCATCGAGGTTCCCGCCCCTGCCGCCGAAGAACCAGTTGAGCCGGAGGACCGGGCCATCCCGCACCTGTGGGAAGTGTGCCCCACCTTCCCGCAGGCAAAGCACACGATGGGGTTCCGGCAGGCCGCGACGGCGTGATCCCGTTCGCCGCACCTGAAGCAGCACCGCCCCGGAAGATCCCTGCGAGAGCGCCGAGAAGACCGGCCGGAAGATCCCCCCGATCTCGTCACCGGAGGTGCCTGGGCTGGACGGCGCACAATGTCTGCGAAAGACACCCTCTGGTGGCGGCTCGACAATGGCGGATTTGAAGAGCCCCTGGGACGCCTATCCCGGGAACGACTCCTCTCCTCCCCTCTTACCGAAACCCCCCCCCCCCCCCAAGAGGCGCAGCCCTAGCCCGCGAGGTACCTTGGGAGCGCGCGACGTTGGCTTCCCCAGGGTGACGGAGACCAGATCGAGAAGATGCCCCCCTAGATCTCCCCCGGATCTCCCTGGATCTCGATGCACCTCGGGATCGCCCTCTCGCCATCGCTCAATAATATTGGGGGAGAAAAGTCGATGTGCACTTTTCCCTCTAAAAGATTAGCCATTTCGAGTAATAAGGGGTTGTCAACATGGTATCAAAGTTAGGCCCTGCTCCGGGAGCTCCGCTTAATTGTGCCTTGCTATGCGTGCTACTTCTGAGGGTGTACCACGTGTGAGAGGGTTTGGGGGGGATTGTTGACAGTGTGCCACCAGCATTAGTCCCATATCGGTAATGGGAGCGAGATTATGCCCCTTATATACGTACCCGATGTGCACTCTTCCCTTTAAGAGGTTAGCCTTTTGGAGTAATAAGAGGTTGTCAACCAAATGTACTTCTATGCATTTTGTATAGATGCAAATCATTCTAAGATCTATAACATATCTAAAATTTAATTGATTTCATTAGTATTAAGATATGATTTTCTTTTAAAAAAATCTTTAAATTTTTAAGATAAATCCGTTAGAACCCAAATCCGATGTAAGAATATTAAATCTTAATTGAGTTGATGTTTTTTACACTACCTTGATTTTTGAATTTTTTATAAGAATGCTTCAATCTGATTGAATGAACAATGTGATGGGTTTTCTTTGATTTGATCCAATATCCCAAAATAATATTTCGAAGAAAAATCATGTTGAAGTAGTGGAACAGGTTGTTTAGAGGATTAGGATTTGTAGACTGATAAAAATTTATGAAAATTTTAAGAAATTTTGGAATACTTCTGACCCCACATTTAAGTTTGAGGGAGAGAAAAAATGAAATGTTTCATAATAATTAGAGAAAATTTTGAACCATGTAGATCACATCCATTTACCTAAGAGTTGAGGCTGAGTATGGTTCACTGGTTGGGGATGGTTGTAACGGATGACTACGATCGCGACACGTCATTCTGTATAACAGAATCAATGAAAGTTATCAAGCTAAAATAGTATTTTTCCTCGAATCCCAACGTACAATATTTTTATTTCTACTAGATGGTAACATACATGTCCACCGATCGTACCGACCAGATTAAGATTTAAGATTGCCAAGAAAGAATTTGACTTATACAAACTAAAGCTTTTTGTGTAGGAATCAATATATATAGCAACGAAAGGCATGAGCTCTCATACTTATGCGGTGATGTAAATTTCAATGTTCAATGCACGCGCCAGAAAACCAATCTATATATATAAGAAAACCAATTAATCTATATCTATACTATATACTAAAATGGAAGCCTCTCTCCCGTGTTGTGACACACGGACGTCTATTAAAGAGTTAGAATTTTTCTTACTTGTGTGAACGATGCTTTTTTTAAAATCCATTTAAAAATCTACCATAAAAATGATAAATTTTCATTCAATGTCATTTAATGGTCATTTGATGTTAATCTCTCTCTCTCTCTAACAAGTGAATCACACTCGCTTCAAATTTCACATTTCTTCGAACAGTTGTGATGTCGTCTTTGCCAAATGGCGTGCATCAAACACATTCGGGCATTGCCCTGGTTTCTTACTAGTCTATACTATATACTAAAACGGAAGCCTCTCTCCCATGTTGTGACACGTGGACGTCTTTTATAGAACCATAATCATTCTTTCATGTGTGAACACGGCTCGGTTTTAAATCCTATTAAAAACCTACCATAAAGATAATAAAACACTCATTCAATGACATTTAATTATCATTTGATGTTAATCTCTCTTCCTCTCTCTCTAACAAGTGAACCACACTCACTTTAGATTTCATACTTTTTCGAACATTTGTGATGTCATCTGTGCCAAATGGCTGTGCATCAAGCTTATCTGGGCATTGCCCGGGTTTCTTACTAGTATATACTAAAATGGAAGCCTCTCTCCTGTGTTGCATGGACGCCTTTTAAAGAGCTAAGATTCTTCTTCCAAGTGTGAATATGACTCTCTTTTAAATCCATTTAAAAACCTATCATAAAGATGATAAATTTTCATTCAATGGTATTTAATGGTCATTTGATGTTAACCTCTCTCTCTCTCTCTCTTTCTCTCTCTCTCTCTCTCTCTCTCTCTCTCTCTCTCTCTCTCTCTCTCTCTCTAACAAGTGAATCACACTTATTTCAGGTTTCACACTTCTTCGAACAGTTGCGATGTCGTCTTTACCAAATGGCGTGCATCAAGTATATTCGGGCATTGCCCGGGTTTCTTACTAGTGTATATATCTATAATGGAAGTCTCTCTCTCGTGTTGTGACATGTGGACGTCTTTTAAAGAGCTAGAATTCTTCTTCTGTATGTGAACGCTACTCTCTTTTAAATCCATTTAAAAACCTACCATAAAGATGATAAATTTTTATTCAATAGCATTTAATGGTCATTTGATGTTAATCTCTCTCTTTCTCTTTCTCTCTCTCTTTCTCTCTCTCTAACAAGTGAATCACACTCACTTCAGATTTAACATTTCTTCAAACAGTTGCGATGTCATCTTTCCCAAATGGCGTGCATCAAGTACATTCGGGTATTGCCTGGGTTTCTTACCAGTATAATTAAAAGCTGAGTCATTTTCCTTGGATCCTTACAAGTCGTCGTATCTCCCTTGTATTCTCCAAGGATTTAATTTGATCAAAGGCTCGAATTTGATATACTCCATCAATTAAAGGTTAAATTCCCATCATTTATAGAGAAACTATAGGTTATTAATCATGTTGACAAGTGGCATTTAATGTAAATAGTGATGTTGGTTGAGTTTCTAGGGCCCTTCCAGAAGTTTAACTGGTCAAAGATTTTGGGCAGAAGGGGGGGGGGGGGGGGGTTCCTTTCTTCTATTACAAGACTTGTTAGTCAACGCCCAGGATTCCGGTTGACCCCATGAGTCAAGTGGCTCATTGATGTTAGTCAGTCATGCTACTAGGTCATACAGCCGGTCAAAAAATCTTTTTCTCCCGGTTGGACGCAGTCATCTAACCGTCCGGCGGAAATCATTGCGCCTGACGATCGAGACAGGGATGAATTGCATGGCCCGGGTACTGATGGTTTGGTTAAGCTCGAGTCCAACTTATCCACCCATTTCGCTAGTGGGACAGGGATGGAGCCAATGTTGGGCTCAATAATTTTTTTTTTTTTTCGGGGGGGCGGTGGGCAAAGTGTAAAATGACCTGAATAGCTCATGCGCACAACCCGCCCCCTCCCCCCAAAAGTTGACTCGTTCTCCAAAAAGGCAAATGTCCCTCCCTAGGTGGTTGTGGGCACGCATGTTTGGTCATGCGTTCGACCTGGAGCCCGATTTTCTCGACGCGTCCTTCATCAGAAAGACAAGACTAGCTATAGGCGGTCGTGCACGACTGTGCCAGGCAGCACGGGTCATCCCAAATCATACACATTTTGACTTTTCTGTATGGACCGTTTTGAGGAGAATTTCATGATTGAGCTTATGTAACATATTCCCTTGATATATAAAGAGATATTGGGTTTTGTAGAGATGTGTGGAAAATATTGTTTACTTTGAGGGAGGCTTGGTCAGGGTTTGAAGAAGAAGGAGCTCTCGGCGAATGGAGTTCATCTCGTTGGAGTTGAGTGTTGCTTGTAACTTCGTTTGGTCCTTCATTCTAGTGGATTGTCCGATCGTCTTGCCCGTAATTTTTTCGGCAAGGATTTTCACACAAATCTCTCAACTCTCTATGTGTGATTGTTTTCTTCTTGTTTTACTATTTCTCTATTTGTATATTGGATTGCTTGTTCCACGTCGATTCATTGGAGAATTGTATTTTGCAATTGATTTTTGTTGACTCACGTGGTCAGAACGATTCGGTATCGGATTGCACATCCGATATCATTTATAAGGATCCTCAACAAAAGTTGTATGAATAATCGTAGTGGCCCATCGTGAGATCTGATGGAACCCCACGGTGTTATTGCCCGGTGAATCCCTCACAGGAACCTCACATTGAATCGGACAACAACCACCCCATGAATTGCACTCAGCCTGGTATAGAGGCACCGTCAACCAGTGCTTCGCATTATGGCGGACTGCAAGCCCCCCGACGTGGAGCTTTGACAGCATTCACCGTCGTGTCGTATCCTGCACGCATGCCCAAGCACCACCTCTCATTCCGGAGCGTCGCTTAGCGGAGATGAATCATAGTCTTTGCTATAATCTGGTACAAAATTCTCCATGGCTCGCATTCAGCTCGAGCACCACTATCCCACCATAAAGAGCCCCCATCAATCACAGCTATAGCCGTCAAGAACAGATATGATAGGGTTGCTGTCGTACAACGTCCGAACATGTGAAAGTACTTAACCCCCCGATTAATTTCATATACAATGGATGGTAGTGATACCTCCTTGCCACGTGGCTCGCATTATGTATGGGGACTCTACCTTTGGAAGCAAAGAGAATAGTAATTGCATAGGAGAGAACAATAATTGTATAGCCAACACATTTGACTTTTGTTGCCAACTCCTAGTGATATGGAGACTAATGGAGTGATGGCAGCTCCTCATTGCAGTAATGTTTTTCTAGGGGCCATGGGATGAACCATTAGGGGGATGCCACGTAAAGTTGGCAACAAAAAAGTTGGCAAACTAGTTGGCTATCTAGCATTTTTCAAGAAGAAAATCAGGTTTCATTGATTGACCAATTAATGGGGGGCATCCAATAGGTTGGCTTCATCTTTAATGAATCGAACGGCTCAAGAGTACCGGAAATCTGAAAGTCAAGGGGGACCTGCCCCCGGGCCCTACGTGGCTCCGCCCCTGGATCGAGCCAGGTCTGAGTTGCATGGCACGCCATACCCAAAAGACAATGGTCCAGATCCCGACGTGCTGTAAAAGGCATCCCCATGGCGTTTTGTGGTAAGGCCGCCCTCGTCCAAGTTTTCTCCCTGACAAACAAGGATGGGTGCAACGGTTGGGGTTGAGGATGATTTATCGATCGCGATGGGTGCAATGGATGGCTATGATTTGGGCATGTCATCCTGGTTAAAAGAAGATAGTAAGTTAAATAATATTTTTTAATATAAAGTTCTATTTTAATATGGAAGGTCCATTAGGTCCTCTCCCTAGAGGCTGCTAGGGTGTCTCCTACCATAGTGACGGCTAGGGTTTCCTTTCCATTTGGGTGCGAGCTCCTTCCCCCTCCACCCTTCCATCCCCTGCCCCCCCCCCCAATCAACCCTCGCCCATCGTTCTACTATGTTATCCCTTTTCTTTGCTGTTTTGTTCTCCCTCCCCATCTCTCCATTCCAACTTGTACCTCCCTTGTCTGGATCCCTCTATGGCGACTCTGTTGGTGGATGATCCGCTGCTAAAGTTCAGGAACACCAAGATTGATGGGACAACATCTTTCAGAGATTTAAACATAAGGAAAGACGGATCCGTCAAAGCCTCTCTCGACAGTAAAATCCTTACGGCTAAAATAGTGAAAGCCATACTCTTCAAAGAAACCATATAGAAAGCTTGGGCGAACCTAGGTAAGGTAACAATCACGGATTTCCATGAGTCCTCCTATCTCTTCGAATTCAAATCTCCTCGGATCCTTAAGAAAGTCCTTCGAAAGGGTCCTTGGTGTTTCAACCATGATGCTATGGTGCTATCCCGATGTGTCCACCACCTCCAACCCAATGAATATTTCTTTGATGGGATCGAGATCTGGGTTCAGGCTTTTCAGATTCCCAAGGGCTACTTGACGAGGTAATCGGTGTAAAAGATAGCTAAACAGATAGGCTCCCTAATACCTGGAGCTAGGGGTGAAGAGACAATGGACTTCCTTCGCTCAGTTCAATGTATGACTCGACGTCCATAAGTCGCTCCTAGAGAAGGAGAAGATAATCCTCAAGAGTGATGGAAAGGCTATTTAGATTGGGTTGAAGTTTGAACGCCTCCCAAGGTATTGTGAGACCTGCGGAATCTTGGGTCACATCTCCAAAAGCTGTTAGATGCGAGAGGATGCCCTATTTCACCTTGCTAAGCAGCACAACGAGACGTTTCACATGGCTCTTGAAGAGATCATTCATCCTCGCTAAAAAGATCAACTGTTCATGACCAATTCATCGATTCCGACCACACTGTTATCTTTCGTTGAATTGGTTGTAGTTAAAGGGTTTAATACCGGTATAGTTCTCAAGGATTACGATTAGGAAACTTTAAGTTTAATTCTAAGGATTAAAGCAATTAGAGAAAGAGAGTTGTGTGGTGATTTGCATATTTAATAAAAACTAATATTAAGTGATTAAACTAAGAAAAGATATCAAGTAGGGAAGATCTAGGTCGGAAATTCACCACTAGCTTTGAACTAGCTTACTATACGCCAATTAGGGCTGTTAACTCAATAGAGCGTTTTGATCCGTTATGACTAGAAATCATAACGAAATCTCAACGAGGGTTATTACCTTCGACGGCATGAATTGTCTTTGGTCGGCACGATCCGTCCTTTGGGAGCATGAATCATCTCCTCTTGGCACAACTCATCTCATGGAATGATAATAAATAAAATAATTGATGCCATACCATCACACACATAGCATGCGCCATCTTTAGTTTAGTACGGCCCATCTTTTTAGGGCACATATCATCTTCCTAAGCATGACGCATCTCTTGCGAGGTGGTAAATTGCGTAAAAATTAATACAAGATAATGATGTGATCTATTCAATTCCCACGATATATATTTTCACAATAACATCATGCAAGATGAAGAAACAAACAACGAGTAGATAACTAACAATCTTTGTCAAGCTATTCTTCAATCGAAATAACAAAACCCTAAAAGTGCATAGAATAAGGCTAGAACAAAAGCTAGGGATCAAAGCCCTAGAATAGAGCTTAGCCGCTCATGATGGAGATGACGATGAAGGCGTTGACGAAGAATGATGAATGTTCCATGATGGCTCTTCTTATTTTTCCCTTCCAAACTCTCCCCCGATGATGGCAGCTTCCGAAGCAAAAATCGGATCTATCTCTTCAATAGAGATGGTGTATATATAAGCTTCCAAGCATAGAGGATTAGTACACATCCCGCAGTGCGATCTTGGCCGTCGAAACTAGGGCATCGGCCTCCTTTGATTGCCATGGTCGATCGATCGGCGTTCGGGTCCAAACGATCGGTCATGGTGATTTCTCTGACTGTGGAATAGGCAACGATCGATTGATCAACGCATGGGCCCAATCGATCCATCACTATGATTTCTCTATCTCTTGGGGCTAGTCGTGGAGGTTGTTTCTTCTTGTGGTTGCTCTTAGCTTTACTCCTTGTTAAGCTTTACTTAATGCATCTCTTTGCCGATTATGGCTCTTTTCCTGCTAATCATGAAAATATACTTAATTAAACAAATTAATATTAATATATCATGATTAAGCATAGGTTTAGGGACATAAATACGATGTATTTATGTGGCAATCATCAATCACCAATAGTCGAATCGTACCTTCATGCATAACTCTATCCTTTTCGGGGAAGATTCTGAAGAGGAGACAGGACAACCCACTTTCAATTCGGTGGATAAGTCTTCCTTGTGAGGGGGCCATCGCCATCTGCCCTCCTCACCTCCCTCAGCGTTTCCTAGGGCTGACATGATAGATCAATTTGGAAAAATAGCCAGGTATGGAACCAATCCCATTAATTATGATTTGGTAGATGTTCTAATTGTCTACAGTCCCAGCCTAAGGATTGAGACCTCCACCGAGTCGGCCCCGATCCTCAAAGACTTGATCTTCGAAGTGGCTCATAATCACTAAGTTATTGGATCTATCAGCTCCAACCCTGAATCGAGACAACCGGTTATACCTCAATCGGACGAGCCACACAAAACGTTGGAGAAAGACCAACCACAGATCAGGAGACAACATTGTAGGCAATTTCACCCAGGCAAGTCGCAAAGTTCATTAGGGCAAGATCAGATACAGATCGTAAGGCAACATTGTAACCGGCTACGCCCGGGTGAGCAACTTATCTCCCGGTCGAGATCTGCACCTGAACCATATCTATCAACTTCACCCGGACGTACCATAGCTTTCACCTGGGCAAAGTAGACAAGCTTCGGTGAATCTCGAGAGGGGCCGCTTGATTGAGGTTGTCGAAGACTTCTTCTCTTCCCATTCTATAAAGAAGTTCAAAGTTTTAGACACTGGGCAAGAGGGGAGAGAGTTATTAGTCGCTATACCCTTGAAACATATGGTAACTATCGGTGTGTAGTTGCTACTGGACCAATAAAGACTTTGAGGTAGACCTGCAGGGGTCTGGGATGTCCCCCTGCTGTTCGAAAGCTGCAGAATCTTCTCATGAGCACGTCACAAGACATAATCCTTCTATCAAATATCGTATGCTTCGTGGTCTTTGACGCAAATCGAGGTGATGAGCCGAAGTTTCACCCTTTCCATATATTGGTTTCCATCAGATTGGGCTCTTTACTTCGGTGACTTCTTGGGGGTACCTGTCCTATGATCAGTCCCAACATCCCTAATCATTGATTTAGATGACATCTACCGTCTGTCAAATGGGGATCTACTGCCAGTATCAGACTACAAGCATCTTCCTGAAATTTTAAAGTCCAGTAATTTTTATCTTGTGGTACCAATTTGCATCCCATCTCTAGGGTTTTCTAGAGGTTTATGTGGAAGGTTTGTAATAATGAGTTTCAGAGGGCTAGGGTGTCATGAATAGAACCCCTAGTTCCTACCAAAAAAAAAAAATTCAAAAATCAAAGATCGAAAACATCCAGACCTGATGTTGCAAACATGGGGTAGAATCTTGATGTTGGAATATCATTATTTGTTGAAAATTACTACACTTTAATGGAAGAAAATGGGTATCACAACTACGGTCATATCCAACTGTTAACCCCGCTGTTTTGAGTTCGAATCTTTTACGGTTCTAGCAACCTATACTGGGGAACGGTAGCCGGCCAGTGAGCACCACATGGCACTAACAACATCGCAATCATCGCAGTTAAATGCGATTCACGATGGGACCTGATGGTAGGCATACATGACAGGAGAATCACACTCAGTCCCACGGATGTGATGTTGTTAGTGACACACAGAGCGGATAGCTACCGCCCCAACTATAGGTCTTTGGAACCATAAATAATTCGAACTCCACTGTTTTTCGCCTGAGCGGTCGTAGAATCAAATCACGGGCTTCTCTTACACCATGTTGAGTATAAATAAAGTGGCACACGTTTGGACAGAAATAAGGTATGGTCTTTGGCGAGGGAAAAAAAAAAACTTTGCACTCCTACAATTGCAAGTTTCGGATCGTGGTCTCTCTTATGCAATGACACTTACACTTGTCGCTCTTACCATGACAACTATGTCTTCTTCAAAAAACAAAAAACAACAAAACAAATTAGGCATCATAGAAAAACAAGGGGTTATTAGCTATATGCCCAGGATAAAAGTTTCGGTTTACAAATACTTCTGATCTACATACATTCCACGAAAATGACTTTGGATTAAGAGACAATCCTCTGCTAATGGTTGTAGGTGATGGTGCAAAAATTTTCACCAGTTTGTTGTCCACATGGCAGTAACGGGAGGCGACGCGTGGAGGCATCAGGGTCTCCCTAGGGGTCATCCTCATCTTGGGATGCACCTTGAGCGGCCTCGGTCCACTGAAGGGGCGACCTAGGGTAGCCAGAAAAAGAGCCCCCCCAGGCTTCAGCTTCCAACTTCAGTACTCTGACTTCAAGGCCCGCCATTCTACAGTGAGCCGTTGAATTCAAATCAAGAGGATCGGCTACAATGTGTTGCCTTGAAGATGGTGAGAATCTGGCGGAAATTGGATCGGCGTGCACGCGAATCAAACGTGTGCCACCGCGCATAACCCACTCCAAATTGAGATTGTCATCCCACTTGGAGACAGAGAAGGAGAAGGAGCGGGAGGCAATTTGAGCATGACACAAAGAGAGAAGAGGTCGCCCGTGGCTGGCACTCACAGCTCACCCAGGGCTAACCCTGACCGCATGCAACCAGCTCGCACGCGGAAGATGTTGTCCAGCGGCTGGTGCTCGTTGCCCGCTCGGAGCTTGCAGTAGCGGTTAGTGGCTCACAGTCCGCCCAGGGCTGACCCTAGCAGCATGCGACCAGTTCGCACGCAGAAGAGGTCGCCCCGCGACTGGGGCTTGTAGCCCGCCCGGAGCTTAGCGGTTTGTGGCTCACAGTCCGCCCAGGGCTGACCCTGACCACATGCGACCAGCTCACACGTGGTAGAGGTCGCCCAGTGGCCGGTGCTCGTAGCTCACCTAGGGCCTGCAGTAATGGATCGTTGTGTCTCTTGGACAGAGGTCGCCTGTGGTCGTGGCTAACAGCCCGCCTAGGGCTGACCCTGACCACATGCGACCAGCTCGCATATGGTAGAGGTCGCCGAGTGGTCGGTGCTCGTAGCTCGCCCGGCGCTTGCAGTAGCAGATTGCTGCATCCCTTGGGTAGCGGATCGCTGCGTCCCTTGGACAGAGCAGCATATTCCCCGAGGCCTTATTTGTGAGGTACTGCGAGTTTAAGCTCTCTACGCGAGGCCGCCTGTGGCTGGTGCCAACACCCCACCCGGAGCTGACCCCGACCGCTTGCGACCAGCTCACACGCAGAGGAGGTCGCCCGCGGGATGTACTGACAGCCCGCCCGGCGACTAGCTCGCACGTGGAGCGATCGCCCCTTTTGCTAATAAGAAACTTAGAATAATATCTACGAACACCCACAGCTCGCTCAGGAGCTCGTCAAACCCAACACCCATAGCTCGCTCAGGAGCTCGCCTGATCACGCCAACAGCCAAGGAGATCGCCCTCTTTGCCCACGGAAGTTGCCTATAATAAGGCGGCATCAAATCGATAGGTGTCACTACCCCTATGGAGCTATGTGGACGATTACAGTCCACGAAAGCCGCCAGAGTCAGTCTAGGACCTCCCAGACTAGAGCTTTCCAGAATCTCCACCTGACAAAGACAAGATCGGTGAGTCTCCTCTCACCACCGCCTGGCAAGTTAAACGAAAAACGCCATCAAAGACCCAAGTGGGTTAACACATGGGGCCGTAGAAGGTGTAGGAAGAAGCTGCCACATGTCCATCTCTGGCGGTCTGCAGAAAATCTATAAAGGTATGACTCCCGGCTTTAAAGTACAGGTTCGAAACCCAAAACCCTAACACTTTCCAACTACTACAACTCTCCGCTGTTCGTACATGTTCTGACTTGAGCGTCGGAGGGTTTGCGCTCCGAAGGGAGCCAGTCGTTCTCACGCTTTTTCTAACTTGCAGGGCAACCGCACGGACCAATGAAAAATATCCCCCAATATTTGGCATCGTCTGTGGGATCTTTCAACTGGTTCCTACGAGAGCACCCATGACCACACGGTTGAAAGCTGTCCCACTCGAAGATACCCGGATAGCTCCGGCCACGCGGGGAGATGGGCGAAAGCCCACGCATGGTCTACACACAGCGGACTGCTCGTCGAAGCTTCCCAACCCCCTGTCCCGCTAAGTGACCAGCTCCTTTTAAAGATGTTGGCCACTCAGCAAGTCATGATGGACGAGCTGGCGCGATTGCGCCAGGTTCCAACGACGAGCCGAAGGACTGATCTTTCCCCCGGGCTTGACCCACGAAGGGGAGGGTCTGCGATCTCGCCCCAGTGTCTGGGAGTGTCGACGGGGGTTGCTCCCCCTGCGTGACCTCCCCCTGGCCTAGTATCACATCAGCCCACAAATGGCGCCCACGTGACGGGCATCCCAGTAGGAGCCCCCTGTAAGGACATAGTGGCACGCAGGACGAAAGGGACCGCTCTCGAGCGGCTACAGCGACTCGTCACCCAGCGCTCCAGCAACAAGTCAAACCCGCCAACGACCCCTCCTCGCCGAAGTGCGGACTTGAACGAGCCAGAGGTAAGGTCTCGATAGAGAAACCGTAACTTACACAATCAGGTGAGGAGGAACCCACGGTGGAAGTGTTACCCGTGCGGAGACCCATGAGGTGACGACCTCACACAGATCTTTTCCTATGCCGAGGAGACTACCGGTAAAGCAGTGTAGCAGACGCCGGGACATCGTCTCCGAATATCGCCGTAGCGAGGGCACGATCCGACCTTGAGGAAACGTGCAAGACCGCCTGGGGCCTGTGTAGCTGCTCTTGGGGGATCACCTGGGCATTGGCAGTTACCCAGCATATCCATCGACCTCTTGGAAGACCTGGCCACTCAGGGAGGGAGCTCGCCCTTCACAAGGGAGGTGCATCGAGGAGACTTCCTTCAGCTTTGGACTCCTCCGAAGTTCATCCTGTTTGACGAATCATAGGATCCAATCGACCATGTGCTGGCTTATCGGAAGTTGCTATTTTTTCAGGACCAGGATCATGTTCTGTACCGTGCCTTCCTGAGCAGCTTGACGGGTTTGGCCCTGGACTGGTTTAAAAGTACCTCCGGGATCGATCCCGAGCTTCACTGCTCTGTCCGGACTGTTCCTAGAGCAGTACCGGTGCAATCGAGAACCCCCGAAGCGAATCGAATCACTATTCGGTCTCACCATGGGCGTATAGGAGACCCTCCAGTGCTTCTCAATGTGATTCCGGAACGCCTATCTCGCCCTCGAAGATTCAGCCGGGCGAGACCGGACAGCCGTGAGTGCCTTCCAGAGCGCGCTCCTCGAAGGAGGTGACCTTCATGATGCAATTGTCATTTTCGATCCCCACACCATGATCGAGCTCTTCGCTTTGGTCCAACAACACATTACGCTCGAAGATATGGTGTTGGATCGCCGAGGGAAGATGGCTGAACAGCAGCAGCCTCCTACCTTGCACGTAGGCGCCCTCTTGTAAACCATTTTGTGTAATAAAGAGTATTTGGACTAAAGGAGTCTTCAAATCTGTGCTCGATAGTAATCCACAGAGAACAACTCGCACGCGATCAGCTCGCATGCAGCTTCCTCAAAGAACAGTCCGCCGTCGTGCGGACTTAAAGCAAGACTGAGGTTCTCAGTGGCTATCCTGAATGACCTTAAGATCACCGGGGTAGTCCACTGTTTAGGGGACTTTAAACATGACCGAGGTCCTTCGTATTCACATGCCATGAAAGGAAGCACCTCGGGGTGATCTAAGGGGACCTGAATGGGTGACCACCCATTTAGGCGACCTAAAAATCTCTTGGTAATCCCTCGAAGCTTGACAACTTGGTGAGGTCACAACCCACTAATGTCGAAGGCTAGAGGCAAGACCATTGTCCGCTGTCATGCGGACAGGATAAGCAAAACCGGGGTTCTAAGGATCCTTAACCGGACAGGGGGTAGCTAGCTTTTGATTCTTTCATTGCTCGTTGAACTTTCACCCTGTGGCCCTTACGCTCTGTTTTGGTTCGATTTCTATCAATTTGTATTTTTGTTGAGCTATAGGCCCCACTATTTCCCACATGTTGAATTTTTATGCATGTTGATCTTTTTGCGATGTCGTTTATTTTCTATCAATTTAGCTACCTCGTCCAGGATTTGGTCCTCAGATCGTCGGGGAAACCACACACGCGGCCTGATGCCACGCAGCTTAGCTCGTTGAGCGACCTGGTGATATCACAGGCAGACGCGACGGAGACACCTTAAGTGGCCTGATGCCACACAGCTTAGCTCGTTGAGAGACCTGGTGACATCATAGGCAGACACGGCGGAGACATCTTACGTGGCCTGATGCCACGCAGCTTAGCTCGTTGAGCGACCTGGTGACATCACAGGCAGACGTGGTGGAGACACCTTACGTGGCCTGATGCCATACAGCTTAGCTCGTTGAGCGACTTGGTGACATCACGGGCAGACGCGGCAAAAACACTTTACGCGGCCTGATGCCACGCAGCTTAGCTCGTTAAGCAACTTAGTGATATCACGGGTAGACGCATCAGAGACACCTTACGCAGTCTGATGCCACGCAGCTTAGCTCATTGAGCGACCTGGTGATATCACGGGCAGACGCGATAAAGACACCATATGCGGCCTGATGTCACACCCTGTAGCCGACTTCGCAAAGCGGAATACCATTAGCAGGAGCTGGTCAACAGACAGAAGGATCGAACTGGTCTACATAGGCAACCTTGCTAGACTCCTGAGCGAGTGGGGCTATGCTTAGCTGCTCCCTCAGGAGGGGGTAATGATGGTGCAAAAATTTTCACCAGTTTGTTGTCCACGTGGCAGTAATAGGAGACGACGCATGGAGGCATCAGGGTCTCCCTGGGGGTCGTCCTCACCTTGGGATGCACCTTGAGCGGCCTCGGTCGACCGAAGGGGCAACCTTGGGTAGCCAGAAAAAGAGCCCCCCCAAGCTTCAGCTTCCAACTTTAGTAATCTGACTTCAAGGCCCGCCATCCTAGAGTGAGCCGTTGAATTCACATTAAGAGGATCGGCTGCAATGCGTTGCTTTGAAGATGGCGAGAATCTGGTGGAAATTGGATCGTCGTGCATGCGATTCAAGCGTGTGGCACCGCGCATAACCCACTCCAAGTCGAGATTTTCATCCCACTTGGAGACAGAGAAGGAGAAGGAGTGGGAGGCAATTTAAGCAGGACACAAAGAGAGAAGAGGTTGCCTGTGGCTGGCGCTCACAGCTCACCCCAGGGATGACCCTGACCGCATGCGACTAGCTCTCATGCAGAAGAGGTCGCCCAGCAACTGGTGCTCGTTGCCCGCCCGGAGCTTACATTAGTGGTTAGTGGCTCACAGCCCGCCCAGGGCTGACTCTGGCAGCATGTGACCAGTTCGCACGCGAAAGAGGTCACCCCACAGCTGGTGCTTGTAGCCCACCCGGAGCTTAAAGTAGCAGTTCGTGGCTCACAGCCCGCCCAGGGCTGACCCTGACCACATGAGACCAGCTCGCACGTGGTAGAGGTCGCCTAGTGGCTGGTGCTCGTAGCCCGCCTAGGGCCTGCAGTAGTGGATCGTTGCGTCTCTTGGACAGAGGCCGCCTGTGGCCGTGGCTTATAGCCCGCCCAGGGCTGACCCTGACCACATGCGTCTAGCTCGCACGTGGTAGAGGTCGCCTAGTGGCCGGTGCTCGTAGCCCGCCCGGTGCTTGCAGTAGCGGATTGCTGCGTCCCTTGGGCAGCGGATCGCTGCGTCCCATGGACAGAGCAGCATATTCCTCGAGACCTTATTTGTGAGGTATTGCGAGTCTAAGCTCTCTACGCGAGGCCGCCTGTGGCTTGTGCCAACAGCCCGCCCAGAGCTGACCCCGATCGCTTGTGACCAGCTCACACGCGGAAGAGGTCGCCCGCGGCTGGTACTCACAGCCGCCCTGGCGACTAGCTCGCATGTGGAGAGATCGCCCCTTTTGCTAATAGGAAACTTAGACTGATATCCACGAACACCCACAGCTCGCTCAGGAGCTCGTCAAAATCAACACCCACAGCTCGCTCAGAAGCTCGCCTGATCATGCCAACAGCCAAGGAGATCGCCCCCTTTGCCCACGAAGGTCGCCTACAGTAAGGCGGCGCCAAATCGACAGGTGTCACTACCCCCATGGAGCTACGTGGACGATTGCAGTCCACGAAAGCCGACAGAGTCAGTCTAGGACCTCCCAGACTGTAGCTTTCTAGAATCTCCACCTAGCAAAGACAAGACCGATGAGTCTCCTCTCGCCACCGCCTTGCAGGCAAAATGACAAACGCCATCAAATACCCATGTGGGTTAACACATGGGGCCGTAAAAGATGCGGGAAGAAGCTGTCACGTGTCCATCTCTAGCGGTCTGCAGAAAATCTATAAATGTATGACCCCCGGCTCCAAAGTATAGGTTCGAAACCCAAAACCCTAACACTTTTCCAACTACTACAGCTCTCCCATGTTCGTACCAGTTCTGACTTGAGCGTCAGAGGGTCTGCGCTCCAAAGGGAGCCAACCGTTTTCATGCTTTTTCTATCTTGCAGGGTAACCACACGGACCAGCGAAAAATATCCCCCAACAGTAGGCATAAGGGATCAGTTGCTAATTGTTTCTTATGATTTATTCTTTCAAAATACCAAAGCTACCCATGAGCCTCTCCCACATAAAATCACCGTACATCTTTATTGCTGCAATGATTTGGATTTAGTAATTCGGTTAAAGTCTCTCAAGCACCGAGGGTTAAGTCCGCGAAGTCGCTCTTAGATTCCTTTCGTGACCATGGTGTGACTCATCCATTAATTCTTTGTTAGTTGTGATAAGTTGCAGAGATCTATTCAAAAAAAATATATTTACTAGGTCAAAGCACGACCCAATCCACCCCCGATCGGGGCCAATAATTAATAGACTGTTATTAAATGAACCTAATACAAACTGTTCCTAAAATAAAATAAAAAAAGGGTGACATTATCAAATTGCCAGACTGAAATGTCGGGTTTCAGATCCAACATTTATGGGGGCAACGCAAAGCCAAAGAAAATCCGGAGAAGATTGAGAATGGAGGAGAGATCCAGAACTCCTTTCCACGCCCCACTGCAAAGGAGGAACCTTCGATGGTCAATGCCGCCATCTGGGCACCTTTAAGCGTCGAACCCCCCGTCTCCGCCCCTTGTTTCTCTCTCCATACTTCTCTTTCTAGTCCTTCCGGGCTCGCCGGCCGCCTCATTCCCGGTAAGATCCCGGCGTGCTTGGCCGGAATCTATGTGGCCCGGCCCGGTTTGAGGACAGATGGGGGGTTGCTGCAGCAAAGATGACGTCCGCGGTGGGCTCGCGTGGAGGGAGAGGGAGGAGGAGGAGGAGTTCTCTGAGCCGCTGGAGGAGGAGGAGGATGGTGCGCGTGCGGGACACGGAGGGGCACGTGTGAGGCTGAAGGGTTCGTGCCGGTTTGCCTCCATGTTCACGCAGCAAGGGTGGAAGGGTGTCAACCAGGACACAATGGCCATCTGGAAGGTAACCAAAAAAAAACACAGATTTTGAGGGCTCTTGTTCTTCATGGGATGTTCTTGCTGTCGTTTTCTTGAAGTAGTGAGTGCATTTTGTCTGGCATTTATTTATTAGTATTAATAATATTATTATTTGTTATGGATATTCTTGATCTTGGATATAGAAATTGCATTTTTTTTCTGTTGAATTAGAGATACCATCGTTTTGAATGAGAAAACGATGAATTAGGATTTTTTTTATTCTGTTCCAAGTCTTGAGACATAGGTTCCCTTGTTGTTCTTGTTTAGAGTTTTTGGGCTATTCGAGTTAGGCCTTGTTAGTAGGGGTTCCTTTTTGGGTGTTTGGTGCCTTCTAGGCATAGTTTGTTTATTCACCTTCCTTTAATAAACTCGTCCCTGTCAAGGCCGAACCCCCCCTCATCCACTGAGAGAGATTTCTCAAATAACCATGAATTCGGACCGGTTCTAAAGGAAAAAGACAGTTTATGCCCACTTTCAAAAATAACTCCAATTATCCCCTCCAAAAAAAAAAAACTACGGCTGTATACCAGTGGGTTTTTTTTTTGTGTGTGCGTGTGTGTGTGTGTGTGTGAGGGGGGGGGGGGGGGGGGGGGGGGGTTATTAGTGTAAGGCCTTTGTATCTGTTGAGTTTAGCGTTAAGTCCCTCTGTAACTCCCTTTTTTTAAAAAAAATATCCATTTTATCTCTAGATTATTATTATTATTTTTTGAACTTTACCTCTCGGGTATTAATTCGGCAAGTTAGAGTAACAATTCGGTAATAGTGTATGTATAGTGACTGCTACAGTGATTGCACTATAGCAGAGTAAGAATTCAGGCAATAGTGAATTTACTGTAGCTACAATGAAATTATTGTAGCAACCGAATTGTTACTCTGTTACCCGAATTGATACTTCAAATTGCTCTAGTGATTTCATTGTAGCACTAACAATTCGATTGAAAGTGATTTTACTGGTTCTATTGCAGTGAAATCACTGTAACAGCCGAATTGATATTACAAACCATTGTAGCAGTTGAATTGATACTCTCAACCGAATTGGTACTGTATTATAGTGAAGGAAGGACAATTTTGTTATTTGTAAGGGGTTGAAATGTCAACAATGGCAGTTAGAGGGGTTGATGTAAAACATGTCTTTTCGGGAGGGGTTTAAACTCAAGCAAACTTGTTGTCTTGACTGGAGCTCAAAAGGATCTCCTAAAAAGGGCTTTTCATTGATTCTCCCTTTTTTTGACTGAGGTTTGAATCTAGTGGTTAACCCCACTGAATGAGGGTGATCACATGATCAAATCTCGTGTTTGTCTTATGTCGTGTGGCATATAAGTGGATAAACAAGGCTCAATCTTTGACGAGGAAAAAATACTTTGCGCTCCTGCAGTTCGCAGGCATCGAACCATGGTATCTCTTGTGCAATGACACTTACAGGCGTCGCTCTAACCATGATAGGTATGTCCTATTAAAAAAAACCTTTGAAAATGACTCTTAATACCTTCACATCTAACCCAAAATTGGAACCCCTAGCTGCGTGACTAACGCCACCAACTGTTGCTGGCCAACGCCATCGTTGGTTGTTGGTCGCCATGTTATGTAAGTTGTTTTTAATATGGGTCACCGTCGTCGATCATTTGTCACCTACTGCCACCGTCTCTACCCCAGGAATATTCTAATGTAAAAGGGATACTTTGGATATTTCAAAAGAGACCAAAGATAACACTATGCTAGAACAAAATGCATGTTTTGGTCATGATTATAGTTTAGGCTAAAACGAAATCTTGTTTGGTACAATGCCCTTTGAAATAAGGTAGAATCATCATAATCTTCATGATCCAAGTCTTATTCCATCCTAATGGGATTGCATTGGTTGAAGAGATTCAAAAGTAAGTGGGATAACACTGAGAGTAATTTGTTTACACACAACAATGGATCGAGTAGGATCAACCAGTGTTTTCAGACTCGTTGTGATTCAGACAAGTCGACTCGTTTTGACGCGACTCGGTCCCAGTTATGACTCGATTCGGGTCTGTGACTCGTAGGCCGCCTGACTCGGACGAGTCATGGTCAGACTCGTGTTTGACTCAGACGAGTCATAATCAGGCTCGTCTCTGGTTCATCCGAGTCATGGTCAAACTCATTTCTAACTCGACCGGTCATTTTTATCCATTATGTTTTGGTAGTTGCATGACTTTGATCCATTTTGTGATAATATTTGGCATATGGATGCAATGTATATCTCTAATTTTTTCCAAATTTCTTCTGTTTTATCTAATATTATATATATTAATTTATCAAGTCACTATGTTTGTGAAGCTTACGCACCACGAGTTGACCTTCTGAGTCGCATCGTTAAGGATCGTAACGAGTCGCTTTCCAAGTCTGAATCTGAAAACATTGGGATCAACAACTCAACCTATAAGGAAGAGGTTTTTTGTCGAAGGAAATTTTATTTCATGTCGATATAATATGAGTTTTTGCCAACAGTAATAATGATTACCATCGGCATAAACATGCTGATTTTTTTAAAAAAAATATTTTTATTATTGATAGGCATTTTATTTTCGTTTGTATAAATATTTTTACTGATGAGAAATATATTAACCGTCAGTAAAATAGTATTTTTGTCAACAGAACATAAACGCTTAGTCGGTATAATATTTTTTTATTTATTAATTTTTTGATATTCTTTATCGATGAAAAATAATATATCTGTCGGTAAAGACTTACTTTTTACCTACAGAAAAATATAATTCCGTCGGTTAAAAAAAAAATCACGATCCCCAATCCCTAATTCACAACTCAGAGAGAGAGAGAAAGAGATCCCCCATTCTCCTCCTTCGTCGATCGCTTCTCTCTCACGCCATCGGCCACCCGCGCGCCTCACGCGTCTCCCTCTCCGGAGATAAGCCCCTCCCCTCTCCACCGCCTTCTTATCTCCTGCCTCTCCTTTCCCTCTCCTCTCCTCTTCTCTCCTCCCTCCTCTCTTACCCTTTCTCTTCCTCCCCCTCATCCTTGTTGTCCCCTACCCCCCCTGTGCCCTAGCCGTCGGGTGCAACAACAGATAGGGCACAAGGGGCGACAAGGATGAGGGGGTAGAGGAGAGAGAGAAGAGAGGAGGGAGGAGAGGAGAGGAAAGGAGGGAAGAGAGAAAATGAGGGAAAGGAGAATTATTCGGCAATTTAAAGGTTTATTGTAGATTATTCAGAGAACTGGCGAATCGGAAGATTAATCGCCGGTTTATTCAGCTGACCCTTAATGCGCGAATATTCGGAGATTTTATGAGAAATTCGGAGAATTTTGTGACTATAATTAGGGTCAAGGTTAGGATTAGGGTTAGACATGAGAGCATTTATTGTAATGCTCATGCCTAACCCTACACCTAACCCTAAGGTCCCTAACTACTAGCCCTAACCCTGACTCTTAACCCTAAACCATAATTTGTACATGTAGGTCTTTTTTGTAGGATTTTTACTCTTTTTCTATCCAAAATACATTAGAAAAATGTTATTTCAACATCGAAATTCAACATCCTGTTGTAGCAGTCAATTACAACAGCCCTCTCCCGACCGCTGATTCGCACGACCTGACCATGAAGATAAGTGGGTTGCTGTGATTGTGGATGTTGATGATCATGCTTAATTTCGATGTTGAAATAGCAGGGCCCTTTTAATTTAGAAAATGCTAGAGCAACATCTGAGGAATGACGACAGGCTACATTCTGATTTCATAGCCATCCTATGCACCCATCCCGAAAAAAGTGAATCGTATCCAAAGTGCATCAGACGCTTGTGAAGTCCGGATGTTAGAGAGATATTGACATATAGAGAATGATCAAAGTGAGAGAGAGAGAGAGAGAGAGAGAGAGAGAGAGATCTCATTATCTAATTCTCACTCTCTCTCATTCTCAATATTTTTACTGACGGAAATATTACCCTTTGTGATTGTTTTTCCCGACCCCACCTTTACCGAAAGGTACAGATGGAAATTATTTCTGTTGTGAAATAGATTTAATGATGGAAGTTCATTTTTGCCGATGGAAAATTTCCGTCGGCAGAAATAGTTTTTGTTGTATTGTCCATTGGAGATGCCCGGGTTGTAGGATTTGAAAGAGAGATCAATCCGCTGATTGATGGGATCATCATCACACGTATCCACAAGATACCCAACCAGGTTTTGTTTGAGTGAGAGCCCAATCTCATTTTTAACAGTGTGACCAAAGACTGGTCTTTTGATGAAAAAAGTTTTTTCAGGGGGAGTTCTTTGGTAGACGGGATTACCAGGTAGAGAGGGAAAGCACTAGCAAGGGATTCTCCATGGAGAGAGAATTGTTCCGGAGGCTCTGTGATCATGACTATTCGGCGTTGTTTGGGAAGAAGAGAATGAGTGTTGTGTAGAAGAAGGTGTCGGGTGGACTGTGGATGTGGCCCAAGATAGGGTGAACCACCTTAAAATTGGGTTTGTCTTTCTGTGTTTGCTTATTTTATTTGTTCTCTGTAATTGGTTTGTGATTGAACATTGATTAATCTTATCAAAGACGGATTTATACGAAGGCAATAGAGATCCAAGACTTATGTCAGCAGTATTCGTTGATTTGCATACGAGTATCACTCATTCAGCTGATCTCTGCCCTATCACGATAGACGAGACTTGATCCTATGACCTCCAAAACCCAGAGCTCTGATATCATATTAAGTTACCATTTCACCCAAAAGCTTTCTCTTGACCCTATATAGAATTTCGACGAACATTGTAATCATCTGTTTTACTATTTGATTAAGATCTTACCACTAAAACTCCTCCTTATGTATAACTTTGCTATTCATAGGATTTCGGTGGTGCAGAAGATGATATCTTCTGCGGCGTCTTCGATGGACACGGTCCGTTTGGTCACAAGGTCGCTTGCCATGTTCGTGATGCACTGCCATCGAAACTATCTTCGGAATTAAATTCATCACAATTGTTTGAACATGACGATCATAGGGACGACTCCTGTGCTGACAAAGATGACAACAATAGCCCAAACCATACCTGTGATGCCATCGATGATCGGAGTCAATGGTTTTCGTCATGGAAGGCCACCTTTGTGAAGGCTTTCGAGGAATTAGATAAGGAACTGAGCCATCATCCCACCATCGACTGCTGCTGCAGTGGAACCACAGCTGTTTCCTTAGTTAAACAGGTATCTTGAGATATAATCAAATCATTTCGAAATCAATCACTAGTTAATAACCTAACTAATTCTGTATTTGTTTTTATTCTTATAGAGGGAGCACTTGATAATTGCCAATTTAGGAGATTCTCGAGCAGTTCTCTGCACCCGTGATGATCAAAACCAATGTGTTCCAGTCCAGCTCACGGTCGATCTAAAGCCGAACCTTCCAAGTGAGCATAATTTACTTATGTAATTGTTTATAAACATCTATTGATCTTAAGTTTGAGTTCTTCCTTTGAATGGGATGTTAATATTAGGCGAGGCTGAGAGGATCAGGAGCTGCAGTGGCCGAGTTTTCGCGCTCGAGGAGGAGCCAGAGGTGCACCGGATGTGGCTGCCGGACCAAGACAGCCCGGGCCTCGCCATGGCGAGAGCTTTCGGGGACTTCTGCCTCAAGGATTTCGGACTCATCGCCACCCCACTGGTTTCTTACAGGAAGCTATCAGAGAAGGATGAGTTTGTGGTCCTTGCAACCGATGGGGTAAGCATATTAGTGAATCCTCAAAAGAATAATATATGTTTACTTGCAAAATTAGTTAATGGGATGACTCTTATTATTTATTATTATTATTTTTTTTTTTTTTGGGGGGGAGGGGGAGCAATGGAGTGCATGGTTTAGTAGTTTAGGTGAACTTGTAGATTAAAGAGCAATGCTATATCAGACATCCAGTTTTCCAACCAAATCGGGGCCATCCTCTTGTGGCACTGATCACAGCTATACATTTGCCTTCCCTTTGGGGCCGAGTGCTATTCATGGTACCTTTCGGGGCTGGGTGCAAGGGGCGGCTGTGATCAGGTGCCACAGCAGGATGGACTGATCCAGATGGAAAACTGGATGGCTGAATAGCATTTTCCATGGTTAAAACTTTGAAAGGTTCATGATTTTGTTTCTTTAATGATGTATTTTAGGTAGCTTTCACCAACTAGCCAATCCACTTGTGCGCCATGTCACAATTTTTCCAAATAGCAGCCCTATTGCATTTAAGTTATTTAACCACCTATTAAAGAATAGGGGCAATCAGGTGTAGGTCCAGTGTAATAGTATTGGTTTACATTAAGCCCACCAAATATTATTCGGTTTACATGAAGTCCACGAAATAGATTTAGATTAAGACAATCCCTGTACAACGATTTGTCCACATAAGAGATGCTCTTCCAACTGTTTTTTATGATTTTTTTTTTTGAAATACCTAATCTATCCATGAGATACTCTCCCAAATAAAATCATCGTTCTTACTATAGTGGCACTGTTGCTACAATGATTTCACTGTAGCTGCTACGATGAAATAACTGTGGTTGTTATGGTGGAATCATTGTAGCAACAACAGTGGAATTATTGTAGCAGCTACAATGATTTCATTGTTGCTACAGTGATTTCATTGTAGCAGCTACAATGAAATCACTGTAGCTGCTACAGTTTTTGGGTTTTGTAATTAGGTTAGGGTTAGGGTTCATAATTAGCGGTATATAATTAGGGTTAGGGTTCACTATTAGGATATATAATTAGGGTTAGGGTTCACTATTTAGGGTATATAATTAGGGTTAGGGTTTCAAAACTTGACAAAAAAGTTATGGAATTTCAACACTTTTTGGTCTTTTTGTGAAACCAGTTTAACTAGATGGTTAATGGAAGGGTATATAAGTCATTTTACCAGCTGTCGATCTTTTACAATTACATTTTACACTGTGGACCTTTGTTAATAGGAAAGTTTTGTTTGTCCTTAATATAAATGGAAGTTCATTAAAAGGATGGATCGCAAAGTCCCCCTAAAGAGTACATTCATCTATTACCACAGTTGCAAACCAAATACATTATTCTCTTGTATGCATAAAATACTGACTTTTTTGAATGCCTAAAATACCCTTGATTACAGCACATGAAATCTTATGGATCAAGTGATTTACTTTTTAAAAAAAATCAAAAATTTAACTTGGTCATTTTCTCTTTTTTAAAAACAATTATTTTCTCCAAATTAGACAATCTAGAAATCAATTTGCAAATAATGATAAGAGACGTCGTTTGCTGTAATTGTGGCAAAATGTTGGTCAACACGTAAAAGTCTATCTTTAAATTATTATTTTTTTCGTTTACAAAAGGTATTAATCAACAATTGACAACTCAATAATTATATACTAATTTTATTTGACGAATTTAGTGTGATAATTTGACTCCCTGTGAGCTCTCACATCTTTGAAGCTTGTGAATTTCTGGGTGAAACGGGCACCACTTTCTCTCTCTTATAGGTGTGGGATGTGCTATCTAACAAGGAGGTCATCAAGATCGTGTCTTCGTGCACCAAACGGTCCGCCGCCGCAAAGAAACTGGTCGCCCGAGCAGTCCGAGCTTGGAGGTCGAAGCACCCCAACTCAAAGGTCGACGACTGCACCGTGGTTTGCCTCTTCTTGAAGACCCCATCTTCTTCATCGTCATCATCATCGTCGTCGACCAAGCCCAAGTCTGATGCTCTGACTCTCCGCGCACGATCCCGCGACTTGTCCTCCGAGAGCTTCGCGACGGCCAGGACCGAGAGCTTCAATACGGCCAGGGACGAGGAGGTCTCGGAGCAGGTGGAGGCCATCGCTGGCATGGGGGAGTGGACCGCGCTCGAGGGTGTGAGCAGAGTGAACTCATTGATGAGGGTTCCCCGATTCGCCAGCATTATGAGCTGGCGCAAGAGATCGGTGAAGGTGGAAGGAGAAGAAGAAGATTGATTGAACTGTAGGAGTACAAAATCTTGTGCTCATTGATCATGCAATCTCTTAATCATTGCCCTCCTACAGTTTTAGACCCGCAAAGGTTTCCGAATCGAAAATGGAGGCAAAGGTTAAGAAGAACCTTAGGAGATGTAAATTGAAGACATTTATCTTGGTTTAATTAAATTGAGTAATGTTGCACGTGCATGGGGATCGGATTTGGATGAAAGAAAGAAAATCTTGTCTTTTTTATTTTTCCACGGTTTAATCGTTAACCTATGCGGATGAAAAAGGATGTGATTGTTGGAATTTTAGGTGGATTACATGATCCAAATCTTTCTGATTTTGTTATGACAAAAGATGGATCATGGACGTATGTTGTGATGGGTCGGACTAATTGGGGGGGGGGGGGGGACAAGACCCATCCCGAAAAGACACTTTTACATGTTGACCTCTTCAACCCCTATTAAATGATTAAATTTTTTTTTTTTATCCCTATGTAGTAATATAATATATTCTGCTAATCCGAATTGATACTCTGGAATCTGCTATAGCAATTTTGGAGTATCAATTCAGATAATAGAGTATCAATTTGATTGTTACAATGAAATCACTGTAGTAGCCAAATTGATAGTCTACTACTAGAATTGATGCTCTTGAATCATTGTAGCAGCTACAATGATTTGAGAGTTTCAATTTGGGACAATAGCGTATCAATTCGGTTTGCTACAATGTTTTCATTGTAGCAAAAACCAAATTGATACTCTATTGCCCCGAATTGATACTCCAGAATAATTACTGCTACAATGAAATCATTGTGACAGGTACAATGTTTTGGGTCTATTATCGGGGATTTCACTGTACAATGCATGTTTTAAAAAAAATGTATAACGATTTCTTCTCACTCTACGGCTGCTATAGAGGCAACATGGTCATTTTTTTTAAAATGGAGTGAGGGAAGGACTTAAGCTCTACGCAAAAAGTATAAGGGTTTATCGTAATATAGGGATAGTTAAAGGAGTTTTAGGCTAATGACCCCTTAAATATTTCATGCTTGTCCGAGCCCGGTCCAAAACTTTTGAAACCGGAGGCAAAAGCTGGTTTTAATAGAGCAACGACTTTTAGAACAGGCCATGCCTAAATCTTCTTTTTTAATGATTAAAAGATAAATTAATTCAAAGTCTAAAGTCTGAACCCAATGCAATAAAAAGTCCCACGTTAAAAGATCTTTAAAGCATGTCCCAAATTCACGAAAATTTTAAAACTAGGTTCATGGTTGGCGTCCTCGTAAATGATGGAAATATGAAATGACATTAATAGCCACAGAAAAAACTGAGAGCATTTAATGTGAAGTGAAACTTAAACACGAAAAATATGTTCGGAGTTACTGTAGCTGCTACAGTAACTGTGATTTTTTTTTGCCCTGTAGTGAAGCGCTTTTATGTGTTTCACTATAGGACAATTTTTTTTTTTAAATAAGTGTAGACGCTATGAGGAAATTAAATTATACTTTAGATAATGTTAAATATGCTTTTAGTAATTTAAAGAACATATTTATTTATTTAAAATATGTTTTAGGTAACATACAGATAAAATAATAATTGTAGCAGCTATAATAACTCCGAAGCAACTTGAAGAATTTCACTATATGACATATTTTTTAAAAAGTTAATGTAGACACTATACTAAATTAAAATATATTTTAGATAATATTTAATATGCTTTTAGTAATCTATAATACATATTTAGTCATTTAAAATATGCTTTAAACAACTTACAGTGGAAGCAATAACTATAGTAGCTATTATAGATCCGAAGCCATGTGAAAGAGTTTCATTACTGGACAATTTTTTTTCGAGGTTACTGTAAACGCTATGGATATATAAAATATACTTTAGATAATATTATATATGCTTTTAGAAAACTAAAATATACATTTAATAATTTAAAATATGTTTTAGGTGACATACAAAGGAAACAATATTTGTAGCAGCTACGGTAACTCCGAAATCATGTGAAAGAGCTTCACTACATAAAAATTTAAAATACGCTTTAGATAATGTTCAATACGCTTTTAGTAATCTAAACTACGTATTTAGTAATTTAAAATATGTTTTAGGTAACATACAGATGAAGCAATATCTGTAGCAACTATAGTAACTCGAAGTCACGTGAAAGAGCTTCACTACAGGACAAAAAGGAATTTAGTTACTGTAGCGGCTACAGTAACTTTGAAAATATTTTGTCATGTAATGAAACATTGAGATGTTGCAGTAGTTATCAGACGCCATATTGTAGGGGTAGTTTCGGGATGAAGAATGCATGGATGACGGTTATGGATGTAGCATTAAAAGTTTTCTGAATTTTGGGCTGACTTTAAAATATCCAAACGGTGAAATTTTTGTTATATAGGGGTCAGATTTTGGACTGAATTAATTTACCTATGATTAAATGACAAAAAGAAAAAATAATATTAATAATGTAAGGTATTAATGTTGGGTTTTATGACCCTTATAGCAAGCCACGTACCCATATAGCTTTAGTGGATTAAGTGAGTCCAAGTCCTGATCAGACTAGGACTCGCCATAAATAGAGAGTTATGATTAAGACTCCTAATTGTGTGGTTCTCATTGCATGTATGTGAGTCTCTTTGTTGGAGTGGTTGCAGGTTCCTCTATAAATAAAGAGGACATGATGGACGTCTGCCTACCTGTGCTTTTAGCCGTCGTGTGTTTTCCAAAGCGCATGAGTTTATATCACTCCACGGGTTGCTCTAAAGTAGCGAATGCCGTCCTCCCCAGCTGATCAAGAGCAAGTTCTTTATCGCATCTTCATTGCTCGAACGTAGGGTTGGCAATCCCTGATCCGACCCACCAACCCGACCCGAAGTCAGCAGGTTTGGGTTTGGCCTAAACGGGTTCGGGTCATAAACAGGTTGACTCGACTAATATGTTTATTTACTGGGTTGAGTTTGGGTTTATACTTATAACCCGATTAACCCGACTTGACCCGTTTACTAAATGGGTCGTGTCAACCTATCAACAACCCGACTCGAGCCAACCTGACCGACCCCGACAAAAACCCAACCCAACCCGGCGAAACCTGACATGACCTTACACAACCCGACCGATTTAAATGGATTCTATTGTCCCAACCCAAACTAACCTGACCCGACCCCCTAGCTTCTGTTGAGAGGAGAGGTTCCTCCAACGTGATTGTGTGGCGACTGAGAGCTATCATCGCAGATTGCAGAAGCTTCCTACAAAGTTCACAACGATCATCGCAGATTGCAGAACCAATCGGCTCTGGTGAAGCTTCCTCGCTCCCATGTGCCATGTTGGAGGGGTTTCATGTTCGACTCTTGGTATGGACATCGTGGAGTGAACTTTCTCTCAAGGCCGTTGTATGACCTGTGCCTGGTTTGCGTGTGTGAATCCTGACTGTTGATGTCATGTTCTCAACTTCTCATGATTATGGATTTATTTCAAAAACAAAAAAAAAAGTCAGAGATATTGTAGGTACCATTTTCACCAAAATAGAAGAAGGATAAATTGCACTTTCCCCCCGAAGTTTAGCTCAAAAACACATAATGACCTCATAGTTTATTTTGTTCCAAATTGCTCCCTAACATTTGAACTATTAACACAATACCCCCTTTTGTCAACTACTTAATTTCTCAATTAATGATTTTTATCTGATCAAAACTGAAATGAAGGGGGCAAAGTATAATTTACCCAATGAAAAATGAAAATTTTAGGGAAATTTTATTCATACCCCAAAAATATGTAATTAGCCCCCATTTCCAACAAACTTGAACGCACCCCAATTTTTTTTTTTTTTCATACCCCATTCCTGTCCCAAAAATATCCTTACCCCTTACACCCCACCATCAATACACCCCAGTTAAATGGCCCGCCCCAACTTGATTATACCTCAATCAAACACATACCCCCTTAAATATACTCCAACTATATGCACTCTTGAATACACCCCACTTTTAAATAAACCCCATGTTGTTGGCTGGTACTTGAAGGCACAGGTAAGGGTGCAACTAGGGCTGGCAATTTCGGACCCGACACGAAGTTAGCGGGTCTGGGTCAGGGTTAAACGGGTCGACACGATAGACCCGTTTAATAAACGGGTCGGGTCCGGGTTTAGGGTCTGGACACGGTAGACCCGGGAAGACCCGTTTAGTATTCAACGGGTCGTGTCGGGTCAGGTCTACCACCAATCTGATACTATAAATAATACCAGCGGGTCTTTCGGGTCAGGTCAGGTCGAGTCGGATTGGGTCGGATCGGGTCAACTGAATAGATCCGGGTGGTAAACGGGTCTTGTTGGGTCTTATCGTGTCTACCCGTTTATTAGCGGGTCGGGTACGGGTTTAGGATCTAGACACGATTAGTTAAACGGGTCGGTCCGGGTCTAGGGGTTTTGGACACGACACGACCCATTGCCACCCCTAGCTGCAACTTAGGCGGGCCAACCCGAACCCAACCCGACTTTGGGCGGGTTAACCTGAACCCACCCTGCATAACCCGGCCAACCCGACGGGTTGGGCTTGGCTTAGTTTAAACAAACCTTGGGTTTGGTTGGGGGTACAAAAGACCTTGAGTAAGGGCTTTGGGGTTTGGGGTAAAAAAAAAAAGGGCATTGTTGGTATTAAATGATTGTTGAGTAAGTTATTGAGAAACGATAGGGAGCGGGGGCTAGTTACTCAGCGACCCTTTAATACCAATATTGCTCTTTTCTTTTGTACCCCAAACCTAAAAGTCCTAACTTAGCATCTTTTGTATCCCAACTCAATCCAACCCAATCTAAGGTCTGTTTGAACTTCCTTAGCCCTTGCAATCTGTTGGGTTGGCCAGGTTAATTAGGTTGTGCGGGATGGGTTGATCGGCTTCAATATGGTAGAGGAGAAATAATTCGGGTTGGGCTCGGGTTGGGTTCAGGTTAGCCCGCCCGCCCGAGCACACTGAAACATCCGATCAAATCCCAGCCATTAAACCCTTTATACCCCCTTCGCCCTCGAACCCCACCGTCGGGCCGCCATGAGACCACCCCCTCTCCCGAGGAAACCCGCCCGCCTATTATCCTACACCTCCTCCGCCACAACGCTGCACCGCCCGCCGCCGCCGCCTCCCAACTCCGACGACGTCGCCGTCCTCCGCCGGAACCTGACCCTCCTCCTCTCCACCTCCTCCTTCGACGCCGACCTCTGCCGGGAGACCCTCTCCCGCGTCTCCCCCCTCCGCCTAGACCGCTTCCTCTCCGAAATCCGCCCGTCCATCAAGCCGAAGCCCGCCCTCCACTTCTTCTCCTTCGCCTCCGACCGCTGCGGCTTCCGCTTCACCGCCCGATCCTACTGCCTCCTCATCCACGCCCTCCTCCGCTCCAACCTCGCCGCCCCCTCCCGCCTCCTCTTGATCCGCCTCATCAGCGGGGCCAAGAGCCTCCCTATCCTTCTCGACGATCCGGATCGCCGGTTCCCAGAGATCGTACGGGCCCTCGCCGACACGACCCCGCCGGAGGACGCGCCCTCGGCCGCGTCCGATGCTCTGGTCCACGTGTGCTGCACCCAGTTCCGGACGGACGGCCTGAGGTTCGCAGTTCTCGCCTTTCAGATTCTTGCCGACAGGGGGTTCTGCCCATCCCTCAGGACATGCAATTTTCTGCTGTCCTCGCTCGCGAAGTCGAACCAGCTTGCGGATGCCCGCATGGTGTTCGAGGCAATGCAGCGGTTTGTCTTGCCCAATGTCTACTCATATACCCCTCTGATAGATGTTCTCTGCAAGAATTGGCAGGTTGAGGAGGCGGTCCGGTTGTTCTCGGAGATGGAAAGCTCGGGAGTTTCTCCGACTGTTGTCACATACAATGCCCTGATCGACGGTCTCTGCAAGAACAAGATGCTGGATGAGGCCTTTGGATTCAAGGAGAAGATGATTAGGAGCTCTGTCAACCCTAGCATTGTTACATACAGTGTTCTAATCAATGGTTTGGTCAAATTGGATAGATTCCAGGAAGTGGATTCTCTCCTGATGGAGATGAATGAGAAGGGCATTGCCCCGAATGTGTTCATCTATAATACTTTGATTGATGGCCATTGTATGATGGGACGGTGTTCGGATGCGTTAAGGTTACGTGATGAGATGGCATCTAATGGGATTGATCCGAACCGGGTTACGTACAATGCGCTCGCAAAAGGGTTTTGTAGGGCAGGGGAAATGGAACAGGCAGAGTATCTAATGGAGGAAATGCTAATGAACAGGATTGAAATAAATGCCGGCCTAATTAACTCAATCATTTTCTGGCTTGTTACGAAGAAGTTGAGATTGGATTCTGCTGTTCGGCTCTTTCAGGAGATGTTGTTGAGAAATTTAAGACCCAACGATTCCCTTTTGACGACAATGATCGTTGAGGTGTGTAAGAATGGGAAGCACCGGGAGGCAATTGACATTTGGTTTAAGATGTTGGAGAAAGGTTTCGGTGTAAGCACAATGACGTCTAACGCTTTGGTTCATGGGCTTTGTGAGTCAGGGAACATGAATGAAGCAGTTGGGATTCTAAAGGCTATGCTCGAGAAGGGATTGACATTGGATGGAGTTACGTACAATACTTTGATATCGGGGTGCTGCAAAGAGGGGAAGATTGAAGAAGGTTATAAGCTCCGAGAGGACATGGTTAAAAAAGGGCTCAAGCCAGATGTTGTTACCTATAATACGTTGATAAATGGCTTATGCAATTCAGGTAGAATGGATGAGGCAATTGCGCTATGGAACGAGTTGAAGAAAGAAGGTTTAACAGCGGACCTATTTACATATAGCACCATAATAAATGGTTATTGCAAGGCTAAGGAAGTTGGAAAAGCAAAGAAGTTCTTGAAGGAGTTGGTTGGTTCAGGTTTAGAGGCTAATGATGTCATCTATAATACACTTATTGGTGGGTATTGTAGGGATGGTAATCTATTGGAGGCTTCAAATCTCGTTGATGAAATGAAAAGCAGATCCATTTCACCTACTGTTGTGACCTATTCTACACTTATGCATGGGTTATGCAGTGTTGGTCGAATAGAAGAGGCCTCAATTGTTATTAATGAGATGAGGGAGAATGGTTTGGCACCGAATGTTGTATGCTATACTACATTGATTGGTGGATATTGTAAAATTGGTCAGATGAAAGAAGCAACCAATGTTTTAGAGGAAATGCGTGCTAGCGATTTAGCCCCAAATAAGGTTACTTACACTGTCCTGATGCAAGGCTACTGTAAAATGGGCAATTTTAAAGAAGCGTCTAAGCTTCTAGAAGATATGGTGGAAAGAGGAATTGTTCCAGATGAGATCACTTATAATACCTTGATTTCCGGGTTCTGCAAGGTAGGAAGGAAGGAAGAGGCTTTTAAGATATGCGAGCATATGTCTCAAAGAGGTTTAATATTGGATGAGGTTTCTTATACTACTTTAATTCATGGGATGTCTAATGTTGTCTGTCAAAAGGAAGCTGCTTATATCTCGGAAGACCTAACTAATAGTGATGGTGGGGCATAGCATGTTCAGCTGCATTTATCGACCTATGAACTTTTCAAGCTTGGGCAACTCCTGAAAAAAACTTGTATATGCAAGTGATTGCTACATTACTTGGATATGGATACGAGTATTGAGCACGTGAAGGATTGAGTACAGTGATCCGGAAAAAAATTCAGAAGAGCTTGAATGAAATAAATGATCCTATTGGAGTACACCTCACAAAATGAAGGAGCCGGGTTTCACAATGGTATAGCCAACTAAATTGAATTGCAGGGCCTCCTCATTTCCTCAGGAGTGCAATTTGAACTTTAACTCGTGCTGCTTACTCTCCCTACCGGTGCATTATTTTTTATTCTTGAGCACTGATTATATCTTGGAGATGGCCTATCTGATGGTTGAAGCTCACGATGTATAATGAAGTATATGCTTACAGGTTATATTCTTTTGCTTGTAGTCGTGATTATGTTATAACATAAAGACCTTAGATGATTTTATTCATTTAATCAAAATTTTCATACACGATAGATGTTTCACTTATATATTCCCATGACCTATTCTATTGCAGGCAGTTAATGGGAGAATTTCACAAGGCTAGTTGTTTCATACTATCATGAATTGACACATCACCTCACCTATGAGGTACTAGTTTCAGTGGATAATTATCTGAAGATGATGTATTCTTTTCTTTGCTTCATGTAAAATATATTCCTATGGTTTTCAGATAATAGTTGTTTTAGTCATAAATTTCTATGATTTACCCTTTTGTTTACTGAAGAACCAAGGTTAATTTTTGAACTGGCCAATATTCTCCACTACTTCTCCTTTTCCACTTTGTCTTCCATATTGCTTATTTTGAATATTGCATTTGAAGTTTTTCTTGTAAACATAGTATTTGGAGGACTGGGCATTGGATCATTGTCGATGGTTTTTTAGTTGATCAACATTATTTGGAGCAATCTGATATCATAGGATCAATTTGGTCTATCCTTCACCAAAATACTAACTAATGAATGCTAATAACAAGCCCGATTTGAATTGAATCCTTGCAAGATCTGATACCCAACTTGATAAAGGAATAGGGTCCAAATCCAAACTGGTCATGGAATACACATCAATAAATTGATAATGCATCTGATGATATATTATTTTTACAATTTTGATGATGATGATGATTATCTGGCAATTGCCTCATTGTTGAATAAAGTTATTGTATGGTGGCAATTGTCTCATTGTTGAAAATAGTTATTGTATGGTGGCAATTGTCTCATTGTTGAAAATAGTTATTGTAAGGTGTATCTATCATGCTTCAATCCCAATGAATTAGGGTTAATCGGTATGGGACTTGGGGCTTCTTGAAGAGTTCAAATTGGAGAGCGGTACGAATTTTGTCCGTTGTCCAGCAAGAACAGAAAGACTAAATTTCACCAAAAAAAAGAGAAGGAATGAGTAGAATGGTTTTTCTCGCTGTTTTGTAGAATCAAAGATCTATTCGAAGTCAATAAAGCAGTGAGTATCAGGTCTAACTACAGATTTCCAACAAAATTGATTGCAAACTATTCAACAACAGCACATAGATGCATTACATTTATGTTAACTTATGATGCTGGGGTTGTTTGCACCCTTTTAAGTGACTGGGCTAACCGCTGATGACTTAAGTGATTTAAGTAGACATGTGACAATAAAACATATGGAGTGCTAGGATAGATCAGGCTAGGATTCGGGATCAAAGGTCAAATAGGTTTACATCCATGGGCTCAAACTCCTTGTAAATGACATAGAATTTATACTCTGCCTCTTTTACAAAGGCTGTAAAGGTAGCTACTCAACCGGGTGATGTTGTTTTGGACCTGGTCAAGGAGCCCCTTGAGAGTGCCCTGTGTTTACGTTTTGTCCTTGTTTTTTTTTTTTCGGGTTTCGTTCCGATGTCGCTCAATGAAAAAAATACTTTGCTTTATCTGCTGGAGCCATTCTTGTCAAGCTTTCTTTTATTTTGAATGTATTTCTTCGGATAGTAAAGTATGGGTGTTTTTTGGCAGGCCAGTTTCTTCCTCAAGCATAAGGCTCGAGTGCTCTTGTTCCTCGGGTCGGTGCTCTCTCGTACCTTAGGCTTGGTGCTCAGCGGACGAGTGCCCATGCACCCATTGGTTCTCAGCTTTTCGATCCTCAAGTCGATGCTTGTAATTGATTGTTGGTGTTCGACAGCCCCAAGCACCAGACTATCCTCCGGGCAAGCTTTTCATTGTGCGAGACCTATTTGAATTTAAGGTGGCTCGCCTATTTTCAAGGTAATCATCCAGATATTTCTCCGCTTTAATGGGCGCACTGTTCTAAAAGGCGGTCCGGGCGGCCGCCTAGGCGTTTTAGGGGGTTGGCCGTTCCGCTTCAGCAAAAAGCGGCACTGCAGGCGGGTTGAACAAAGGCGGGCGCCTAAGCGGGATCCGACCCGCCTAGGCGGGTAAAAGGCGGGCGCCTAGGCGGTCTCACTTTATGCAATTGCTTGAGAAAATTTTTTTTTTTCTGTAATGAATTTATGTTTCTTTCACCATATGCAATTACTTGAGGAATTTTTTTTTTCAATGTATTGTGATGAAATGTTTAAGAAGCTCTTACGATTTTTTACTATATTGGTTCTTGTATGGTATGAGTTTGGATAGAATTTGGATAAAAATATATGATTGGTTGGAATTTGGGTACATCACAATAAAGTTGGAGTACAACTGTATTATCTAGGATACTCAAGTTAGAGGGACAATCGGGTATAGGTATTGAGGTAACCATACCGAAATACCCCAACCCACCCAATCCTCTCCTCCCTTTTCATAAAACTTTTATATTCAGATCGGTAGTTTTGATGTTTGCATATGTAAAACTTTCTAATATTGTTTTTTTATATAGAATTATGAATTTATATATATACATACATATAGAATATATATAATATATTTTATATAGGTGGGCGCCCGCCTTTTTCTCCGGGCGCCCGCCTAGTCGTCCGCCTTCCGCCTTGAAACCACTTGACCGCCCGTCTTCCGCCTACCGTTTTTTAAAACATTGAATGGGCGTAAAAAGAAGACGGTGTTTGCCTGACTTCCTTCTTCAGGCCAGGAGATGCCGCCTCCCATGACGAGCAAGGGTGTGCCCGTAATCGGGGTTTCCAAGAGGATGACCAGAACTTCCTCAATCGCGACTGCCCTTTCTTTGTGCAGGCCAAAATATGAGCTGGTTTGGTTGTTGGGAGAATCCCTCCAGCCGAACTGCTAGGTGGGAGATCACTTGGTCTGAGTGATGCTCTGCTTTATCTAAATGACATTCTTGCTTCGAGTCAACACGATCTTGTTGGTCAAGTAGACTTGAGTCTACTCAATCGGCATCTTGGAGCTCATTAAGTATTGCTTCCTTGAGTTCTGGTGCCAACAAAACGCCCTCAATATCCATCTGGCGCGGAGTGAGCCATCCCACCAATCCTAGGCCAAGCAACAGCCTGAGTTAAGATGCTGAAAGATGCACAATGATCGATGTCTCAGAATCGGCATCATGGTAACGTGAGCGCATCAGATGGCTTTGTGGAGCTTCATGATAAGTTTCTTGGAGCTGCCACATTTCCATTGGATCTTTTGAGGCTTTCTGGGAGCTGGAGCAGGGGGACCTGCAAAGGAAGACTGCAAACAACATCATATCATCATGCCATCATGTGTTTTCAGAAAGGCTGTATAGTGTCTTGGACAATTTTACTATCTAAGAACTAATGAAAGTTTTGAATCCTTCATAAATCAGTTGCCTATTATCTCTTCATTATTCATTAGTATGACATTAAGAAAACAAAGATAGTGCACATCATTTTATTATCTAAGAACTAATGAAAGTTTTGGTCCTTTTGGGTCCTCGATAAATCAGTTGCTTATTATCTCTTCATTATTCATTAGTATGACATTAAGAAAACCAAGGTAGTGCACATCATTAATCCAAAATATAATGAAGTAGAGCTTTTATTAATCTGAAACATTCACATTTATCAATATGATACATAGACCTTGTTATCATGAGGTAAGGCTAAAATAACATGAGATGTTCACAATTATCAATGGATTCAATGCATAAATAAAATCCATAATATAGCCATGCCCAAGTATCTCTTTTTCATTGAGTGTTTGCAATTGAGCAACCATCTTTGGGTCAATATTCTCCAGTGCAGACATGTTCTTAACCCAGGTTTGACTTAACAATATTGACCAAATATATTTCAAATGCCTTTTGGGAATTGTATAATTATTGAGTGTTTGTCACACAAAATTCTTTCTGTGATGTTTGTGTTTCAGCGGGCGTAAATGTTTGAGATGAAATCACCACCCATCAAATTTGAGTCTGGTTTATTCCGACCATTAGATTGGGTTGAAATTGATCCAAAATGTTCACTTCACACCGCATTATGGGACATCATAGTGACCAACATGCCCTTGCAACATTAGTAAATGCCTTAGGGAATGACCCCTGAAAAAGGTTTAGCTGGAGATCGTTAAAACTGACTAAATTTAAACATCAATCCAATGGATAGAAACATTAAGGTTTCTGGCCACCTAGTTTTGCTTGTATCATATCATAGTAGCTAGCATGCCCTTGCCACATCATAAGCAACCGAGTTGAACTCATATTGCAACGATATTAGCTAAGCTGTCTAGTGGCATGTTGCTTAAAATAACGTAGGTTGAAATTTCAATATGATGTACAAGGTAAATAGAAGTATGGTGTGCTAACAATCTTACAAGTATTTCGAACAATCACTTTCTGACATTGAACTTACCATTCATGTTTCTGTACAGGGAGAACACTCATACTTAGATGTTCGGTGTTGGATAACTGACAGTGATATATAGCCTACCAACCAAGCCTTTTGCACACATACCAAGAATAAGGTGATTGTTTGCATTACTAAATGTAATAATATATGTTTGTGATAGCATACATGTATGTATTTGCCATAAATAGGTATGTTGTATTGAAATCTTATTAGTGTAATATTTTAAATGAATTTCTTATACTGTTGCATCACGTCTGAAACTTGGGAAGAATGTTGGAGATGAACATGCCTACTCATTAGGATATGAATCCAAAATTATATACACTTCATGGGTATCACACCACAATGTGGCTGCGCACACATCTAAGACATGCACAGACGGACCATCTGTAGACTAAATAAATATATGTCGAACCGTGTTTGTACGTAGAAGGTAGACCATGCATAAGAAATAAAGAATAATGCATAAATATCTTTACCATAAATTTGTGCTTCATAAAGGACACAACAGGAATGTCTCTAACATCCACCCCCACCCCCCCCCCCACCCCACCCCACCCCTTCAAACTCAGGGTGGAAATCCACCAAAATTATTACACTGGAACAATGAACGATTTTGAGGCAACTCCATTGACAAGTAAGGAAGACTACGTAATAGTGCACCAACCAACTTGATTTGCCGTACAAATTATGTAGTCTTTGTGTTGGTCTACAGGTTGAACGGAAGCAACACACAAGGAATACTGTCTGTAATGAAGTCTAGAGAGGACATATAGCCACAACTAAATAACATACGGGAGATGCATGCATGTGCAATGATGTGAAAGAATCTAAAGTAGGTTGAGACATCATTGAAAGGGATGCAACTTGACGTCACTGGTTACCATTTAATTGCAGGAGAAATGCTATTTAGCCCGAAGGTTTTCCCAATTCCACGTAGCCTGATTGACGTGACAGCATACAACTGGTGGTTGTATCTCACTAGCGACATTTAAATCTCTTACACCAACAGTCGTACGCTGCCATGTCAATCGGGTTGAGCGGAATCGGGAAAACCTTCGGGCTGAATAGTATTTCTCTTAATTGCAGATGCTAGGCAATGCTGACTCTAAGTTGAGGATGTGAGTGTAGATTGGAACACTCGAGAAATATCCTCAAATGAAGACTAGAGTTGACACTCAACAAACCCTAATAAGCCGAAGAAAACCCTAATAAGCCCAAGAAAACCCTAAAAGGAACATCGATTCTAGGCACGATGAGTCCTAATTCTAAAGAGTTCCAGAAGGATGAAAAACACCAGAGGCGAACAAAATGAGGAGAGGAGAATTGGCTCACGGTTGATGCATACTGAAATGTAAATGAATATCAAGAACAAACAGACAAAATGGGGATCAATAAGGTAAACATGGAGCTTATAGGACCCAAAAGGTTAGTAGGTGTATACATCAACACAGGAGTCCACCAATGACGTGCCAATTCAAAGAGAGTTTGGCACATAGAAACCAAAATAAATGGTTCAAAGAGTGCAAACCAAACATTAATGATCAAGAAAGAGGAACTTTAAATCACAACATAGAAAGAAATGAAATGTGAAGACTTAAATGCAGAAGTATAGGCCATTGATGAACTTCAAACAATATATGATGATCAAGAGAGGACGAAAGTTATATTAAAATAACAAAAATAGAAAAGAAAAAAAAATGTTGCAAGAAAAGGCACAAAATAACAAAATGAGTTGGAGTGATGATGTCTGTTAGATTGTAGCAGTGTTGTCAAGGCGACGAGGCGTGCTTGAGGCGCAAGGTGCCGCTGGAACCTGAGACGCAAGGCTCAAGGCGCCAATACGGCGCACGCCTTAGTGTAAGGCACATAAATATTTTTTTTTCTTTAAAAAATTAATAATAATTGTAAAAAAATATAAAATTCATAAAAAATTATATTTCATCAAAAAAGAGAAATATAACCACTATTCAATTAAATCAACACGATAAAGACATGCAATACTTATAACTCATAACTAGTGGTCATCAAATGAATAACTTGAGTGAGAATATTAACTCACAAGTTATTATGCAGCGTGTCAACATCATATTCATAAATTAAATGCATACAATACTCATAAGTGATAACTGATAAATGATAACTCATAAATAATATTGAGTAACAAAATAAAAGAGTCGGGCTCTAAGGAGAGTTGGGCTCTTTTATTCAAACCGAAAAGAATCGAAATAAAAAAACCAAAACCAAAAAAAAAAAAACTGAAAGCAAATCGGAAAAAAACCAAAAAAAACTAAAAAAAAAAAAAACAAAACAAAACTTGAAGACCAAAACCCAAAATGCATCAAGACACGCGCCTCGGCCGCCTTGCGCCAAAGGCTCTGCACGTGCCTCACCAGAACGCGCCTGAGGTGGATACCTGCGCCACACCTCGAGTCACGCGCCTTAACAACTCGTTAGGATTAGCTTAGAAGATTTTAGCCTTAACTATGATCCTTCCCTTTTTATTGAGTCTCTAAGAAGGTTTCTAAGAAATTTTAAGGGTTTTTTCGGCAAAAAAAAATGACAACCATGATCTATTTCGATGTTAGAATAGACCAATGATGCATGGCCCTGATAAGGAGGCTTACAGACTTACAGTTTCTTGGAGGAGATAAGAGGTGGACAACCTCATCAAAACATTTATGAGCTTACAGATTCTTTACTGTAGACTTGTAAGGAAGACTGGTTTTCATAAAGCCAAAAGGGGTGATATCATCTCTGGTTCCCACTGCTTCGGTTGATATTATCCTCGGGGTCCCGTATCCGTTCACGTGCAAATTCCAAAGCAAAAGAGGGGTCCAGTCTTATCACCAAACCAAGACCTTTACCTCTTCAGTTCACGGGTTTTTCCTATAAACGGCCACTTGAGGGAATTTAATAGGTTCGAAGTATGTGTTTTAGTGATATAGGAGGAAAAACAAGCATGGTGTGTATTTAGGAATAATAAAACATTTGGGGTTGCTTGACTCACATCCGCAAGTCCGGGTCTGAGACTATAAGAGAACCAGTAAACTAGCATAAGTCCTGGAGGAAAAACAGTTGTATGAAAGGTAAAGACAAAGAAGAGTTTGGAGGAAAAACAGTTGTATGAAAGATAAAGACAAAGAAGAGTCAGAATCCAACTTTGCGACCAAGTTCAAAATTGAGCACTCATGGCCAAAGCATAAATCCCTGGTTAGAAAAAGAGGGACATGAGAGATAAAGAAATGCCCTAACCCAAGGGTTTAGGGTTCATCAATTAGGGCCCAAAGACTCAACTCAAAAGTTAATTGGTAATTCGTTAAGAATTTTCCATCTATCGATTCTATCCATTATTTCTGCAGTTAAAATTTGGAGTAATTGAGTGCAATGAATTGATAGAACTCAACTTCAAGATAATGCTATATAACATTATCAATGTAAGAACTAGAAACCTTGCGCAGACTTGACAAGAGCATTTGTTATTGCAAACATAGTTACCAAGTCAGAAAACGGGGAAAAAAACGGCAAGGAAAAAAATCGGAAAGATACGATGAAAACGGAGAAAAAAAACATGAAAACATCGGAAAAATTATAAAAAATCTTAAAAATTATACCAAGTATGTATATATATCATTTTCCAACATTAAGTAATCAAAAGTTCAAAACATATAGCATATGCGTTTATTAAGCACGAACAAAATAAAACCCGAACCCAATTTAAACCCGGACCGAACCCGACGTGTTTTATACGTGTTTTATACGTGTTTTTTCCGTTTTAAACGCGTATAAAACACTACAAACGTTTTTAAAAAAAAAAACGAGTTTTTTTCCTATTTGCTACGACTTCGGATCGATACGTGTTTTATACGCGTTTTTTTCAAAAAAACGTCCGATTTGGTAACTATGATTGCAAATAGGAACTAGCTAAAGAAAATTCAATAGTGGAAGTATGCAGGATTTAAAGAACTAAATAGTAAAGTTTTTCCGAATACAGAAGTGATTTATCTCCAAGTTATCAATTAAATCTAACTGGAATTAAAACTGATATCTGCAAATCTTTCGCCATCATGCCAATGATTCAGTTCATAACAGTATTTAAGAATCAATACACCAAAAATTCAGTTTTGCTCATATGATGGTCAGCAATATCACATATTGATAAAAGATGTAATAAAGATGAGATAGAGAGGAAAGGAGATAGAGAAAATATGAAGGAAACACACATATGAAGAGAGAGAGAGAGAATAAAAGAGGAAAGAGGAGAGAAAATAGTTAAGGTAATGCATGATGTTTTAATTGATCTTCTAAATTTGAGTTTTATACGCTTGCTACTTTCTATAAAATATTTGAATCGGCCACCAGTAAAAACCTAACCAACTAATAGATAGACCATACTACCCTTGGAAGGGGGTTGATGAGGAAAACTGCAGGTGATGCTGGTCATTTGAGGATTTTTGCTCTTTATCAGTTTTAAGTGTAGGTGTCTTCCACTTACTATTAGATGACATGGTAATTAATAACTTTAAGTTAGTGCCAAATCACCCCAATCTTCGTCATCCATCTTATCTAATCTAACCATCTATTTAAAATTTTAGTTTGTAAACTGTGCAATGCACGGACGAATCTCAAAGCCGAGCTGGACCGTGAGTCGTTGATTGGAATCATGATACGGGACACTTTTTTTCCCGTTTGGTTGTCCTCCATACAGTGCAGGACCGACTGGGCATTGCACTGAGGCCCGACCGACAGAACTCCCAGCATGAGCTCCAACCCTCGCAACGCACATCCGACCGATCCATCAGCGGATCGCACAACCATCTCTACCAATCATGAATCCCACCATAGACTTCACAGCCAGTGTCACCGCCCATTGTCCCATCACATGGCCTTTGCCCCACATGAGATCTGCAAAAAAAAAAACTCATCGTATCATAGTCGTAGCCGATGACTATGATATGTTCTATCTAGCATTTCTCCTCTCAAGAAACTCACCAAAATGTCACCTATCCTCCCAGCCCATGAAACACCCTTTATGTATATAGGGTTACCCGGTTTTAGGGAAATTATAGAAATACCACCGAAAGATTTTTTTTTTTTTTTTTTTCTTGAGGGATCGACATTGAACCACAAAACTCAACATCTTCCTCTTCATGCTTGGATCGAGAGTATAATTTATTAATTTACGTCGTGCTGCTTGACGTCTGCGGATTCTTCCAGTACCATCTTGAAGAACAAGAAGAAAGATTTACGTGATACAGAGCTTTGAGTCTCAATTTCTTGTCTCAGATAGTTGCCGAGCTTCCTTGGATTGTCAATGCATCTATTGGCGAAGCCAGCATTGCGGAAGTGCAGCATCGGGGCAGTGTAACATGGCGATTGGATCATGGTCCGACAGATGATGACAGTAAGCTGCAGGCATATATACGAATTCACTCGATCGATGTGTTAGCTCTTTTGAAGTATTTGTGCTGATTCTTCGTATGTAAAGTTCTGAGTCCAGTCTTGTAGTTAGTGGTGAAAATGGTAATGTTGGTTAAACAAAGGCTCTCAGTTTCTGATCTTAGCAACAAGGTATGGATCTTACTCTGCTCCTGTAAATACCATTTTGGGCTGAAGTGGATAAATTTGACTTGCGGTTAAAAAAAAAACTCACAGGATATTAAGTTGATCCTTTTGCAGTTGAGAGTGGGGATTCAACCCAAATGTTCAACCAGAATGATGTGGCATCCAATCACAGCATCCCTTTGCCTGCTGGTGGGGCCGAGTGTGATTCACCGGTCGGGGCTGGGTGCAAAGGACGGCTGTGATTGGGACACGTCACTCTGGTTGAACATCCGGGTTAAAGTTTGGCTGAACATCCGGGGTTCGAGATTGGGTTAATTGGTGATCAGTCCTTGACAGAACTTATCTCTCTCGTTTGTGCAGGACATCTCAATGTTTCAACTAACGATAGGTCTGATTTTTTTCAAAAACCCAAAAATACTCTCGGCCTCACCTCCCATCTCTCTTGAGCATGCGTGCGGCGGCGGCAAGACAACAGCGACACGAGCGAGCGGGCAGGTGCGAGGATCTGGATCCTCTTATAATAGACCCCACAAAGCTTATGCTTAGAAATCCATGATCCTCTTACCAAACTAAAAGGCCACAAACCATCGGACAGTAGAGATAAGAGACCCTTTTGGTAAGAACTAAGGATAAAAATAAGCATTATCCGAAGATTCCGAACCACACCCAACCCGACCAGCCAACTTGTGCTAACCTGAGTGTAACCCAGGCTTGGAAAAACGTTCAGGTTGAACAATGTAGGTTGAGGTCAGGCTGGGTTGCAGGTTGAGGGTTCTACAACTTGAATTGGGTTTGTATACCCGCCCGCGCTGCAGCCCCAGTACAAGGGATTGCAATGCAGGATCTGGTTTAGAGAGGCGGGTCTGAAGAGCAAAGCTATGTTTGTTTTCATTTGTTTAGCAATGTACTTAGCTGCTTGGGGACGATAGGACAATGAGGCTGAGTTTAGTTGCAGATCTCTGTTCCGAGTATGATTAGGTTGAATCTCTCTCTCTCTCTCTCTCTCTCTCTCTCTCTAATGAGGCTGAGTTTAGTTGCAGATCTCTGTTCCGAGTATGATTAGGTTGAAGAGCTCTCTCTCTCTCTCTCTAACAACTTTATGTATCAACAAAAAAAAATCCTTTGATTCCAATGTCAAAAAATGGGAGGTGTGCTGCTCTAACCTTAGCATTCCAAACCCACAGCTGCACAACCTCATCAGCAATGCTACAGAGAATTTGGCTCCTCTTTCACAAATTCTGCCAAATTGGGCCCACAAAAAACTTTGATAATAGAAATTTTGAATCACTTGGGTGGGAGGGTTGGGGGGGAGCTATGAAGTAGGAGGGCTATTGCCCGACTGACTGTTGTTTTCTTCTACATTGCTTACTTTCGCCGAGCTGCACTCCAGCCGGTGGATGTCAGTGGTTTCAGAAACCTGATTAGTAACTGCTTCGCTCTTACGTTGTTGTAGTCCTGTAAATCGTGCGAGATCAATCCATTGCTGCATGAACGTGAAAGAAGAGGAGATTAAAGACATGATGAGGAAATAATCGTGAATTATGATTGCAGTTTCATATTAGAGCCAGATAAACAGAAGTTCTTGTCCCTGATTTGAAATGTATATGAGTGGAATTTCATTCATTAGTAAGCCACAAAGATGGGCAACTGACTATCGGAAGCGAAGAATTAAATTTCAAAGAGACATGCTATTCAGCCCGAAGGTTTTCCCGATTCCACTCGATACAACTGACGTCGCAGCATACAACTGGTGGCAGAATTTCACTAGCGACATTTCAATCTTTAGCACCACCAGTTGTACTCTGCCACGTCAGTCGTACCAAGCGGAATCGGGAAATCGTTCGGGCTGAATAGCATTTCTCAACTACAAATTTCGGATCCATATTGGAATCCTGAAAAACCGAGATATTTCGGTAAAATTTTGTGAAATTGTGTCCGGTTTTGTACCCCCATTGTGTGTCCAAATAGCATTGCTCTTCTGAAAATATGACGATATATCATTGTCCCCAACAATATTTAATGGAATGGGTCATATACCCCACGATTATCAATTTTTTTTCCTCACTGATCATTATATCTTATTTCATGAAACATGCCATGATACAAAAATAATGGAGAAATGTGAACAAGAGAAAAAAAAAGAAAAAGAATACAGACAAGAAACAAGCCTAACCTGTGTTCCCCAGAATGAGTTGATCGTCCGAACAATGAAAGATAACATATTCACAAGTAATGGTTCATTATAATAAGATAACAAAAGATCCGAAAGCCGGTGCTCCACTAGTCCAGCGATTATCTGCATTTTGATCATTTGCAAAATTAGTGATAAACTCAATAGAATCACAACATGGAAGGATTCATTAATAGAAATCTAGCTCACATAGCGCCTCATCACGTTTGATGATTTCTTATTCGAAGTTAGTTTTAATGATGACAAAAACCTATGCAAGATAAAACTCGTGCAGGGAGTCGAGAGATCAAGTCAAGATTAAGCATAACCAACTTCAATCTTGAGTGCACATGTGTACCTGATATCGTAAGTTTGCTGATGATCCAAGAAAGCATCCATACACCACTGCTGACTTGAGTACGGGAGATCTTTTGCGTCTTTTATCTACAGTAAAATCCGGATTAATAGACCGTCGGATGGCGTATAATACATCTGATGCACCTCCGGCCCCGATGCTAGAAACAAACCCCACGCCAGCAAGTTTGAGCCCTCCGATGAGGACGGATGCAAACCTCTGACTCAAATTCCAGTCCTTTCCAACATTATTCTTTTGAAAAGCATTATCTGGGAACGATCCTAGAAGGCCTTTCAGTAATTCCAAGTTCTCAGTGGAAGAATTATTATCAGCATAAGTGAGAAATGACAGAGTTGGAGCAGGAAGCCACACAGTAAAGAAATCTACAACTGAACCTCTGATTGTATCTGTAAGAACGTAGTCAATTTCTTCTAAAAAGCGTCCTTTACGTCTCTCGTATTGTGCTAAGAGTGTTGTTGTTATTGATATAGCTTCTTCGATGGCTAACCTATGTAGAAATTTGGGATCCGCCAGTAATCTTTCACGAAAGCCCTGCAAAAGGATGAGTTCAAAGGCCAGCATTTCAGCAAAAGAACCTAGTACAATTTGTTTCTTCCCTTACAACAGCAATCAGCTATAATTCATTTCAGAAACTTTAGAATCAAATAATTTGGAATGTCATGTACTACTGGTAATTGTTTTTGAGTAATAAGCACTTATCTCTACTATATAAAAAGAATAGGGCTTATGGCCCAATTTATATTTCTCTAAAATCAAAAAACTGACAAAACAGATATGCAAGATGCAGCCCTCTCATGCTTTCTCTCTCTTCTCTCGCTATCCCCCTCTTAGTCTTTTTTCAACCATAACCATCAAGCCACGTCCCATCTACTTGGGGTCTGCTTTATGAATCATTCTTCGCCGTTCATTTCTATTTAGGGCTATATATGTTGTCAATAAAAGTTTTTCCATGTCGTTTCCAACAACTTCCATCAATGTCATTCTAGGTCTTCCCCTTCTCCTTAGACCTTCCGCACCACACATGCAGCATTCTAGTAGTATATAAACAAAGAAAAAGTGAATCAAGGTAGAACCACCACCTGGAACCGGTGAATGAGTTCTGCAATAAGAGGATACTGCTCGAGGTCGAAAAAATTCTGCAGTATTTCAGGCGATACAACACCAAGATCCAGACCTTTCTGAATATCCTGAATGGCAGATTAATGGAGGAATTAACATATTACTAAAAGAAAGCAACAAAGAAAAATAGAAATCAGACATAACATCCTTCAGAAGAACAAGCAAAAGAGATCGCTTACTACCACCAAGACAGATAGAACTGCAACCAAACCCTACCAACCAACAATTTTATGTCTTCAACTTACGGGAAAACATAATGAGTCCAACCAATCTCGAGTCTTCATCATAATGCACAAGGCATGAAGTATTTAGGTTGGTAGCTCAAATTTATATAGTGTGAGGCACTGGAGCATTCAGAATCAAGCAACAATCGATTACCTGTGGTAGTGCTTCTCGCCTCCGACCGGCTGCATTCATCACTCGAGCTATTTCAGCACGATCAAAGCAATTTCTACTACAAGGTTTAGCAGCGGAGTACCACAAGAAATCAGCAACAGGGATTTCTCCTTCTCTACGAATGTCTTGCCTTTCAGGATCAAGTAATATGACTACTTGGTTTTTCTTCTGCAATTTCTTGGAAATTCTAGCTGGAATGCCAATCCCTCTTGATCCATAAATGACGTGGCTTGCACCTGTTACAACTATAAGCATGCCAGTCGAACCTCCATCAATTATTGCTTGCATGATAGTCTGGGACATCGTATAGTCGTCAACAACTCTTGCTTGCGCAGAGAGGTATGAACTTGGGCCAAAAGCAGAATGATCTGAAGAAATCTTGTCTATCAATGACCTGCCAGAGATAGAAGTAAAGCCAGAAATGAAGCCTGAACCAGCTGGAGGAGCATACAATTTGCATTCTGCCTTGGAAAGGCCTCGAATCCCTTCAGCTTGAACAGTTCTTAGAACCTAAAACAAAAGAAATTTCAAAAAAATAAATGCCAAGCTGACTATGTAAGCAGAAAGCTAGAAAGTTGTTACGATCCACAAGGAAGAAATTTAAAGAAATCAAGAAAGTAACTAATATAATTCTGTTACCATAATCATAAAGGAGAAAAAACAAACTGTCAAAATTATAAGTACAGTAAAAATCCTTTGATTGGAAATCAATTCAGAACCTTCTTACAATGCCTAGAAGAAACTTTTGTGTCCAAACAAACATGATACGACTGTCTTGAACACTCTTAAGGACTACAGCCCAAAACAGTTCACCTGAACCTACTCTTTATGGCAATGTTCTTGAGCCAGATAAAAAGCTTAAGTAACTACACCATCTGGTTAAGGACATTCCTCAATAAAGATTCCACACAAGTTTCTAATTGATCTAAAACATTTAATTGATACTCCTCCAACATCTTTTCTTATTCTGTCAATAGTTGAATGGTAGCCTTCATGATTGCGATCATGGTCATATTTGTGAAGCAAAACAACTAAAGTTAGGAGGCATTGTCTTCTATAGAAAAACTGTCAGTGGCAAATGATATGAGCATGAAGCATCAGGAACCATGAATATATCCGACTGAAAAATGTATCATTAGGGATAATGAGCAACATTTCAAGTTCTGTGTAATAGCAACCTATGGACACTTCTTCCATGTAGAAATAGGATATGGATTGCTCAAGCAGTGACTAACATATAAGTATTACACTATGAGAGACTGAGAGAGGTGAAAGGGAGAGGTCTTAAAGCATTGGGTTATTGTCATCGAGCATTTTTCTCCTACAAGATTGTTCAGATAAGTATTGGCTCTCCGTTTCATAGGATATTGCAAGGCTTTATCTTTGTTGCACTAGGAAATCATGCTTCAACTACCTTTTTTCCTTCATAACTTTTCTCAATCAAAATATTCAACAAATATTGGAGATATTTCCATAGGTTGGGTCCTAGATTTAAGGTTGACAATTTTCTGCTCAATTGTCTATGTCACTAACTACATTCTTCATTCTATAGCTGATTGGAACTTTCTCGTGTGAGAGACTTGAGATACCTCTACGTAATTTCCGGGAATAATAATATGAACATATTTTCTCTTCAATTATTTTGGGTCATCATGACTCATTCTTATAGATAAGCAGAACACATTGGCTTACAGATATTTGGATCTTGGCCCTATATTAGTTTATTGCCGGTCCATAGACCAATTTCATTGGTACTGTTGTTGCTATAGCACTTCCGGCCCATTCCCTTGTCAAATCCTGCATCAAATGGTAATGCCAGCCATACAGGGTTTGAAGTAAAAAATGCACTCAGGCTAACAATGAGCACGAATTAAACGCGAATAAAGTGCTAGACATTGGTATATATTACCCTATTTAAACTAAATTTAGAATAGACAATCCATTCCAAAACAATATGCATGTAGGAATCTATGCTTCGATATAGCAATCTAATGCACGAAGAATGGAGGTCCATGATTTTTTCCATGAAAAATTTAAAAATTCAAGTAAATATATCCATTACCTCCAGTGGAGTACCACATGCTACAAGCTTGACTCCATTATCACGACAGTAATTCAGAAGAGGCTCATATTCCTGCCAACGTTGAGATGGCCAGTGAGAGGTGTAAGACCTTAAGCTTCCGCCGTTGATTCTACCATCAAATGGAAAACAGCCAATAAATACTTAAGGTCTAAAAAATATTTCCTTCTTTTCAAAGTTGTATATAAAATGATCAAGAACTATAGGGAATTCTCCAAGTTCATGATATAAATGAGACTTACTCATCCGCAATTGGAGTTTGTTATTTGAATCAACAAAAAGAAAGAAAGTATGTGAAGAAGAAAGAGGAACAAGAACAAACTGTGCAAGGTTACCAAACAGCCCGAAGCTTTCAATAACTATAAATAAGGTATTAAGGATTTAATCTTTGATCAATGACTATCAAACTTTACTCCATATAGACTGAATACAAAGACATAAGGTGAATAAGGAGAGGGGGAAAAAAAAGTGCAGCATAAAGGAGGACAGCAAAAAGGAAAGAAAAATAAGTACCTCACAACTAATCTAGAAGAAAAGTAAGAAGGAAAATATGATTGTGCAACAATGACAAGAATATGCAACAATGTTTTCATCACTAAGCACATGCTGAAAGCATAATTATCCATCTCCTTGGCACAAGAAAGGTGCTCTTCACCCCCGCAGAATGCTAAGGATATCTTGTAGCAAGAATCATCAGGCACATGACAATCCCCAAGTAGTCTTCCTTTATAGCATCCACCAGTGTTGTCAAGGCGCAGTAAGGCGCGCGCCTGAGGCGCGCCTCGAGACGAGGCGCAGGTATACGCCTCAGGCGCATGCTGGCGAGGCGCGCGCCTTAGGCGCCTTTGGCACAAGGCGCAGGGCGACCGAGGCGCGCGCCTTGATGCATTTTGGGTTTTGGTCTTCAAGTTTTTTGTTTTTTTTTGTGATTTTGGTTTATTTCGGGGTTTTTTCGATTTGTATTTAGTTTTTTGGTTTTTTTTTGGGTTTTGGTTTTTTTCTTTCGATTCTTTTCGGTTTGAATAAAAGAGCGCAACTCTCCTTAGAGTCAGACTCTTTCGTTTTGTTACTCAACATTGTTTATGAGTTCTCATTTATCAGTTATTACTTATGAGTATTGTATGTATTTAACTTATGAATATGATGTTGGCATGTTGCATGATAACTTGTGAATTATTATTTTCACTAAAATTGTTCATTTGATGGCCACTAGTTATGAGTTACAAGTATTGTATGCCTTTATTGTGTTGATTTAATTGAATAGTGGTCATATTCAGTGTTGTTAGTATCGTACGATACACGATACGTATCGTACGATACGATATGATACAGGAGAAAAACGATACGTATAGGGTTTACGTATCGTTTTTCTCCTGTATCGTACGATACACTATACGATACGCTACGATACGATACGATACACGATACGGTCCGATACGGTGAAAACATGTTTTTTTGTTTGTTATTTTTTTTTTTTGAAACTTTTAAAATGAATTTTTTTCTCTTAATTTCCCAAAGGACTATATAGGTCTCTTAGCGTTAAAAAATACTTAGGAATATTTTCTAACTTAGAGTGAAGTGATACTAATTTTTTTTTAGAAATTTATAGGTGTTTTACAAATCTTTCTCTAGAGTTGTCGGATTCCAATGCCATTTGTTTTTAAAAATTTTCTAGAGCTTGGAACACCAAATATCTACAACTTTGCTAATTTCAATAGTTATAGGATTCCATTTCTACCTATATATATATATATATATATATATATATATATATATATATATATATATATATATATATATATATATATATATATATATATATATATATATATGTGGTACTTCTTAGTAGAGGGCTAATGGATCTATGTTCATAAAGTAAGGCTAAAGGAAAGAAGTGGATGACTTTGAATAAGACAATGAGGATGAGAATGAAAATAAATAAGAGGTGCAAGAGACATTAGAGAAAGATAAAGAAGCAAGTGGTGATAAATTATTTATTGTTGATGATCAAATTGATGATGTAGATGCGGTGGAGATTGAAAAATATGATCTTCCTACTTTTTGAGTTTTTGTTTTGTCTTCATTGACCATTCGAATATTTTGAGAACAATATATTGATAGATCATAGATAATACTTATATATGATTTCTTTTTTATATAAATATATACATCATATTTTTTGTATAGGCCAATGTTATGTTTGATGTGAAATTATAGGGAATGTCTTACTCTTCTACTTGACTTTTCATATTTAATATTCTAGTATGTACTTTCTATATTTATTATATATATATATATATGTATAAAATATAAATTTAACCGTATCTTACGATACACGATACGTTACGATACACGATACACAAAATAGGAAAAACGATACACGATACGATACACGATATGACAACCTTGGTCATATTTCTCTTTTTTCATGAAATATAATTTTTTTATAAATTTTAGATTTTTTTTACAATTATTATTAATTTTTTAAAGAAAAATATATATTTTTGCGCCTTACACACTAAGGCGCGCGCCTTATTTGCGCCTTGCGCCTCAGGCTCCAGCGGCATCTTGCGCCTCAAGTGCGCCTTGTCGCCTTGACAACACTGGCATCCACACATTGTACCAATAAGTACTACTTGATGCTCACAACTATCATTTAAGATGTGAGGTGGTGTAATTTCTACACGCCAATAACACAGGGACGAACTAGCAATTTGTCAGAAGATAAACAAAGTTAAATGAACTTAGCTTTGCCGAGGCATGCCCTATGATACTATCCTTAAATAAGTATCCTCTTCCACTAGGTGCAGCATCCCATAAAATTTACTACAAGTCTACGACTCACTCTATCCTAATGCAAGTTCCATACCCTATTAAGTGGAAATCAATGAACCATGGACACCTCTAACTGCTCAGGAACTCAGATGGACGTTGAAGTAAAAGAAATAAAAAAGATGGACCAAAAAAGAGGGAGATTCTAAATGGGTAGCATTTACTGGGAGGTTGACACTATCATCCTAATTCCTAAATCATTGAAACAGTAAAGGCGTAAGATAGTAGAAACAGCTAATTGAATGAGATAAGCAAGGGAAAACTGAAAAATGGGAAAAGAGTTGAGTGCAGCAAAATGCACCATATCATGATGCTTTGATCTACACCGCTGGATCCACAATCCAAACTTTCAATGAAGTACGATGACAAGGACAAAAATATATCAAGGAATATGGGGTACCTCGTAGAAATTGTGAGATCATTCCACTGCGAGATAAAGGTTCTAAACAAAATGGAATACTTAAATCATATGAGATCCCAAAGTCAAGAAAGCGACCAGAGGTTAATAATGTTTCCAACACTCCTTCAAATGTGACAAGCTATGCAGTCAAAGGCGCGCGTAGGCACGCCAAGGAGCAATAGGCTCCTCAAGGTCCAAGCCCGGTGCCTCTCCTAAGGAGCGCCCAAGCCCCTTGAGGCACAAGGGCACCTATACGTGCCTAGGTATGCCCTGGTCGGGTACGCCTTGGGCGCCTAATGTAAAGCCAAGAAAATTTTTTCTTTTCTTTTTGCTTTCTTTGATTTTTTTTCCTCCATACTTCTTTCCTAAAACCCTAAGAACCCCACTAAACATCCCAAACCGCTTTCTTGCCTAAAAGACCCTTCAAAACCCTTGATTTGGTGAAAATCTAAATCCATCCTAAAACCCAGATGGCTAGATGTGTTCAATTCATCTCCAATCTAGGGTCATCCTCAAACACAATTGGAGTGCTTTTGACAATTTGAGTGCAAATCATTTGACTCGACAACGCTAAATGGCCTAAACTTACTGTTTTAAGTTTCTTAACAAATAATTTCTAATTTTGTAAACTTGTTATATTCAGTTTCTACCCCAAATATTTCAGTTTTAGACACCAATAGTTTTGATGAGACATTTCAGTTGACGTTATGCTTATTTTATTTGATGTTTTTCTTAAATACCTCAAATCCAAATTAATTTAATATGGGGGATGTAGAGAGACACTAGACCCCCTAAGAAACCAGAAATATGTAGTCAAAAGCCACGCTTACGTCTAGGCACAAGGCAAAGGCGCCTACACCTAAGATTTTAACTACATAGGTTACAAGATTCAAATGCCTTAAATTTATTGTGATCCTGACAATCAACAATATTCATCGGCAGACGTGGTGGTATGAAGACATGTACCTAAACATAGTGTTGATTAGTGATTACTTGATTAGTCTTCAGGTACACATGCTCAAAGTGAACTACGTCTTGAACTCCAACCACTCAACCAGACAATACCTAACAACAAAACATTTACAAACATTAAAAATGAAAAACATAACGCATGGAAGCTCCTAAGAATAGCTCAATTCTCATATGTTTGACACCTAACTACATTCACACAATAGAGTCATCCAAGGGCATCTACAGCACAAAGCCTACAATTTTAAACTCATTCAAAAGCTAGGTTTTTATTTTTTGGTCGTATAGATCACATTTTCCATATTGAAGTTCTCAGAAATAAATATCCAAAGCATGTGCTTCACATCATCAATTGGTGTGTTCTTTACCACATTCAACTTTCTATTTAGCGAATCCAAACATAAATCTCCAGTGACAATGATAGATTAACATGCTTGGAAGCTTCTTCAGTCACACCATCCATGATGTTCTAGGTCTAGATTACAAGTTGTTCTTCTTAAACCTTAATATACCATATCTCATAGTTGTCAAGAAAATTTGAGCAATATATGTAAAATTGGTATGTTCTGATATTGAAATATTGTCTTGATTATCAGTGTATTGACACCTTCTGAAAGGGCTTGCTCACTACGATTAGTCTGTTAAGTTCCAAGGTAACAGGGCTCGCTTTTAAAAATGTCAAGGCAATCAGTTCACCTCCTTCATGCATTTGATTTCCACGAAATTAATAGAGATAGGTGTTGGGAATTAAACCAACCTTATTTTGGCTTCACCCATTGACAAGATGATTAACAGAGATATTACTATGAGTATCCTTCCCTATCTGTATAACCTATTCGATACAAAAAATAAGGGGGACTTAGTGATAGGTCCATGGTCAAAAGATCAACTAGCCTCAAGGACAACCAAATTTCAGGACGAAATTACTCCTCACTGCACTTCAAATTTAGGTTTCATGCCACTCCTTTCTAAAACTAAACCCAACCTAAACCCTAAGATCCATAGGCCATGTGATGAACCCTAGACCTAGATATCCTAAACCTAATCCTAAACTGAACCCCTCCACCCCGTGGCTTCTCGTCTCCTTTGCAACTCGCGCTTGCTGTCGTTGCCGCCGCCACCTCCGCTGCTCGTGCCCGCCTCCACCGCTGCTACTCACACCCGCCTCCGCCACCAATGCCCGTGCTCACCTCGCCACCACTACTCGAGAGAAACAGGAGAAAGGGGAGGCCGATGGTGAGGGCATTTTGGTCATTTGGTAGCAGTTTTCACCAAACCAATCTTTTGACCAAGGAACTTAAGTAAAAGGCATTTTTTGCTCGTCCTTTTCACCCAACCGATCTGTTGTCATGGACCTTAACCACATTACCCCAAAAAATACTATGCAAATATTTCTATAAATCTGCGTTTTGTCAAGATAATGACAAGTCAACAAACACAAGGAAAATGACCGTGGCAACCACAGAGTCATATGGGTAGCGTTTATTTCATGATTAAGGTTATTAATATCATTTATGCTTATGTTGAATCCCTGTTTATGATTTGGCATTATTTGCCTTTGTTACTTCATGGAGAAAATGATATATCAATCCTGTTCTAAACTCACTTCAGCTACAGTATTTCAAAGATCCATAGGAGTTCCATCCAAAGTTGGCAAAAAAAAAAAAACCAACTACCAATCAAATAAATAGAGAAGAAAGTGAACGATTATATTCAAGAACCGGGCAAACCTTCCTTCCATGAACTGATTGAGCTGCTCTTGGAGATTCCGTGGGAAAGCTTCGAGGGCCAGTGAGATCGGCCTCTGCTGCTCCAGGCAACGGTTCTGGAGATTCCTCACGACCTCCAGCTCCAGATCTCTGTCATCGCGATCAGGGACCAGCTCGGCCTCCCCCAAATACACGATCCTAGCGCTCATCAGCTTCTCCCATACCTTTCTCTTCTCCTTCCCCATGGCCTGGGGCTCCCCGATTACAGTCGCATCGTAAACCCTAGATAGTATCGCCGCGTCTCCATCATCCTTCTTCTCCTTCTCGTTCTCCTTCTCTTCTCCTATGACAACCGAGCTGGTGGATGCACTGAGGCCGTTCTCCTCCGCCTTCGCGGCGGGGGTCGTGACCGAGTGGAGAAGACCCGTCGCGATAACCAAGGAGGGGAGGAGCACGAACTCACGCCGATTCCCGGAGAGAATCCGGCGGGGCTCGGCCTGGATCTCGCCATCTCCGGAGGAACTACGGCGGAAAGCGGCGGCGGCAAGGGGCTGCGGGGGGCGGCTCGCCGGGGGGATTTGGCGGGAGATGTAGGTCCCCGGTCTGCCGAGGGGGCGGGGAGAGGGCTGGAATGGGAAGAGTTTAAAATCGCCGATCTTTTGGGCGTGGGGTATCATCTCCAGGCGTCGATCTGAAATTAACGGCCCAAGTTACAGAGTGGGATAAACAGGGTCGAACTCTTCCATTTTAGGATCGTGTAGAGGCTACAGACCCCCATATATGAACCCTCGAAAAGAACCCCCGGTCTCCCTGGTCTAATTATAGGAGTTTGGGTGGGGCCCACAATTTGCATTTGGTTCATTGGTCAGTCTTATCTCCCTAGTCGAAATTTGAATAATCGTTTTACTCTTAAAATGCGTGCGTGTACGGATATGGACGGGTGCGAGTGGTCAAGAATAGGGTTGGGGAAAGGGCGGCAATGGAAGGTCAGGATTTTGACAGCAAAGCGGTCGCCTTCGACCAACCAAACACGTAAAAGATCGAGTCTGATCCCGGCTCACATCCTGACGCTTTGAAGCCCACTTGCACTACCAGCGTGGGTCGTGGCCACAAGTGGCGCTTTGAAACTGACGTGGCATTGACGTGCTAATGAACACTGTACATATCTTGTAGGGGACATGACGTGGCATTTTCCATCACCAACTTTTAGGTATTGTTGAAAGGGAAAATGACTCAGGCCAGCTGCTACACCCCCAAACTATGATCCTAAGTATGGCCCCATGACTTTTATTAAGTGGAGTGCAAAACAAAAGATTCAATTATCTAGATATTATAGATTTCCTTATTCAGATATAATCGGTTCGTGAGTGATTGGATCATGTACATACTCTTCAATTTCTTCCATTGTTTTTTCGTGAAAATTTTTTGGAGACATTCACCAACACGATCTTTGAGACATATCTGAATCGTGCTCGTTGTCTTCAAATCAAACTCAACCCACTCATTGTCCTTCATCGTGTTTAGCTCGACACCCTTCAAAACTTTGTAAAACCTAGTCTGGATCAATGAACCTTTAACTTATATTCACCACAAGACAAAATTGATTGGCCACCAAACTTCTTGACCTCGAACTTCATGTTTGACACGCGAGCCGTGATCTCTGATTCTTCACCTTCGACTTGGCGTCTTCGAATTACCAACAAAAAGCTATGATATCAATTTGTTGCGAAACCGAGGCCCCACGCAAAGGAAAGTGAGCCTCAAGGTGCGAAGAAATCTTGCACCGGTAGACGACAATTATCACCACCGAGAACAACAAACAAGAACATCTACAACAAGCAATTGCACATGATAAATTTTGGCAGTCGATAATCAATGGATTCATTAGTGTGGAAATACAAGAGTACACATTTGTTTCTCTCCCAATCCTGCACACACCATTGAAGAAATCACACAAGGAGAAAAGATTTGCTGCCCTCTCATCTTGAAGAACAAAGAAAAAACCTTCCATGAAACCCAAGAAGACTCGATGGATTTTTCTCGCTCTTCCTTGATGATAGCCCTCTTAACCCTAGAAAAGCCACCTTCAATAATCTAGGATCATCAACCCTCATATATATATATATATATATATATATATATATATATATATATATATATATATATAGAGAGAGAGAGAGAGAGAGAGAGAGGAATGCTTAGGTGAGCTATGAGCTACGGAAGGAGAAAATGAGCTACGGATATTTTGACCACCTTAGAAGTTTTGGAATTTCGTGAAAATCGGTGGGTGTGTTCTCTAGGGTAACATGATCATCCTCACCAATTTTCAATGAATTCCAAAACTTCTATGGTCATCAAATGGTAGAAGCTTTATCTACCGTCCGTAGTAACCGTTAATTTTGCTTCTACCATTTGATGACCCTAGAAGTTTTGGAATTCCTTAAAAATTGGTGAGGATGATCATGTTACCCTAGAGAACACACCCACCGATTTTCACGAAATTCCAAAACTTCTAAGATGGTCAAAATATCCGTAGCTCATTTTCTCCTTTCGTAGCTCATAGCTCACCTAAGCATTCCTCTATATATATATAGGGGGCGGGGATGCTGGACCTGAGGTGCAGCAAGAACGCTGCACCTCAGGCATTGTTTTACCTACCTAGAAGTTTTGGAATTCGATGAAATTTGGTGAGGGTGTTGTCTAGGGTAAGGTGATCATCCTCACCAATTTTCATCAAATTCCAAAACTTCTAGGGGGGTCAAATGGTCGAAGTAAAATCAGCCGTCCGCAGTCACCGTTAAAATCTGCAGATTTTGCTTCGACCATTTGACCCCCCTAGAAGTTTTGGAATTTGATGAAAATTTGTGAGGATGATCGTCTTACCCTAGACAACACCCTCACCAAATTTTATCAAATTCCAAAACTTCTAGGTAGGTAAACAAGCGAGAGGTGCAGCGTTCTTGCTGTTATATATATATATATATATATATATATATATATATATATATATATATATATATATATATATATATATATATATATATATATATATATATATATATATATATATATATATATATATATATATATATATATATAGAGAGAGAGAGAGAGAGAGAGAGAGAGAGAGAATACGGGGTATGAGCTGACAGCCCATTTTCTGATTTGGGCTGTCAGCTAACAGCCCTCCGATGACGATCACGGGCCGTCCATTTATAAAAAAAAAAAAATACACCTTAACCACAACTCTCTCTCTCTCTCCCTCTCCCTCTCTCTCTCTCGAGCGATCGGCACTCGGCAGCCCCCTCCCCGACGACGACCACTCCACCTCCATCTCCCCCCTCCGGCACCGGTCCCCTCTTCCTCTCTCTCGCACGCGGCAGCGGCAGCGGCAGCCCTGCCCCCTCCGGCACCGGCACCGGATCCGGCCGGGGGACGGCGCGCCGCCGGGGTCGAAGGGGACCGGGGTCGGAGGCGGGCGCAGCGCCGGAGGGAACCGGGGTCGGAGGCGGGCGCAGCGCCGAAGATCGGTGCCGGAGGGGGGTGCTCGCGATCGGTGGCCGGAGGGGCTGCTCGGACATCCTGCATTTTTTTTTTTTAATGGAGAGACAGACATCTTGGGGCGATGCTGCTGTAGGGGTTCCAAACTCGCCGGCGACGGTCGGGGTTCGCCGGAGCTGCGGGGGGGTGAGGCGGCTGCAGATCGGGGATGGGGGGAAGGGGTGCTGCTGCAGATCGGGGATGGGGGGGAGGGGTGCTGCTGCAGATCGGGGATGGGGGGGGGGGGGTCGCCGTAGAGGTTCGGGGGTCGCCGGCGACGGTCGGGGTTCGCCGGAGCTGCCGAGGGGTGAGGCGGCTGTAGATCGGGGATGGGGGGGAGGGGTGCTGCTGCAGATCGGGGATGGGGGGAGGGGTTAAGGTGTATTTTTTTTTTTTATAAATGGACGGCCCGTGATCGTCATCGGAGGGCTGTTAGCTGACATCCCAAATCAGAAAATGGGCTGTCAGCTCATACCCCGTATTCTATATATATATATATATATATATATATATATATATATATATATATATATATATATATATATATATATATATATATATATATGGGGATGGGGAGCCTGGACCTCAGGTGCAGCGTAAATGCTGCACCGGAACCTCCTGTGCGCGCCACGTGTCCATCTGCACCGGAATCGGATCAGATTCTACGTATTAAATCCCGCAAATAGCCTCAGCCGCTCGTTCGCCTTGATCCAACGGATCGGATTCCACCGGACCGGATCGGGCAGCTGTTACTGTGGCGGCCACAGTAACAGCGTTGTTTTGGTCCGGCCGAATCCTGTCCCTTGGATCGGATCAATCGGGCGGCTGAAATCAAGTTCGCGGTTACTGTAGCGGCTACAGTAACCGCAATAATGATTTCATCCGTCCGATCGTGGCGATCGGACGGCTGAAATCATTATCGCGGTTACTGTAGCCGCTACAGTAACCGCAAACTTGATTTCAGCCGTCCGATTGATCCGATCCAACGGACAGGATTCGGCCGGACCAAAACAGCGCTGTTACTGTGGCCGCCACAGTAACAGCTGCCCGATCCGGTCCGGTGAAATCCGATCCGTTGGATCGAGGCGATCGGACGACTGAGGCTATTTGCGGGATTTTTGGGCGGGATTTAATCCGGAATCCGATCCGATTTCAGGTGCAGCCGACACGTGGCTTTCATGCCGAGCCCGGTGCAGCGAGGACGCTGCACCTGAGGTCCAGGCTCCCCGTCCCCTATATATATATATATATATATATATATATATATATATATATATATATATATATATATATATATATATATATATATATATATATATATATATATATATATATATATATATATATATATATATATATATATATATATATATATATATATATATATATATATATATATATATATATATATATATATATATATATATATATATATATATATATATATATATATATATATATAGGGAAATGAGTTCCTATGACATGTCATAGGGAGTACCCTATGACATATGGTGAGTTAGTAACCCTAGAATATTTAGAATGTTCTGAATTTTTATGAGGATGATCACCCTATCTTAGATAGGACCCCCGCAAAAAATCGGCTCATTCTAAAACTTCTAGAGGCATCAAATATGATTTTCAATTTAACGGTTAAAATGGATGGCCGATAAAGCTTCTAACATTTGATGCCCCAACAAGTTTTAGAATGTTTTGATTTTTTGTGGACATTCTATCTCAGGTAAGGTGATCACCCTCAAAAAAATTCAGCACATTCTAAACATTCTAGCATTACTAATTCACCATATGTCATAGGGTACTCCCTATGACATGTCATAGGAACCCAGCCCTCATATATATATATATATATATATATATATATATATATATATATATATATATATATATATATATATATATATATATATATATATACTAGTAAGAAACCCGGGCAATGCCCAGATGAGCTTGATGCATAGCCATTTGGCACATATGACATCAGAACTGTTCGAAGAACTATAAAATCTAAAGTGAGTGTGATTCACTTGTTAGAGAGAGAGAGAGGGAGAGAGATTAACATCAAATGATAATTAAATGTCATTGAATGAGTGTTTTATTATCTTTATGGTAGGTTTTTAATAGGATTTAAAACTGAGTCGTGTTCACATATGGAAGAATGATTATGGTTCTTTAAAAGACGTCCACGTGTCACGACACGGAAGAGAGGCTTCCGTTTTTGTATATAGTATAGATAGGGCTCAGATCCGTTGACAATATGTTTCCTTGACAACCCGTTGACAACACATCATTTGAAGGGGCTAGAGATTTTAGAATTTTCTGATTTTTTGTGAGAATGCTATCTATAGCAATGAGATCATCCTTACAAAAAATCAGAAAAATCCCAAACCTCTAGCCCATTCAAATGTCCTTCTCAAATATAGACTGTTCATTTTAACATTTAATTTGAAGAATACATTTGATGGGGCTAGAGGTTTCAGAATTGATGGTTTTTTGTAAGGATGATCACTATGGCAAGTTGATCATCCTCACAAAAAATCAACAAAATATGAAACTTCTAAGGGGGCCAAATGTTAAAAGCTTTTTTTAACCATCTATTTGAACCGTTAATTTGAATAACACATTTGATGCCCTTATAGGTTTTAGAATTTGTTGATTTTTTGTGAGGATTATCAACTTGTAAATTTATAACCCGCTTACAACTCGATTCAATTGGTGGATCGAGGTTTTCGAATTTGCTGATTTTTTGTGAGGATTATCAACCTGTCATGTTAATCATCCTCATAAAAAATCAGCAAATTCGAAAACCTCGATCCACTGATTGAATCGAGTTGTAAGCGGGTTGTAAATTTACATCCCATTTTGCGTTGTCAACGGATCCTAGCCCATATATATATATATATATATATATATATATATATATATATATATATATATATATATATATATATATATATATATATATATATATATATATATATATATATATATATATATATATATATATATATATTGGTCGGGATCGACTGACCCAGCAATAACCCATCACCCTTTGATGCACGTAGAGGTTTTAGAATGGGCTGATTTTTTGTAGACATGCTGTTTATAGTATGTTGATCATCCTAAAAAAAAATCAGCACATTCTAAAACCTCTAGGTGCATCAAATGCACTCTTCAAATCAACAGTTTTTTACTGTCAATTTTAACCATTGATTTGAAAAGCGCATTTGATGCACCTAGAGGTTTTAGAATGGGCTGATTTTTTTGTGAGGATGATCAACATACCATAGACAACATGTCTACAAAAAATCAGCTCATTCTAAAACCTCTAGGTGCATCAAAGGGTGCTGGGTTATTTGCTGGGTCATCCGATCCTATATATATATATATATATATATATATATATATATATATATATATATATATATATATATATATATATATATATATATATATATATATATATATATATATATATATATATATATATATATAATATTTCACTACGAATGGATAAAGAGAGCCGTTCGATACAAACATAAGAGGCGGTTAGAAAAATAAAGATCAAGATTTCTCTTGCCGTCCATGTGTGGATTAGTAAATCGCATTTAACCAGACCACCAACAAATTGACCGCTGTGATCATATGCCACGTCAGTCAATCCATATGATCATTCGGAACAAACGGTTTGGGCTGGGCAGTAGTTACCCATTTGAATTGTACGGTTATATGCCACGTCAATCCGTCTGATCATTCAGGACAAACGATTCGATCTCCACGATCTGAATAGTAGTTCGCCCCTCCCACGATCTCTCTGTTTATCTCTCTCTCTCTTTCGATCTCCAGAACTTCTCACCCATTGTCCCGATCTCCATGTCCCTCTCTCTCATTAAATCGCACCCAGGTCTCCCTCATTTCCCCTTCATTGCAAGAGAGAGAGAGAGAGAGACAGAGAGGGACAGAGCGAGAGGGAGAGAGAGCGCTAACCTCTCCCCTTTCCCCTTCGTTGCTCCGGCGAGGGTCGCACCTGCAATCGGTGAGGAGCTGGATCCAGACCCCTTCCCCGATCTCCACAGAAAGCCCCCCCTTCTCCATCCCTCTCTCTCTCGATCTCCCACTCTCCTCTGATCACTCTCTCTCGGTTTCGGCCGATGCGAGGAGTGGCCGGCGCGGGCGAGGGTCTCACCAGCATTCTGTGAGGGGATGGATCCACCCCTTGCCCGCTCTCCTCAGGTAAATCTGTAGCCGGGGAGGGACTGGATCCAAATCCCCCTCCCCTAATCTCTCTCTTTCTTTTTCTCTCTCTCTCTCTCTCTCTCCGATCCTCTCCCTCCCGTCCTCCATCCCATCCCTCACCTCTACGATCTAACCGCCCCGCCACCCCCCCTCTCTCACGATCCCCTCCCGGTCTCTCTCTGCGATCTAACCGCCCTTTCTCACGATCCCTTACCGATCTAACCCCCCACCCTCATTTCTCTCTCTCTGATCCTCTCCCTCCCGTTCTCCCTCCCATCCTTAAAAATCCACTCCCGATTCTCTCTGCGATCTAACCCCACCCCCTCCATTCTCTCTCCTCACTCTGATTCTCTCTCTAAGCCCCCCGGACCCCTGCCCCTACCCCCCCTCCCGTCAGTCTTGGGCTCCGATCTCTCTCCTTTTCTCACTGATTCTCTCTCTCATTCTCTCTCTCTCTCTCCTTCTAAGTCCCCAACCCCGCGGACCACTGCCCCTACCCCCTCCCCCTCCGCGAGGCCTGGGGCTTTGATTTCTCTCTTTCTCTCTCTCTCTGATTCTCTCTCTTTCTCCTTCTCTCTCTCTCTCTCTCTCTCTCTCTCTCTAGCTCTCTCTATATTTTAACATCAGGAATTTTTTTTTTTGGCATGGTTCTTCCATCGCCAGCGGGGGCAGGGTCGGGGTAGATCTCGATTATAATTTTTTTTTTGTAGGGCTACGCTGCTGCTGGCGGGGTCGGAGTCGCCGGTGGTGTCGGGGTCGACACCGGCGGGGTCAGGAGTCTCTCTCTGTCTCACTTTCTCTCCCTCTCTCTATTTTAACATCAGTTTTTTTTTGGCAGGGTTCTTCTATTGCCGGCGGGGTCAGGGTCATCACCGGCTGGATCGGGGTCTATGCGAGGAATTGGATCTTGAATCCATCGAGAGTGAGCAATTTACAGCCGGCTTGGTCGTTGCAGGGAATTAGCTCTTGAAACCATTGAAAGGGAGTAATTTGCAGCACTTTTCCCTCATCGCCCTTCGGGTTTCCAGTAAGGAAGGAGTTTTCTCCCATCACAATCCCTGCCCACTAAACCTACATATTCTTCATCCCGCATGATTTTGTATATTAGCTTCTACTTCAAGTTGATTAAACTTATTTTATTTTAACTCCTTTATACTTATGGTTGTAGATTCAATTTTTTTTTGCTATTTTTTCCTCTTTATGTTCTTTCTTCCCCATTGCTATTTTTTTAGCTTCAAATAACCCCAGGTATTGCTGAATTTTATTTCTAATTTGTTTTCCTATATAGCTGATCCATACATTCAATCGTCTATTGTATTTTTCTTGGGGTTTTTTTTTTTTCGAGACTTCCCTTCCAATCGATTTTTACTTAGTCCAGAGACAGAGAGAGCTATAGTCATTATTCATCTGTTATCAACATGTTTCACCGCATAATTTAACCCGTGATTTGGAAGGAAAATGAAATCCCCTTATGAATGTACATTTAGTGAAGATTCAATCCGATAAGCTCAATTGTACATTTAGTGAAGACTTGAGCTAAATGTACTTTCTCAAGCACATTTAGTGAAGACTTGAGCAATTGCTAGATTTATTTTTTGCAAATGTACTGAATTGTAGTTTATTAGTTTTCCCGGATTGCATCATGTGTTTTAGCTTCTGTGCGTATCAACTCGGTGTATCATTTCACATAATTCATAGTTTTATCATATTGGTGTTAGAAGGGTATGAGATTGGGTAGAATCGGGTTGGGTTTTTGGGCTCCATTGCTCTGTTGTGCCCTCCACTATCAAGTATGACATTACTGTCGTGACATGTTCGTTTCAATGCTCCTTCACGTACCATGTGATTGCTCTTTTCTTTTAGATTTATTAGGCTGGAGTTCGTGCCGGTCCAGTATGGTGGCCTGAGCTGGCAGGAAGATTTGCAGAGCGGCTACCAAGAAAATCAGTCTTCATGAACTTGGGGCAAAAATTAAGTCCTTTTCTAAAGTGGAACATGTTGAAGCTTTAGAATCCGACCTCTCTTACATTTGGAATTCAGCTACTGTATTGAGGGATTCCTTTCTTCTTAAAGATTCTGTTCTTCAGAGGATCGAGCAACTTACGCTCGAGGTATTATTGTGGTTACATTTTCTTTGTTGTTGTAGATCCTACATATGAAAAACTGATGTCTTTGGCATTTCTTTCTTTCAATAATCTAAGTAAGCTTTTGATTCCTGGGGAAAACATTGCACATGGATTATTCAATGAAACGTCTCGACGAGGAAAGGTTGTAGACTTTAGGGACGGATCCAGTAATCAAACCTTGGGGGGGGGGGGGGGGGCGAATGTTAAAAAAATCTTTAGGGGGGCGGGTTCTTAAATTTTGTTAAAAATTCTGGGAGGGTGAAGAGTAACTGTCAACTGCTACATACAACAGGAAAAAAGCTTGACAAGGTAATCAGTTTTGATATGTAACTAACTGATATATACTGTGTAAACTTGAAATTCTCATGCGATCAATACATGACATCTATTAAATCCACTGGAATTGTTTGCTTGCTCTTGAAATTAACGATGGAAATGGACAAACATTGCAACTCTATCGAGGATCCGGCATAGAGTCGAAGATCTGGAGGGCATAGGGGAGGTCACCGGAGGGAGAAATGGCGCAGAACTCAAGCAAGTGCAGCAAATCAATCGGTATAAAAAATGCTCTCCATAACAAATACCTAGCTTCTGTCAAACAAAAAAAACCTAGCTGATATTCGGAAATCATCATATGGAATAACTTCACTTTTTTTTCATCAACACGAGTTGTTAACTATAGCATTGTTTTGTTAAACCAACAACCTCCTCACCAAAGCATCCATCAGTAGCTTACCATAGTCTCTGACAGATGAAATCAAAAGGAAAAAAAGAGAATTCATTGCTTTATAGGCCTGTGGTTAGAAACATTTGACATACTAAATTGAGAGCTCGGAACTGTTGATCCCGAAACAGGTAAATCTCTCATTGCTTTCCTTTCGTTCCTTGGTTTTTCTTTCTGATCTATCATCTCTGCTTTTCTTGACTTGCTGGGGGATCCATAAGTACCAGAAGACCTGTTGATCTCAAAGCAGTCGTTGCAACAACCGGTGAGGGAGATCTCTAATAGCTTCAAGACCGACGTCCGATTCCATATCCATGCCACCTGATGTGATCCGACTTGGGCCCAAGCCCGTTGGCCCACCCGAAGGCCCATCCTAGCCTGCCATGGATGAATAAGGCAGGATATCTCTTATGATATCTGTTAGAATCTTTTTTTTTTATTTGAGATCTTTATTTTTAGGCAAGTTGTTAGGATACTTATTGGCTTTTAAATTTGTTGCCATTTTTATCTTTTCTTTTAGCCTATTTAAAGGCCCCCATTGTAACCATTGAAGGGCAGATTATGATGAATGAAAATTGATGGCGGATGCCTTAGTTGGCTCATGGATTTGAGTCCCCACCTTGTATCCTGATGGATTTCAGGCCCCCTCTCATCTAAGCTTCTAGTCTTTTCTTCTCTGTCACGGTTCTTATCCCCTCCGCCACTTCCTCTCGGTGATTTCGTATCACTAGTTATCTTTTTACAAAGAAAATACCAAAAATATTACATCGCCTTCATCAACCGCCCTTCGACGACGCGCGCCTGCATCAAGTTGGTATCAGAGCTTCGGCTTCGTGGCGTTCCTGCACCATGAACGATTCTCACTTCGATCACCGTCGTCTATCGTCATCGTCGTCATCCATCGTCGCCGTTCCATCGTCGCGGATTCGTCATCTTCTTCTGGTACGTCGCCCTACAATCCCAAAAAAAAAAAAAAAAAAGAAGAAGAGAGATCAGATATTGAGAAAAAAAAAAGAGAAGAGAAAGAGCATACCTCCATCCGCTACCCACGTCTTTTGCTCGCTCGTGCAACCACCGCAAGCCACCCGCGAACCCTCTCCTTTGCCGCCGCACCCTTTCTCTCGCGCTACCCGCTGAACGCCACCCCTATTCCGTGCTCCCGCGCACGGAATAGAAGAATAGAAGGAAAGAAAGCAGAAAAGGAAAGAAAAAAGAATAGAAGGAAAGAAAGAAGAAAAGGGAAGAAGAAGAAAAGGGAAAGAAGAGAGAAAGGAAGAAGAAACATACCTGTGTGCTGTTTGCTACCGCTGCACCAGCCCCCTTGTTGCTCCCAGCTGCAGCCGCTGGCCCTTTGCTCCTTCCCTACCTGCCAACAAAACAAAATAAAACAAAAAAAAACCCTAATCCGAACCCCCCTTTGCCCCTTTCTTTTTCCCAACTCACTCCTCCACCACAACCCTTAGATCCCCATCCAACAGCCCTCAAATCCCCAACCTTTCTAGTTGCTATTTTGCACTTAAGTGCTGAACCCGAGTTGAATTCGGATCCGACCCGAATAGGCAAAACAGACCCGCCAACTTCAATTGGGCATATCTCTCTCAATTCTAGTCCGTTTTTGGCATGCGACCTATCAAATCAAAGGGTTTTTCGAGCTCTACGCATCCATACCATCAGCAGAAATTTTCAGTGAACCAATAATTATAGATTTCTAGATTTACCCCTGGACCATAGTTCCACCATTGTACATGGATGCCAAGATGCAAGGATTGATTCGTTGTCATCAAGGGAACAACTCCGTCTATGAGTATACTTCAGCATTCTATCGGCGCATGATCCGCTATGGTTTTTCAAAGAAAGATTTCTTGGCAGTGGTATTGTACATTAGAGGACTCCGCTCCGACATAAAGGGCAAGTTTTCAGCTGGATCTTGGAGGGATCTGGACGAAGTCTATGAGATAGCTTGTGAGATTGAATGGGAGTTACAACAAATGGCCTCACCTCTAGTGGCCTCCACGGATGAGTCTCCACCTCCAGCACTTCCAGTAGAGCCTCCACCACCGACATAGCTTCCTCCAGTTGTATCTTTGGTGGATCCATCACCTCCAGTACCACCACCAGCAGCCGAGCTTCCCCCTCCAGAGGATCTTCTGTCGCCTGCCATGCTACCACCTATTGCGGACTCTTTTGAGGATGTCTCTCTAGCCGAGCTTCAGCAGATTGATTTTCTTGGACTAGACCGACTATTGGTGCCTACAGTGTTTGCTCATCTCTACCTCCATTCAGGCGAGCCAATGTTCAAGCTACTGTAGCGGTCTGATATTACTATCCGACTCGGTCGTCTACCCCAGCCTCGCTTTGGTGTGTGTTTCCCGATCGACGGCAGTGATACCTTCTCATGGGACCCCGGTGGTAACTTCGATATAGTGAGACATCATTTGATGGGCCTCCATCATCAGCTCCTGACGACAGATACTACATCGGCGAAAACATCGATGAAGATTGCGCTTTACCGTATGAACTCGAGGGCGAGTTCTTCGCAGCGGAAGCGAATGATGTGATCCGACTTGGGCCCAAGCCCGTCGGCCCACCCGACGGCCCATCCTAGCCTGCCATGGATGAATAAGGCAGGATATCTCTTATGATATCTGTTAGAATCTTTTTTTTTTATTTGAGATCTTTATTTTTAGGCAATTTATTAGGATACTTATTGGCTTTTAAATTTGTTGCCATTTTTATCTTTTCTTTTAGTCTATTTAAAGGCCCCCATTGTAACCATTGAAGGGCAGATTATGATGAATGAAAATTGATGGCGGATGCCTTCGTTGGCTCATGGATTTGAGTCCCCACCTTGTATCCTGATGGATTTCAGGCCCCCTCTCATCTAAGCTTCTAGTCTTTTCTTCTCTGTCACGGTTTTTACCCCCTCCGCCACTTCCTCTCGGTGATTCCGTATCACTAGTTATCTTTTTACAAAGAAAATACCAAAAATATTACATCGCCACCCTAGCCGTCCAGGAGGTCTCGGAGGCCTACCTCATTGGACTCCTACAGGACGAAAACCTTTGGGCCATCCATGTCAAACGTGTCGCCATCATGCCCACATACATCCAACACTCCCACCGCATCCGTGGTGAATGCCATTGAACTCTCTCTCTCTCTCTCTCCCTAACACTGGGATCTGGAGACGTATTTCTTTAGATGAGGGTGATGCATAATTATCTGTTTCTTGATTTATTTCTATGTAGATTCTTGATAGTATTTGTATAGATCGGGATTCAACTTGACCATCAAGATGGGTTTCTATTCTTTGGTATTGCTAATTAAGTCCTCAAGTTGTATCTGTTACAGATCTCTTTCTCTCTCTCTCTCTCTCTCTCTAAAATATTTGTAATGGATTATGGATGATATGTTCACATTGTTCGCCTTCTGTACACATCTTCACGATCATAAAGATTTGAAATCAGCCCACGCACGCCCATGAAATAGTACACAAAATCATGATTGGTATGTTTGAATGCATCGAAGCCCACAAAATATCTGATCAAAGCCATTGGTTTGAAAGAAGATGAGGATGAGTGTGATTCACCCGTCATGGGTGTGTAATGGATGGTTATAACCTCAGAGGATCACGCACCTAATATGTTTAATGAGATCATGATTGTATTTAATGTGCAATGGAGGTGGATTTGAAATCTTCACGATCGTGAAGATTTAAAATTAGTAGCCACATTTCATCGAAATCCTATTTGAAATCAACCGCCAAACCCCAATTTTTTTTTGTAGACTGTTTAGTTCAATTAGGCAATGTTCAGAAGATGACAGCATTGACAAGGTGGGGTGGAAAGAGAGGGAGAGAGAAAGAGCACGAGTTTTGTGCAAAATTAGCTGTTTTTTTTTTATTCTTTTTTTTTGTTGATCCAATATGTGAGGCGGATGGGGAAAGGGTGAGGGTGGGGAGTGAATCTTTCCAATGTTCTCTACGTCAGACAACTTCATTTTGTCGAGAGTGATGGTGACCAACTATCCTTTGTCGTCGAAGGCGGTCGCTGTTGTGCCAATGTCTTCGAAGGCGGTTGTCCGAGTGGTGACAAATGTGGGCGCCCTGCTGAAATGTGTCCGCTCCCCGCCGAATGTGGTTGTCCTTTCTGAAAATGATCGCAATGAAAAAATATGAACGTCTTTGCTGCGAATATGGGCGCCTTCACCGAATGGGGGTGTCCTTGCCGAATATGGATGTCTTTAACAAATATGGGTGCCCTTACCAAATGTGGGTGTCTTCCTAGAATATGGATACTCCCGCCGAATGTGGGCGTCCTCGCCAAATATTCGTGTCAACAGGCAAGAACATTACTACTGTTATTTTCCCTCAAAAAATATTATTATCACCCTCAAAATATTGTTATCTTCCTCAAAATATTATCGCCACTCTAAATATTTTTTTGCCACCTTTGAAATATTGTCACCTGCCTCGAAATATTGTCACCTGCCTCGAAATATTGTCCTCGCCCTCGAAATCTTCTTCGTGCCGATGGGCACGAGCATTACTAGTATATATATATATATATATATATATATATATATATATATATATATATATATATATATATATATATATATATATATATATATATAGAATACGGGAGGTGAGCTGACAGCCCATTTGGGCATTTGGGCTGTCAGCTCACAGCCCTCCGATCCCCATCAGCGACCGTCCGGTTAAAACCAAAAAACAGCTCTCTCCCGTGTTCAGCGCCCACACCTCACAGCTCTCTCTCTCTCTCCTTCGCGCTCTAATCAACTCTCTCCCTCTCCGTATCTCTCGCGAGCGGCAGCGGCAGCCGGAGGGGACCGGGCCGGAGGCGGGCGGGGGACAGGTGCAGGGGGCGGCGGAGGGGCGCGGCAGCCGGAGGGGACCGGGCCGGAGGCGGGAGCGGCAGCGGCAGTCGGAGGTGGCCGGGGGCGCAGGGGTCGACAGCGGTAGCGGCAGCCGAAGGGGTACGCCGGTGGACGGAGACGGAGAGGAGCAGCGGCGTCGGAGGTGAGGCTGCCGGCGTCGGAGGGAGGGAGGGGTTCGACCAGCGGGGAGGACTGCCGGAAGGAGCACCGGCGTCGGAGGCGAGGCTGCCGGCGTCGGAGGGAGTGCTGGAAGTGGAGGGTTGGGGCTGCCGATCGAGATCGAGAGGGAGAGAGAGAGAGAGATGGGTGCTGTTTTACAGATGTGCTGTTTTACAGCTGTGATGTGTTTTGTTGTTTTTTTTTTTTTTTAAAACGGTGGTGATCATCCGATCGGACGGCTCCTGCTGACAGCCCATTTCAGCAAATGGGCTGTCAGCTCATACCCCGTATTCTCTCTCTCTCTCTCCCTCTCTCTCTCTCTCTCTATATATATATATATATATATATATATATATATATATATATATATATATAGAGAGAGAGAGAGAGAGAGGGAGAGAGAGAGAGAGAGAGAGTAGTGATACATTGCGGTCGGGGTTAGTGTGCAGTTTTCGTGCTGCCGGCCGGGGAGTGTATGGGCCGTCCGATCAACCGATCCAACGATCAGGATTCACCCCCCCACCGACCGCAGCTATTACTATGGCGGGCACAGTAACAACGATTTCGGTAGGGGTTGAACCCCGGCCGTCCGATCGTCGTGAATCGAACTGACCAAATCCTTTCCGCCCCGGTTTTGGTAGTCCGGATGAACCCCAGCCGTCCGATTGGCTTGAATCGAACGGCCCAAATCCTTTCCGCCCGGTTAAAAATTGTAGACGTTCGATCGAATGATCGAACGGATGAGATCCCGTGGGAAACAATCGAATAGGACAAAAGGTAATGATTACTATCATTACTTTTTGTCCTATTTGATTGTTTCCCACGGGATCTCATCCGTTAGATCATTCGATCGAACGGCTACATCTTTTAACCGCATCTTTTAACCGGGCGGAAAGAATTTTGGCCGTTTGATTCACACCGATCGAACGCCCTGAGTTCAACCCCCCTACCGAAATCGCTGTTATTGTGCCCGCCACAGTAATAGCTGCGGTCGGTGGGGGGGTTGAATCTCGATCATTGGATTGGTTAATTGGACGGACCGTACACTCCCCGGCCGGCCGCACGAAAGCCACACACTAACCGCAGCCGCAATATATCACTACTATATATATATATATATATATATATATATATATATATATATATATATATATATATATATATAGGGAACGGGGAGCCTGGACCTCAGGTGCAACGTGAACGCTGCACCTGAGCCCTGGATGCCCGACACCTGTTATTCCTCCCGAAATCCCAACCGCAAACAGCCCCTCCGAGACCAATCCGTTCGGGTCAAATCTGAGCCGTCCGATCGATTGAATCGAACGGATGGCATTCGGTTCGGCCTTGCTGTTACTGTGGCGGCCACAGTAATAGCCCGGGTGAATCCCGTCCGTTCGATTCAGTCGATCGGGCGGTTGAAAAAAAATTCGTGATTACTGTAGCGGCTACAGTAATCGCGAGAATGATTTCAACCTTCCGATCGATTGAATCGGGCGGTTGAAAAAAAAATCATGATTATTGTAGCGGCTATAGTAATCGCGAGAATACTTTCAGCCGCCCGATCGACCAAATCGAACGGACGGGATTCACCCGGGCTGTTACTGTGGCCGCCACAGTAACTGCGAGGCCGAACCGAATGCCATCCATTCGATTCAGTCGATCGGACGGCTGAGATTTGGCCCGAACAGATTGGTCTCGGAGGGGCAGTTTGCGATCGGGATTTCGGGAGGAATAACAGGTGTCGGGCATCCAGGGCTCAGGTGCAGCATTCACGCTGCACCTGAGGTCCAGGCTCCCCGTCCCCATATATATATATATATATATATATATATATATATATATATATATATATATATATATATATATATATATATATATATATATATATATATATATATATATATATATATATATATATATATATATATATATATATATATATATATATATATATATATATATCAGTGTTCTAAAAAGCGGCCTAGGCGACCGCCTAGGCAGCGCCTAGGCGCTAGGCGGCCCCCCACCGCCTCGCCTAGGCCCTAGGCGCTCCAGAAAAGCGGCCAAGCTCCCAGGCGGAGCTAGGCGGCCACCTAGGCGGTCTAGGCGGGGCAAGGCGGCCGCCTAGGCGGTCTAGGCGGGCTGAGGCTGGCCAGGCGGACCAGGCGAGCCAGGCGGGCTGAGGCTGACCAGGCGGGCCAGGCAGGTTGAGGCTGGCCAGGCGGACCAGGCGGGCTGAGGCTGGCCAGGCCAATGTTGTCAGAACCGGACCGGACCGGCCGGTCCGGACCGAGAACCGGCGAACCGGTAGGAAAACCGGTCCGGGCCGGGCGTAAACCGGTGTTGGAAAACGAACCGGTATTGAACCGTCGGGCCGGGCGGTTTTAGGTATAAACCGGACCGAACCGGGCGGTTTTAGGTATAAACCGGACCGAACCGGTTTTTTTTTTGGTGCACAAATGCTCTCTCTCTCTCTCTCTCTTTATCTTTCTCTAGGTTTGACTGTGTTTGTTGGGCCGGTGAACCGGACCGGACCGGCCGGCCGAACCGGACCAGTACACAAACCGGTTCGTCCTCCGGTCCGGTTCTGACAACATTGGGCCAGGCGGATCATGTTTGCTTTTGTTCTTGTTAATCACTCAATCTTGAATTATGGTTATATACTTGTTCTTTAAAATAATGGTTTGGGATAATCTTGAACTTATATTAATTTTTAAACATATATATATATATATATATGTATATATGTATATATATATATTATCTAATATCAAAATAATAATTAAAATAATTTAAAAAAAAAAGGCAAAACGCCTAGGCGCCGCCTAGGCGCTAGGTGGCCCCCCACCGCCCGACTAGCGCCTAGCGCTTTTTAGAACCTTGATATATATATATATATATATATATATATATATATATATATATATATATATATAGAGAGAGAGAGAGAGAGATAGTAGTGATATATATAGGGGCATGCTATAATGCGGCATGTGGTAAGTGCGGCACCACATCGCCAGCCCAATCGGCATCGGAGTAAGCACACAGAATCAGTGGAGATATGGAGGAAAACAACAGTGATCGAGTGACAGTGCCACGGAGATACCGAATAAGGACTGCTGCATAGTGAACCGAGTGAGGAGACTAAACGAACTAACTGACAATACCAACGACATGTGCAATGTCAGGCCTAGTTATGGTGAGATAAACGAGCATCCCAACCAGCCGCTGATAACGAGAGATATCTTGCAGAGGCTCACCATCGGTAGAGAGAAGCTTCAAGTTAAGCTCCATAGGCGTGTCAGCAGTATGAGAATCAGTAAGAGCAGCCTCAACAAAAATATCAAAGATGTACTTCTGCTGGGAGATCAACAATCCTCGAGCTGATCGGGCAATCTCAAGGCCAAGAATGTACCGGAGAGGGCCGAGATCCTTCATCTCAAACTGGCTCTAGAGGTGACACTGAAGGGAAGCTATGGTAGCACTGTCATCCCGGTGATAATCATATCATCCACATACAGAAGTAACACAGCAATACCCTGACTAGAGGAGCGGGTGAACAGAGCGTAGTCAGAGTGTCTCTCAACAAACCCAGCTGCCAGAACTGCACTGCGGAAGTGCTCAAACCATGCATGAGGTGCTTGTTTGAGCCCGTAGATAACATGTCGTAAACGACAAACGTGCCCTAGAGGAATCAAAACGCCCGAAGAAGGAGCCATGTATACTTCCTCGGAAAGGTCACCGTGGAGAAACGTATTGGTGACATTCATTTGATGGAGAGGCCACCCTCGAGCAGCTGCTACAGCTAAGAGGGTGCGCACAGTAGTCATCCGAGCAACTGAAGCAAACGGCTCCTCGTAATCAATCCCATACTCCTGGGAGAAGCCACGAGCAACGAGGCGGGCTTTGTGCCGCTCAATGGATCCGTCAGGTCGAGTCTTGCTGTTGAATATCCACTTGCAGCTAACAGGCACCACGCCTGAGGGACAAGGCATCAAATCCCATGTCTGGGTCCGCTGAAAAGCCTCAAGCTTAACTGATATGGTCTGCCACCACTCTGGATGTAAAGTTACCTCACGGTACGTTTGGGACTCCCGGTGGGTGTGAAGAGCAGTAAGAAAAGCCTGATAAGATAGCGAATATGAGGCAATAGCAGAGTAGCCAGAGGAGTCAGGAGAGTTAGAGGAAAAGGCAGAGTAGCCAAACCTGTCCGGAGGGTAGTCAAATCTGTCAGGAGGGTGATGTTCGCACGCCGGGTAGCACTGAATAGGAGCACGATCCACGACCGGGGAGGAGGGGGCAGCAGCATCAAGCGAGGGAGATCGCGAGAATGATTTCAACCTTCCGATCGATTGAATCGGGCGGTTGAAAAAAAAATCATGATTATTGTAGCGGCTATAGTAATCGCGAGAATACTTTCAGCCGCCCGATCAACCAAATCGAACGGACGGGATTCACCCGGGCTGTTACTGTGGCCGCCACAGTAACTGCGAGGCCGAACCGAATGCCATCCATTCGATTCAGTCGATCGGACGGCTGAGATTTGGCCCGAACAGATTGGTCTCGGAGGGGCAGTTTGCGATCGGGATTTCGGGAGGAATAACAGGTGTCGGGCATCCAGGGCTCAGGTGCAGCATTCACGCTGCACCTGAGGTCCAGGCTCCCCGTCCCCATATATATATATATATATCAGTGTTCTAAAAAGCGGCCTAGGCGACCACCTAGGCAGCGCCTAGGCGCTAGGCGGCCCCCCACCGCCTCGCCTAGGCCCTAGGCGCTCCAGAAAAGCGGCCAAGCTCCCAGGCGGAGCTAGGCGGCCACCTAGGCGGTCTAGGCGGGGCAAGGCGGCCGCCTAGGCGGTCTAGGCGGGCTGAGGCTGGCCAGGCGGACCAGGCGATCCAGGCGGGCTGAGGCTGACCAGGCGGGCCAGGCAGGTTGAGGCTGGCCAGGCGGACCAGGCGGGCTGAGGCTGGCCAGGCCAATGTTGTCAGAACCGGACCGGACCGGCCGGTCCGGACCGGGAACCGGCGAACCGGTAGGAAAACCGGTCCGGGCCGGGCGTAAACCGGTGTTGGAAAACGAACCGGTATTGAACCGTCGGGCCGGGCGGTTTTAGGTATAAACCGGACCGAACTGGGCGGTTTTAGGTATAAACCGGACCGAACCGGGCGATTGAATGATTTCAACCTTCCGATCGATTGAATCGGGCGGTTGAAAAAAAAATCATGATTATTGTAGCGGCTATAGTAATCGCGAGAATACTTTCAGCCGCCCGATCGACCAAATCGAACGGACGGGATTCACCCGGGCTGTTACTGTGGCCGCCACAGTAACTGCGAGGCCGAACCGAATGCCATCCATTCGATTCAGTCGATCGGACGGCTGAGATTTGGCCCGAACATATTGGTCTCGGAGGGGCAGTTTGCGATCGGGATTTCGGGAGGAATAACAGGTGTCGGGCATCCAGGGCTCAGGTGCAGCATTCACGCTGCACCTGAGGTCCAGGCTCCCCGTCCCCATATATATATATATATATATATATATATATATATATATATATATATATATATATATATATATATATATATATATATATATATATATATATATATATATATATATATATATATATATATATATATATATATATATATATATATATATATATATATATATATATCAGTGTTCTAAAAAGCGGCCTAGGCGACCGCCTAGGCAGCGCCTAGGCGCTAGGCGGCCCCCCACCGCCTCGCCTAGGCCCTAGGCGCTCCAGAAAAGCGGCCAAGCTCCCAGGCGGAGCTAGGCGGCCACCTAGGCGGTCTAGGCGGGGCAAGGCGGCCGCCTAGGCGGTCTAGGCGGGCTGAGGCTGGCCAGGCGGACCAGGCGAGCCAGGCGGGCTGAGGCTGACCAGGCGGGCCAGGCAGGTTGAGGCTGGCCAGGCGGACCAGGCGGGCTGAGGCTGGCCAGGCCAATGTTGTCAGAACCGGACCGGACCGGCCGGTCCGGAACGGGAACCGGCGAACCGGTAGGAAAACCGGTCCGGGCCGGGCGTAAACCGGTGTTGGAAAACGAACCGGTATTGAACCGTCGGGCCGGGCGGTTTTAGGTATAAACCGGACCGAACCGGTTTTTTTTTTGGTGCACAAATGCTCTCTCTCTCTCTCTCTTTATCTTTCTCTAGGTTTGACTGTGTTTGTTGGGCCGGTGAACCGGACCGGACCGGCCGGCCGAACCGGACCAGTACACAAACCGGTTCGTCCTCCGGTCCGGTTCTGACAACATTGGGCCAGGCGGATCATGTTTGCTTTTGTTCTTGTTAATCACTCAATCTTGAATTATGGTTATATACTTGTTCTTTAAAATAATGGTTTGGGATAATCTTGAACTTATATTAATTTTTAAACATATATATATATATATATATGTATATATGTATATATATATATTATCTAATATCAAAATAATAATTAAAATAATTTAAAAAAAAAAGGCAAAACGCCTAGGCGCCGCCTAGGCCGCCTAGGCGCTAGGTGGCCCCCCACCGCCCGACTAGCGCCTAGCACTTTTTAGAACCTTGATATATATATATATATATATATATATATATATATATATATATATATATATATATATATATATATATATATATATATATATATATATATATATATATATATATATAGAGAGAGAGAGAGAGAGAGAGAGATAGTAGTGATATATATAGGGGCATGCTATAATGCGGCATGTGGTAAGTGCGGCACCACATCGCCAGCCCAATCGGCATCGGAGTAAGCACACAGAATCAGTGGAGATATGGAGGAAAACAACAGTGATCGAGTGACAGTGCCACGGAGATACCGAATAAGGACTGCTGCATAGTGAACCGAGTGAGGAGACTAAACGAACTAACTGACAATACCAACGACATGTGCAATGTCAGGCCTAGTTATGGTGAGATAAACGAGCATCCTAACCAGCCGCTGATAACGAGAGATATCTTGCAGAGGCTCACCATCGGTAGAGAGAAGCTTCAAGTTAAGCTCTATAGGCGTGTCAGCAGTATGAGAATCAGTAAGAGCAGCCTCAACAAAAATATCAAAGATGTACTTCTGCTGGGAGATCAACAATCCTCGAGCTGATCGGGCAATCTCAAGGCCAAGAATGTACCGGAGAGGGCCGAGATCCTTCATCTCAAACTGGCTCTAGAGGTGACGCTGAAGGGAAGCTATGGTAGCATTGTCATCCCGGTGATAATCATATCATCCACATACAGAAGTAACACAGCAATACCCTGACTAGAGGAGCGGGTGAACAGAGCGTAGTCAGAGTGTCTCTCAACAAACCCAGCTGCCAGAACTGCACTGCGGAAGTGCTCAAACCATGCATGAGGTGCTTGTTTGAGCCCGTAGATAACATGTCGTAAACGACAAACGTGCCCTAGAGGAATCAAAACGCCCGAAGAAGGAGCCATGTATACTTCCTCGGAAAGGTCACCGTGGAGAAACGTATTGGTGACATTCATTTGATGGAAAGGCCACCCTCGAGCAGCTGCTACAGCTAAGAGGGTGCGCACAGTAGTCATCCGAGCAACTGAAGCAAACGGCTCCTCGTAATCAATCCCATACTCTTGGGAGAAGCCACGAGCAACGAGGCGGGCTTTGTGCCGCTCAATGGATCCGTCAGGTCGAGTCTTGCTGTTGAATATCCACTTGCAGCTAACAGGCACCACGCCTGAGGGACAAGGCATCAAATCCCATGTCTGGGTCCGCTGAAAAGCCTCAAGCTTAACTGATATGGTCTGCCACCACTCTGGATGTAAAGTTACCTCACGGTACGTTTGGGGCTCCCGGTGGGTGTGAAGAGCAGTAAGAAAAGCCTGATAAGATAGCGAATATGAGGCAATAGCAGAGTAGCCAGAGGAGTCAGGAGAGTTAGAGGAAAAGGCAGAGTAGCCAAACCTGTCCGGAGGGTAGTCAAATCTGTCAGGAGGGTGATGTTCGCACGCCGGGTAGCACTGAATAGGAGCACGATCCACGACCGGGGAGGAGGGGGCAGCAGCATCAAGCGAGGGAGTACCATTACGAACCGACTCTGGAGGAGGGGCTGCAGACTGACGAACATAGACATGAGTAACAAGTGGTGGTGGAGGTGGCGAGGGAGACAGAGAAGGTGGTGGTGGTGGTGGTGGAGGTGGCGGGGAAGATGGAGGTGGAGGAGGCATGGGTGGGGCAGCAAAAAACGAAGGTAGAACGGGGATGTGGAGAAGTGATGAGGGCGAGGAGGGTGACGCAGGAGGCAAGAAAAGATCCCGAGACTCAGGAAAAAAGTATAGGACATCCTCAACAAAGGAAATATGACGAAAGACACGGATCCAACGAGCCAAGGGATCATAACAACGATACCCCTTGTGCTCCCGACTGAGCCCCAAGTGAACACACCTAACAAACCTCGCAGAGAGTTTGGTGCGCTCATGGGGAGAAAGAAGAACGAAGCACGTGCAACCAAACGTGTGAAGAAGAGAGTAGTCAGGTGGGCTAGAGTGAAGGTGCTCATATGGATGGCACCAGACAGAGCAGACGACGGAGTGATATTGATGAGGTGGACAGCCGTCATGATATCTTCAGCTCTGTAGGAGTGAGGAACAGACGCAGAGAGAAACAATGCTCGTGCGGTCTCAAGGATATGATGATGCTTGCGTTCGGTAACTCTATTCTGCTCATGGGTGTAGGGACAGGACTGATGGTGAAGAGTGTCGTGAGATTAAAGAATCTCACGCATCTCAGAGGAGAGATACTCCTTGGCACAATCAGACCGAAAAGTCTTGATGCGCCGACCAAATTGAGTATGTATCATAGTGGTGAATCTCCTAAAGATGTGAGGGACTTCAGACCGGTGACGCATAAGATAAACCTAGGTGCACCTAGAGTAGTCATCGATAAAATACACATAATATATGAAACCAGAAATAGATGCAACAGGTGCAAGACCCCAAATGTCAGAATGTACTAAATCAAATAAAACATCAGATTGGGAAGCACTAGCAGAGAAGGAAAGAGCTAGATACTTTGCTAGTCTACAACCCGTACAAATAGAGAGATGGGAGAAGGACGCTCGACCCAAAGCACCTGAACGAAAAACGCTTTTGAGTCGATCACTCGATATATGACCTAACCTTCTATGCCACAGGTCGGCATCAGAAGTAACAAACATGACAGACGCAACAGGAACATAAGACACATGTAGATGGTCCAGCTAGTAAAGTCCTCCTGCTCTATGGCCCAGCCCAATCCTTTGACCCGTCCGCGAATCCTGCACAACACAAATAGAAGGAGTGAAGGTGACAGTCAGTCCAGAGTCGCAAAGAGAGCTGATAGAAATCAGATTAATGGTAAGACGGGGGACATGATGGACATGGGGCAGGGTTAGGCGACTAGAAGGATCAGAGGTAGTAGTGATGGATCCACATTACGGAATAGGGACTAAAGTCTCATCCGCAGTGCGGACCTCTAGGTGAGTGGGAGTAGGAGAATAGTCAGTGAGTACAGTGGAGTCAAAAGTGAGGTGACAGGAAGCACCCGAATCGAAGATCCATGGAGCAGTAGTACTAGAGGTGGCAGACAAGCTGTGAGCAGTCACGGAGCCGGTGGAGGCTAGGTGACGAAGGAGGAGCTCCACGAGGCGCTAAGATGATCCGGCTCAGTCGTGGAAGAAGGTACAACGGTAGAAGTGGGGAGCATCGAGGGCTCTACAGTAGCTGCTGTACCACTAAAGTGGCGGAAGGAGGATAGACCACGTCCACAGCTCCGTCCACCTCGACCGCCTCATCGATCGTCCCGGGAGGCAGGAGCCCAGTGTGATGCTTTCTCATCCGGACCCCAACGGGGGTTGCGTGGAGGACGTGCAGGATATTCACGCTTCATGTGTCTGGGCTCCTTGCAGTAGTGACAGAAGACAGACTCATCGGAGAACCCGGCCGCCAGGACGGTGTCTGAGCCAAGAGCAAGTGGAGGAGGACGAGTACCCTTAGTTTGAAGGTGAGTCTCCTCATCGACCAAGGCGAGCAGGGCATCCTCTAGCCTAGGGAGTAGCTCACGGTGCAGGAGTTGAGCAGCGATGAGAGCAAAGTATGGCCGAAGCGCTGCCAAGAACTGGTGCAGGTGGCCCTCATCAAGGTAGCACTGGAAATCCCTAGAGCGTGGGCAAGCACACTGCTCCGGGATCAGGGAGTCCAGCTCATGCCAGTAAGCACTCATAAGACTGAAGAAGTCCTGAATCATACGCTCCCCCTGACGAGCAGACTGCGAGTCACAGATAAGCTGATGTCGGTGTGCGCCACCGTGCGGGAGAAACCGGTCCCGAAGATACTCCAACATCGCGCGCGCTGTAGGAAGGTGGCCGATGGGAGCAAGGAGCGGATGAGCAACGGAGTCCAGAAGATAGGCCCGGATGGCCTGATCGTGGCGATGCCATGTGAGAGCAGTAGGCGTGGCTACCGTAGTAGCAGTAGCAGCAGAAGACGCAACACTGCTAGTGATAGAGGAGGAGCCGGAGGAGGCAGTTGGAGGAGTATCATCGCCGGTGATGTGACCCCAAAGATCGCAACTGGAGAGCACGGCCACGAAAGGTGAGCGACCAATCAGGGCAGTCGCTGGTCGAGGACAACTGAAAGGTGACCGCCTTCAGCGGTGGAGAGATCGTAACGACGGACGGCACTGGAGGAGACACCATGGAGGAAACTCAAAGGAGAGGAGAACCGAGAGAGGGCTTGTGGGTGGAGGGGAGGGGCTGGGGGAGGGGGGGTATCAGAATGAGGGGAGGGGTCGGGGGGGCTGGGGGGGCCTGTCGGGCAGAGGAAAGGGGGGGGGGGGGGGGCTGGGGGAGGGGCTTATCGGGCGGAGGGAGAGGTCGAGAGGTGTGATCGGAGGGAGGATAGAGGCCGGGAGGGAGCTGGGGGGGCCTGTCGGGCGGAGGGAGGGACCGAGAGGGCTAGGGGGTCCTGGCGGACAGAGGGAGAGTCGGAGGTGGGCTGCCGGGTGGAGGGGAGGCCGGAGGTGAGCTTCCAGGTGGAGGGGGAGACCGGAGGTGGCTGTCATCGTCGTCGTCGTCGTCGCGCGAGAAACCCTAGAGCTCTGATACCATGTTAGGAGATGACGGCTAGGGTTTGGAGAGAATAGAATGATTCTCATTGAGGGACTGGAGCCCAATATATAATTACATGTACACACATAGAACTCGACCCGACTGTATATAGAACCCGACTCGGTATATACATTAACAATATTATACTAGTGAGGGGTTACTGATGGGTTTGCTTCAAAAGATGGATAAAGTTTGTAGAAGTTTCTTTTGGGGTCATCCTACGGGAGTGCGCATCTGCACCTGTTTTATTGGGAGGAGATTACTATAGAGCATCGGCTCGGGGGATTTCAAGTGAATGGTTTTGTGATGGTGCAGCTTCAGCAGGATATTGCTACCCTGCAGTTCATATTGTCGGATACTCAAAAGGAGATGTGTGGGTTCGAAAATACAATAAATTGACATCAGATAATTGGATGGGGTGGTCTAGTAGATACAGTGCGACATGGTTGAAGGGTACTGTCCGGAGATTACAGTAGATAAGAGGGTGGCCAAGTAATATGTGGTCTAAATACCTTGTACTATTGCAGTCACTGGGGGAAGGGGGGCTACGTTAGAAGTGTGGAAGCCGGAAAGGTGGCGGGGGGCACATTTGTGGAGTTTGAGAATTCCCCCGAGAGTTCGTATTTTTTTGTGGAAAGTTTTGCACGAGGCGCTTCTGACGGCTACTTGTCTCTATCACAAGACAGGTATGGGGTATGGAGTATGTACGTCCATTGTGTGCAAATCCGGAAGAAGACATAGCCCATCGTTTTTGGAATTGTCCAGCTTCCGTTGATTTTGGAGCAAGGTTTAGCAACGAACAGGGCTGAATTTTTATCAGGATAAAGTTTTAAGGCCTAGTCCCTAGGTGGGGAGACGGGGTACTGAACCAATGCAGAGTGAATTGCTAGTCGTGGAGATGTGGCAATTGTGGAAGGCCCGCTGGATGAAGCAGTTTGGAGATGGGATTATTAATCTGCATAAATGATCCAGAGGGGGGTGAATATGTGCTATACATTTGTTAGAGGATCGGTTTTAGCTTTGAGGAGGGAGGTTGGAAATAGAGATGCAGAATTGTTTTATGTGGACTGATGGATCTTTTAAGAAGAAAAGGGAAGCTACGAGTGGAGCACGGGTGTTGGCTCATAAGAGTGGAACGATTGAAGTGGCGGCGGAGGTCTGGGATCTTAACGGGCGTTCAGAGAATTGGTGCGAGAAGGATACAACAATGTCGTTGTCTTGACGGATGCAATTAGGGGCTAGGACGCGATGATCTTGGGTCATGGGACTTCAGCTGAGATTAGCCCTCTAATTATCTCTTGCTTACAGGCTTGGTGGTTATTACATGGAGTCACAATCCAATGGATTCCTAGATCTGCTAATAGTGCTGCTAATTGGTTGGGAATGAACACTAGGGTAGAAGGGCGGGTGGGATACTGGGGCTCTAACTTCTCTATGGCTCTTTCTGTTCTGGTCCAAGCGAACATACATGCCGTAGAGTAATGACCACCTGTACTGTACCAAAAAACAAGAAAAAAAATGCATGTTTATTATTTTTAGATTGTTGTGAGTTCCTCGTATTGGTAGTCTGGGAGCTCACTGAGTTTATATTATTAACTTACCCTTGTTGATTTTCTCTTTTTCTGGAAAGCAGCAGTAGTACTTCTTCCGAGGAGTTGCTAGTTAGACCACGACCACTAGCTTGGAGTGGTGGTTACATTAGGGCCTGTTTGGATATGCTCCGGTTCCAGGATTCTAGAATTTTGGAAGCCCAGAATCCCTAAAAAAGACAAAGAGTCTGTTTGGATACAATCGGATCCCAAAAAGTGTTTATGCGGAGAGTCCAAAATGTACTTCTGAGAGTCATTTTTCTGGAGCCCAAAATTGAGGCTTCAGGCTCCAGAGCCCTTTTTTGGGATTTTGGGATTCTGGACTCCTAGAATCCTAGAATCAGAATCCTATCCAAACAGGGCCTTAGTTGTTTCGCTCTTTTGATTATTGTAATATGTTGGGTTTTGGAGTATGATTATAATGGAATAAATATTCTCTTTCTTTTCCAGTATGCTCTGAATATGTTACCATGCTGGGGCATTTAATAGTATCTAATAATATAATACTAAAATAGAAGTCTCTCTCCCGTGTTGTGACATGTGGATGTCTTTTAAAAAGCTAGAATCATTCTTTCATGTGTGAACACGGTTCATATTTAAATCCTATTAAAAACCTATCATAAAGATGATAAATACTCATTCAATGGTATTTAATGGCCATTTGATGTCTCTCTCTCTCTCTCTAACAAGTGAATCATACTCCACATTTCACACTTTTTCGAGCAGTTGCGATGTCATCTGTACCAAATGACGTGCATCAATCTCATCCGGGTATTGCTCGGGTTTCTTACTAGTCTTCTATTATTCCAAGAGTGTGATAGTTGATCAACAAGTTTCAAAATAAAAGTAAGGGTCCGTTCTTTTGGCAAGACATAAATTGGGTGAAAAATTCATTTGCTTGATACATTCATGAGCAAGGATAATGATGTCTCAGAAAATTAAATGTTTTATGTTCTTTTCAACTGGGCAAGTTCATCTAAATTTTTGATGGATCAAATAGATCTTGGCAAATAATGTCTTGCTCGCGGTGAGCAATCAATGTCCGACCAATTTTGGTGGGACTCTAATGTACCACCAAACTAGGAAAAAAAATAAATCTTGAAAAATCATTTACCTAGGACATTCGACAAAAGAATGTGACACAAAGTGAGATTACCCGAGTAAATCAATGTCCAACCTAATTTACTCGCCAAAAGAACAAACCCTAAATGAAGTTTTCGAAGTTGAACAACTAGACTGCATTGGTATCCGATTGTCTCGGCGTTTTGGTAGGCCACTTGTATAAAAATACAAAAATTAAGGTAAATTTCTTCTTCTTTTAATAAAATGATCTAATTGTGTATTATCGGTAGACTGACTAGTGGGAGTGCCACATCGAGCGGAGGATGGGTATCGAACTCAGGTTAATGCTCACTAGGTGCGGCACTGCTACCAACTGCCCAAAGCAGTGGTGGTGGTCATTTCCTCCTGTGCTTTATTTGTTGTGACAACAAGTAGTGAAATAACATGGGGCCATGTTGAAAATGATGCTTCAACGGGCTCCCTTGTCTTTCGCAGAGTTTATTTTCCCTAATCTCACTGGTCAATGGTGCTAGCGAGAGTAGTAGGGAAGAGTTTTGTGGTTGGCCCCATCTGGTTTGAATAAAACAAAAAAGGCCAAAAGTCACTTTTATTGTTAATTTTTTGAAAAGCTTCTTACTATGTTGGTTTGGTTGGAGCATTTGGTCTTTTCAAGAAATAGGGACAGATTTGTGAAGAGCCCGATATGTTGCACTTCAATTCTCACTCCATACTTTACCTACGTGGCATCTAGGATCCCCAAGAATAAGGAAGGAACCTAGGAGCCCATTGGAGATGCTCTTAGTTGTGGTGAACACGTAACACCCTTGTAGCTAGGGACTATCAGAACCTAAGCACTGGTACGAATGACAGACTCATGCCGGGTTAGAAGTACTAGTCAGACCCCATCCTAGTGTGGTTTATAGGCTAGGATTTGGGTCTATACCTGATCATCTATTTACTTAGTGGGTTTAGACCTGATTTTAACCCAGTTTAGGATCCAGGTGCTATCCTATTTTCAGGTCTTCGAGTTGGCTTCAAATTGGGCTGTGCTCAGTCAATTGGGTCTAGCTGATTACCACGTCTATCACCAACTTTGAGGCCAGGGCAATACTTCGTGCTAGATCTCGAGCCCTCAAGTCTGAGGGCGTCCACCACTACCTAGCTCCGCCCACGTGGGTGTCCAGAGGGATCGATCGACCAACATTGCGGGAGGGATTCAGGACCTATTTCATCGTTTCTTTGCTGAAGGATAACACTAGTCTTGATATGGCTTCGGCGGTCGGCTTTCCCATTGGGTGAAAATGTTTGGAGTCCTTCCAAGACTAACTCCATCATTTGGAAAGATAGAGGGAACCAGAGTCTTAGGACCAATAGGTCGATTGTTTTTTGTGTGTAGCTCCTGGGCTATTTGTGTTGACCGTGTTGGCAGGGATTCCACCATGGGTGTTGGTGCCTCTTAGACACTTTCTGTACTTCCTTTTATCTTAATAAACTGGTAGGGGTCTAGTCCGAAACCCCCCCCCCCCCCCCCCCCCCCCCATCACTCTGGAGGGATTTCTCAAAAAAAAGAAAACTTTGATGAGTCACTACACAGGTACACGGCTACATAGCCACAGGAGAAAGGCCCACATGGCCTTCAGATGTCGTTACACCGCCCGAGAGAAGGACCCACATAGCCCCAGGAAGCCGCTGCACGAACAAGCTGAGGGACCGCATCAAGCGTGGGAAGGAACCACCTGGCCCTAGGAAATCACCGCATAACGAGTGGGAGTGCCACCACGAATGGGTATCGAACCTCGGGATAATGCTCACGAGGAGCGGTACCACTACCAACTGCCCAAAGCAGCGGTGGTACCAGGCAGTTTATGTCAAGTTGCCGAACAATTTGGACGCTGCTGAATCCGCACAAAGGGTACATATATAAGAAATACCAATATTGGGATAGAAAATGCGGTAGGAAAAGACAAAAGAATTATAGTACATCCATACCCCCTCTAAGAAACCACACTTTTGGATCCTTACTTCCTTCCATCCCTTTACTTATGTTTCCATTTTACCCTTCATCATATATATTAATCCATGCCAAGTCTTTTGAATCCTATGTCATGAAAACAAACAAAAGGGCTATGACCGTAATATGTCATTTTAGCCCTTCCCGTTCTATCCCTACACAAATCACAAATATCATCCAAGAATATTACCCTTTTACCACTAATCAATTAAGTCTTATTTATCCATTTAAAAAACCAAGGGCTATTATGGGAATAAATCCCACTAACTCATTATTCCTTCCATCCTACTTTTTTTTCCCAATTAAAGAATTATTGTACATATTTATATAAGAGCAACTCCAGGAGACTCCTCCATAGACTCCTCGACAAAGAGGAGCCCAACCCGCCATGTCACCCACTTTGAGTTTCAAGGAGGCTACACAAAGCATTCTACTCTAGCAAACTACTCCATAGGCTTCTCAAAGTGAAAAATGACATTTTCACTCATCCTTTTCATCTAATTTACAATCTAAATAATTAAATGATTTTCATACCCTTGAAAGTATTTACCCTCCAACGGCTAGGTGTGAAAGATGGCCATTGGAGGGTTAACCCATAATTTTATTAATTGAGATACAGCTGGAAAGTTGGTGGACATCAACGGTTGGATCATGTCCAATCGGACGACTTACGTTATTGGACCACTCATGCATTCCTCTTCTTTGAGGAGGTTGGAATGCTCATCCAGTGCTTCGTTCAACAATGACGAGCGCTCAAGGAGGCTGTTGGAGGAAGAATTTCCAGTGGGCTCCTCTAATTTGTCTTTTGAGGAGCACTCGGGGAGGCTTTTGGAGTTGCTCTAAGTAACAAAATCCTAGACGCGCTAAAAAAAACATTAAATGCCCTTATGTAGTGAACACCCTACCCTACATTAGTCTAGTGCCCAAGAGTGGTTAAAGTGGAACATAGGGATGGACTGGTGTTACTTCCTCTCTCCCATGTTGGACGGGTTCCTTGGTCGACTGACTCCCAGTATGGATACTGTGGAGCGAACTTTCCCTCAAGACCATTATGCTTGTTTGCACGCAAATCCTAGTTGTTGATGTCATACTCATGGGATATGAAATTGAATAAATGTCAACTTTGCTGCGTTCCCCTGGTTTCGATCTCAAAACAACTAATCAACATACTCCAGGCAGCAACAGAATCACCCTCTTCACTAGCTTTATGTAGGGCTATGAACTCCGACTCCATAGTGGATCGGGTAATGCATGTTTGTTTAGATGATTTCCAACAAATTGCACCCCCTTCAAGGGTAAACACATACCCACTAGTGGATTTGGTTCATGAGGAATCCGCAATCCAATTAGCATCGCTGTATCTCTCTAAGACAGCGGGATACCTATCATAGAAAATGTCATAATCTAATGTATGTTTTAAGTACCTTAGAACTCGGATTAGAGCATCCCAATGCTCTTGGTTAGGGTTAATAGTGTATCTACTAAGTCTACCTATTGCATAGGCAATATCGGGTCTCGTGCAGTTCATGATGTACATGAGACTACCAATTACCCTAGAATATTCTAGTTGTGATACACTAGGCCCTAAATTTTTCTTCAGGAGTACATGCATGCACATAAATCAAGTATGCAATCCAAACTAGTGTTGGGTTTTCTACTCTATTAAGGCATGCAAACGATGACTAGCAAAATATTGAGAGGTTACAAATCTAGTGCAGAAAGTAGTAGAACAAATGTAGAGGGGTTTAGTATGCAAAGTTTAGCACAACAAACAAGCAAGGTTTAGGTTGTCCTAAGGCTGTCTACAGATATGACATAGAAGGTGGGTAGGAGAAAGAAGAACAATAAACTTAGCAGTAGTCGAAGCTTGTGCTAGCACAATGTCCTGAAAACTATTTCGTCGCCTCGGTAGGTGCTTCAAGGCCTCCGACGAACGCTCCCCAGGCTAAAATGACTGGACTCCTCTTCAGCACCGAAGGGAACCCCTTTGAGACTCTCAGCGTACTTCATACAGCAACAGAATCACGAATAAGAAAACAGAGTGAGAGAAAAGAGAGCTCGTGGCTTTTGGTGTATCTTCTGGCTTCACAGGACCCTCTCTTATATAAAGGTCCTTAGCTATAATGTTCTCACACTCACAGCCCATCGCATGTAGCAATGATTCCCGCACTGATGAGTATTCATTGCTTTGTCGGGTGTAACGGTTGCATGCGACAGTGCAGAGGTCCAGGTGCAACAAACCTAGCTCAGCCTCATGAAGAGTGTAACAGAAAGAATAACTCTCAATTAAAAAATAAAAACGCAATGTAAAAGAAGGACCAAAGCCCGTTCGCGTCCATGCGGTTCGCGAGCCGCGGCCTCGACCCATACCCGTGCCCGGCGTGCGCGCGCACGTGTGTGGTGGGCTATGGCTTGGCTCTTGGGAAGCTACAAAGCCTAATGAAGGGAGTTCTATTATAAATGTATTAAAAGATCTCCCCACGGGCAATATGGGACTAAACCCAAAAACCGGTTTTTTCATTCTCTATCAAAACAAATTTTTGTAACAACTAGTAGGGGGTTGCCTTAACGCTCCCCCAGATGAGACGCTGAGGGATTCTCAAAAAACAAAAAGAAATGCAATCTATAAACTCTAGTAAAGAATAGAAATTTAGGAAATATAGCAAGCAAAAGCACAAAAAAAGGCATGATTAGGTAAAACCTAGGTTGCAATTGCATTAAATTGCTTGCAGAGAAATTATTGTAATAGAATAGGAATCTAAAATGCCCTCCTTTTATTTAGGATTCGGTTTGCATCCGGAGGTACGCAGATTAATCCCTCCGGTCGGAAAACTAATCATTTGACGCCCCTAAAAGTTTTAAAATACCTTAATTTTTTGTGCACATGTTATCAGTTGGAGGTGATTATCCTTACCAAATTTAAATAAATTTAAAAACCTCTATGAACATCAATGGATATGTTGGCACCAGAATAGTTGGCTATGGATCCCAACCCAATGGATCTAGGAAAAATTCCTAAACTGTCGTACCATTTGACAACCCTACAAGTTTCAAAATTTGTTAAAATTTGATGGGTGTGTTGTTTAGAGTAAGATGATCATTCTCATCAAATTTTAGCAAATTCCAAAACTTCTAGGGTCATCAAATGGTAGAAGGTTTATCGATTGTCCATAGTATCTGTTAAATTTTCTTAGCATGTTTGATGACTCTAGAAGTTTTAGAATTTGTTTAAATTTGGTGAGTATGATCATATTACCCTAAACAACACACCCACCAAAGTTTAACAAATCCTGTAACTTGTAGGGTAGTCAAATGGTATCGTTGTCTAGGGTTTTTTATATATAAAAATAATCATTATTTTAGGGGACACTCAAATGAAACTCTATAGACAAATCTGTGAACGATTTGACATTTTTTTGTAAACTGTCAGACACTCTTCAATACAGTCTATGAACTATCTGATATTTTCTGTAAACTATTAGGCATTTACCAACACAGTCTATGAATTAAAAATCAGAATAAGAAAACAAACACTCTAAAACATAATAAATATTTAGATGAAAACGTATGAAAATCTATAAGTAATTGAATCTCAATCTGTTGGATTGTGATCATGCTCGTATTTATGAAGATCAATCAAGTGCATCACAATTAAGTCGAAGGACATCTCAAAACTTGGTAGTCCATCATATGGTTCTAGATACTCACTTGAGAGGCATGCGATGTGTCAGATTTGTAGGGTTAGCTAAGATTTCTCGATTGTATTGGCTCGTGTGATATTTCATCGCTTTTATCGTTTAGTACTTTTCGAGGATTCAACACGATTTTAAAATGATTTTTCTTTTAGAGATTCCTTTTTGAAAAATAAAATATTATTTTAGTGCTCTACAAATGAATTCGTGTTAGTCGAATTTCTAATCATGAGGTGTCAACACTTAATTTTTAAGTGTTGAAGGACCACACTAGCCATCCGAGCAAATGTTCGATGCTTGGTGACCTCATTCGAACTCTTGTCCTTTGTTCGAATATGTTAGGCCCATTTTGTTCAAGCATCCAAACGAGTATTCGGACGGTTTCAGTCCACTCAGGAGGTTTCTAAGTCTGGGCTTTAAACAATAGTTCAAATTGCCTAGTTAAGTCGTCCAAACGATTGTTCAAATCATGCTTATACTAGAGCGAGCTGAATTGACTCTTTGATAGATTTTTCTTTTTAGCATGAGTCTAATCTCACCCATAAGGGGCTAATCAGGCTTAGACCAGCTTGGGGATAACTCTATATATTTTATCCATTTTCTCTTTGAGTTGGGTGTTGTTGCTTTGAGGAAAAAAAAAGAAAAAGCTTGCTTTGAGTTCAAGAACCTTGTTTCCCTAAAAACATTCAATTTTTTTTTTCTCATTTCATGCATTGATTTTAATAATCTATAACACGCACGAGAGAGAGAGAGAGAGAGAGAGAGAGAGAGAGAGAGAGATTTGAATGGCCAATTTAACAAGTTTTCTTAAAAATTATGTACACTGGGATCTTACTCCACTACTTTGAAGTCCAATTGCAAGCATTCCAAGTATATATCGATTCAATTTCTCCCACCATTCATGAACTAATCACAACCTTGGGTTTAACATGCAAACATTGGACGTGTGAGCGCCATGAATATCGATATTCAATTATTTAGTCAATGTTTGTAACTCCCTTTCTTTTATCTTTCTAATTAACCGGTTGGGGTCCATGCCTAACCCCCCTCACTTCGAGGGTTGTCAAAAACATAGGACAAAAGGTGGGATTATCTTGCATTGGATTTGTAAAGTACACTTTTAACTTTTGATGTCTGAAGATAGTAATAAGGATTAGCATTTGATTTTTATTGCATCAATCATGTATCTTGAAAAGTTAAATTACAAGATAATTAGCTAACTTTAACTTTATAATATATTTTTATTTTTTTTTGAGATCAGCAATCCGAAAGGTTTCTGGACACCCACTGATAAAAAGAGAGAGAGAGAGAGTATGTTATAAAGATAAAATTAGCTAATTATCTTATAGTCTAACCTTTCGGGTTCTTTTGATCATGTATATGGACGGCTTAATCTTACTTTTTCTAGACAAATATTAAAACTAATCAAGTCTTAAAGTGCTTTTATAATCACTACCACAAGTTTTGGTAAGCTCTGTGAATCCTTCAAATAAACACTAAAATTAAGTCAAAAAAGTTGGTTCTTATTAATTTAACTCAGTCCTATATTTACTTACCTAGATATCTATCACACATGTTGGCTTCCATATTATGATTACTTTGAGAATATATTAAGTATATTATCAATTTATGGTACATCATAATTTTTTTTCCCTCCCCTTTTATCATGCTCATACACATTATCTTGCTATCTCATATGTGACATTTATACATTTTCCTTTTTTATTTGATTGTAAAAACTAGTAAGAGTCCTTACTTCTGCTACTTCCTGATGTAAGGTGACTTTGTCATTTTCTATAAAAACAAGAAATGCATAAGCTAGAATAAAGAAATATTGGACCTATTTATTTTGGAGAGAATAATATTTTTCTACAATGTTATAATGAAATCTAGCAATCCCATAATAAAAAATAATTTTAGGTATATTAATCTTGCTTTCCAAATGAGAATATAATATTTAATAAAATGACAATTGGCATATATTTTCTGACAAGAGCATTTTTGACTTTGGGTAGCTTCTCAAAGTTATTCATTTATAGCTAGAGTTGCTTAGAGAATTAATTCCAAGATAGTTAGCTCACTTTCTTGTTACAACATTCTTTTTGCATTACATGAAATAAGAGTATGTTGAGGGAATATATTCTTGTCTTTCTTACACATATGTTATAATGAAAATATCATAAAATACCCTTATAGCTATTACCATAAAATTCTATGCAACCCAACATTTATCATTTCTATGATTGTTTTGATAAAAAAAACAAAGACAAAAAATAATGCTTATCTATTTATCTATACGTAGTATATGGTGGAGGCTTCTGTATGTGGCATTTGCCATCTTCCATTTAATTGTCAATTTGGCTGTCCCCCCTCCCCTTCAGGCTTCTTCCAATTTTTTCGTTGTGGTACCCCAATGCATGCCATGTATACTGAACCGCACCCAGCCCTCCAATGCAAGGAATCCCCAAAGGGTAAATCGCACTCAGTGTAAGTGTAACGTATCAGATGACTATGATCCCCACTATTGAAAGTTATTGCGATGGTGAATGCAACTGATGTGGCCATAACGATGGTGCCAACCGATGATAGTATTGGCCGATGATATGATGTTAGAAATGATGTGGTAATGTGGTTGTCGGTGATGGCGGTGGGTGACAATGACGGTGGACGATGAAAGTGGTGCAGCGGTGGGCGATAGCGGTAGTGCATGCATTGCCTTTTCGTTTTATCGCTTTCTTTTTTCATTTCACGGGCGGCACACGAGTTTCACACTAGTATACTTATAATGTGAGATTTCATGCAACATTTCATCCGAAAATTGTGTTTATTTGCTTCTATGTCAAACATTCATAACACATGCATAAATTTTTGGTACATGTAAACTATACTCATAAAAAAGCACATCATGTGAATATTATCTAGCGTAACAATAGATGATTATGTTTGAAAAAAAGAAAAAAAAAGAGTTGTTGCATAGAAAACATAAGTGAAGTATTTCATTTGCGATTAAGGGGCTACCTATTAAGAAGGTGAAATTGGATTTAATGATATTATAATTTTTTTTATCATTTTCTTCTTTCCTCTTCTATGATATGAATATAAATTTATCATAGTAAGTTAGTACTCAATGACATTTTACACTTGAGTCTTTGATGTAACAAGTAAATATGTGAGCAATCAATAAAATTTGACTAATTTATACTTGACATCATATTTCTTAGTTATGATTAGGGCTGGGCTGGTTTGAGGTCAACTCAAGCCCAATCCAAGTATTAGAACCCTCAACCCTAATCCAACCCGAGATGTCCAACCCCAACCCAACTCGATCAAAAATTTCCAAGCTCGAATTATCACAAGTTAGTAGGACGGGTCTGGTTGTGTGAGCTCATGTATACTTATTTTCAATTATTGTTTAAATTTTTGACATTTTGAGATCAAAAACTAAAAAGAACTTCCTAACACTACTATACCACTTTTGTTGCATCTCTATCCATGCAATTTATTAGATCATCATATAATGTTTTTATTTGATAAGCAAGATGCAAATAAATAATACGGGATTGGGTGAAACAGATGCCTATGTTTGTAACCTCTCAACATATGAGTACTCGGGATGACTATGTTTGTTACCTATATATCATAGAGTCAAAGACATACATGGGTACTCGGGTTTTGGTTGGACCGGGTTGTCTGACCCGAATTCAACTCGGATTGTATTTTTTCAACCCTAACCCAACCCATCTTCAAATAAATCAATCCAAGCCCACGCAAAACTCGGGTTGGGTGCGGGTTCAACCCACCCAAGTTGCAACCGTAGTTACGATACGATAAACATGAGCCATATCTCGAAAATACAACTCAACATAAACTTATCGAATAAAACGATAAGTAAAAGTTATTTATGGGTATGAAATTAGTTATAGCATACGACATGCTCATTTTATTTTAGCATGTATTTGTACGTGCCTGTTCACATCATACTATATAATTAGAATTTATACATGCATCATATACATACAGTACATACATCCATAAAGTTATACATGTATTTGCAAATTCTTGTCCATAGTTCCATGTATTAGTGTCTTATAAACCGACATATACATAATTACATATACACGAGTATTATAGCCCTTTTGTACTACACATTATGCAAACTTATACATGTGCCACTATACTTATTTAAAATAGAACAATACTTTGCACCAATCGGTGTTGGAGCGCGCGACGGCAACCCCCTCCGTGAACCGTTGGATGATTGTCACTAGCAGTGTTATCAGACCCGGACTGGACCGGCCGGTCCGACTACTAAACCGCTGAATCAGAATCTCATCCGGGCCGATCCAATGTTAGGGACCGGAGTTGCATCCCACTCAATCAAAACCGCTAAAACCGGGCGGTTTTAAGTGACCCCCTCACTCGGCTTGGGTTGATAACCGGAATTAATCTTTCAGTCTCATATCTCATCGTGAGAGAATCTCTCGAGATTCTCCAGCTCCCCTCACCTCGCGGAGTGCGGACTGCGGAGTTTGCGGCCCATCAGATCGCAAAGATCACGAGGTGGATGCATGCAGATGTCCAGAGGACCCGACAGTTATATCACCGGTTGACCCGACGATTAAACCAGAGACCCGGACTCCAAACCGGGTCAACGTCCGGTTCGGGTCTGATAACATTGGTCACTAGTGACATTCAGCCGTTCGTTCCGGGGTTGGCGCCGCGCGCTCCAACTTCCAACACCGGGTTGGTGCCAAGTATTGTTCAGAGCCATAAATGGGCCCTGCGGCCCATCCAAAGATAATGACCCAAGGCCTTGGCGGTTTTATTGTCCGGGAAGTCACTCAGTGGGCATGCAATTGCAAGGACCTTGGGCTCAACTCTGATCACTCTCCTGTACGCATACCGCATGCACCGCAAGGCTCGTGGCGTAGAGTAAGCCCGTGATCCCTCCATTTCGAGGATTCGTGGCGGTGACGGGATCCGGAAGCTCTATATTTGAACCTGTACATTTCCTGAAACGGGAAAGAGGACTGTGAGTGGGATGGTCATCTGAGTACACTCCCTTCCCTCCCTCTCTCTCTCTCTCTCTCTCTCTCTCTCTCTCTCTCTCTTTTTCTCTCTCTGAATCGCAGAGAGAGAGAGAACCCTAAATAGCTCCCCCCCCCCCCCCCCTCCTTCTGCCTTCATCTCTCTCCGTCGAGTCGATCTCCTCAGTTACCGTTTCGACGAGAATCAGGTGGCTCCGGCCGTTCATCGCCGCTGTTGCAGGTATGGCTTCTCTCCCTCCTTCATCTCGATGCCTTGCGATGTTGCAAGAGATGCATGCGATCTATTTGCTTGTTTGGAGTGCTCATCATTGCCGATTCTGTCAATGCCATCTGGTTCTCTGCTGCTCTGCATATCCTGAAGGAATCCAAGTAGGGATGGGGGTTTCCATTCCATGAGGATATTATTTGGATTTAAATCAGACTTTCCATCTTGTGTTGATCTTTTTTTTTTTTGAAAGATATCTTGTGTTGATCTAAAACCCTGTTTTGTGTTTCTAATTTTTTTTTTTTTGAGAAACCCCCCTTGTGTGGAGGGGGATTTGGCCTAGAACCCTACAAGTTTATTGATATAGAGTAGTAATTTCAAAAATGAAAAAAAAAAGAATATTCGTTTCTCTCCATCGAGTCGATCTCCGCAGTTACACCTTCGACGAGAATCGGAAGGCTCTGTTCACTGCTAAAGTATGTCTCTCTCCTTCATCTCGATGTCTTGCGACGACGCAAGATCTGCATGTGATCTATTGCTTGCTTTGGAGTGCTTGTTGTCGCCGTTTTTCTCAATGCCATTTAGTCTTCTGCATATCCTGAAGGGATCAAAGTAGGAATGGGGGGTTTCCTTGAGGATATTGGATTAAAATCAGAGTTTCCGGCATGTGTTGATCTAGCACCCTGTTATGTGTTTCATTTGGGATTTTTAATTTTTTGGTTTTGGTTTTGGCGGTGGGTAATGAGGCGTTTTTGGATAGACTAAGAAGCGATTCTCACTACATCAGTAAGATATAAGCAGGGAATGGCAATTACGAAGATGACTCGATGTAGGAAGGGGAAACTGTTAGACATTGGCTACCTGTTCTTCTGAATGGTAATTACAAAGATGCCCCAATGTAGGAAGGGGGAACTGTTAGATATTGGCTACCTATTGTTCTCTTGTTGTTTCTCGTTTACTACTGTACTAGTCTCCCAGTTTTATGCCTTTGTTTTTAGGCACTCGAGTGTTAACTATGCACTTCCAATTTTGGGGAACCTAAATAGGGGGGGAATTTTCAGCACATCCTGCGTACCATACAACTGCGGGGCCCACTACCCCCCAGAGCCTATCAACATGCTCTGAGTGCTGGGGAGTGGGGGCCACTACCCCCATGTGATGGGGTCTGCTACCCCATGTCTCTTGAATCGTAGTGGGCCCCACGGTTGTATGGTACACAGGATGTGCTGAAAAGTGTCCCCTAAATAGGACCTGTTTTCCTCGATGGGCTTATCAAGAAATGGCTAGTTGAATGGAAACATGTTTTCCTCAACTATTCAACAAACTATCTAGCTAATTGTTTGTCTCATTGAGGTGGCATAAGTTGGTGCACTCCTTTGAAGCGGGATGAGGAGTACCTCCTTAAATAGTGTTTATCTTTATCTTGCAGACAGCTTTTATCTTTTGAATAAATCATATTATCTTTGTTGAAGTTGAATGCATTTTTTCTCTAGTTTTGGGTTGGGTTCGTACAAATCGGTACACTATTCAGAGCCCCATTCAAACACATTGACTGCTTTGCTTCCAAATTCTAGTGGCTGTTTTGAAGATTGTAATATCAAAACAAAGCATCAAGAAGTGCAAAGATAAAGTGAAAGATGAATCCTCGTCATCCAAATCTTTTCCCATTAAGATGGGTCTACTATGGAGCACAACTCTATTTATAAAGGTTCCACAAAAAGATTGTCAAGAATTTGACATTCAACTGTCATCTTGATATCAATCTTTTATTGGTGACCACAGCTGTAATTGCCCGCAGCATATGCTTAGAATTGTTTTTTAAAGCTTCGGTGTAGGTCTCTTACTGCTGAACTATTAGTTGAAGTTGAACTTGTAGTTGAAAATATTTTACAGGCTAAGCTGTGATGCTTTTCATAACTTTTGAGCTTTAGTAATGTTTTGATATATAAGTGAAAAGAATTGAGAAATGGCCCAACATTGAAGTTTGAATTTTGACCTGATCCCTTAGATCAGATTTTTTCTTGAACCAGAAAATTGACTTTTTATTCTTTAGAATTTGGAAATGGAATAATTTTTATTGGATTTATACAGGGTATAACCTTATCCATAAGTATCTTAATTAATTGAAATTCATTAATGAAGACCATTACTTTAATATAATCATAAAACAAAGAAGAAAACAAGAGTTAAGCTAAGAGCAAAGGTGGAAAGTGCCAACCGACTTAGCCACCCTAATTGAAAGATTTATAAGGAGATGAATTTGTTTGTCTGTGGTTTTATAGAACCACGGAAGGAAGAAGGAAGAAGGAAGAAGGCGAAAGGAGACGAAGGAAAGGAAGGAGAAACAGAACAAAGTGCTGATTTCTGCCCTGTTTGCTAGAAATTCTTCAACCAGGCAAGCAATTACCTGTTCATTTAGGGTTTAGTTGGAATAATCAATCTATTGTTTAAATAATTCTCGAAATGCTACTAACTCATGTTTTTTGTTGTGTTTAAAAGAGATTATTGTTTCATAGGATAGTAAGATTCCTTACAGTAAGAAACTCTTGGTTATCTGGTTTGGTTTGATTTCTAAATATGTTGAAATTATCTTACTTCCATAAGAATTGGTTTAATCCAATATGTCATGTTCTAATTGGAAATGCATATCCTCACATGAATATGTAGATGCTTTGATATTGTTAATGTAAATGTAATGGGTCGGGTTTACTGTATAGTCGGGTCGGGTTTACTGTACATATATTGGGCTTGAGTCCCTCAATGGAATCATTCTGTTCCTCTCCAAACCCTAGCCGTCGTCTCCTAACATGGTATCAGAGCTCTAGGGTTCCCGCGCGACGGCAGCACCTCCGGCGGCATCTCCGGCATCTCCTCCACCCCTCCGGCCCTCTCCCCTGCTCCGGCAGCCCACCCGCCCCCTTCCGGCCCTCTCCCCTGCTCCGGCCGCCCACTCGACCCCCCTCCGGCCCACCCGACCCCCTGTTCCCCTGCTCCGGCAGCCCTCCCGCCCACCCGACCCCCCCTCCGGCCCACCCGACCCCCTTTTCCCCTGCTCCGGCAGCCCACCCGCCCCCTTCCGGCCCTCTCCCCTGCTCCGGCCGCCCACCCGACCCCCCCTCCGGCCCACCCGACCCCCTTTACCCCTGCTCCGGCAGCCCTCCGCCCACCCGACCCCCCCCTCCAGCCCTCTCCCCTGCTCCGGTAGCACACCAGACCCCCCCTCCGGCCCTTCCCCCCCCTTCCGCAGCCTCCTCCGACCCCCTCCCGAGCCCCCTACAGCCCCCGCCTCCCTCGTCCGCCAACCTACAGCCCCCCCCGACACCTCCTGACACCCTACAGCATCCTCCATGGCCTCTCCAGCCGTCCCGTCCGTCGTTGCGATCTCTCCACCGCTAAAGGCGGTCGCGTTTCAGTTGTCGTCGGCCAGCGACTGGCCTGACTGGTCCCTCACCATCGAGGCCGCCCTCTCCAGTCGTGATCTGTGGGGTCACATCACCGGCGAGGATCCTCCTCCCACTGACTACTCCGGCTCGTCCTCTGTCACCAGCAGTGCTGCATCTACTGCAGCGACTGCTACCACGGCCATCACCGTTGCTGCTCTTACGTGGCGCCGCCACGATCAGGCCATCCGGGCGTACCTCCTGGACTCGGTTGCTCGTCCGCTCCTTGCTCCCATCGGCCGCCTTCCGACAGCGCGCGCGATGTGGGAGTATCTCCGGGACCGTTTTCTCCCGCGCGGAGGCGCCCGCCGGCATCAGCTCATCTGTGACTCGCAGTCTGCCCGTTAGGGGGAGTGTACCATTCAGGACTTCTTCAGTCAGATGAGTGCCTACTGGCATGAGCTGGACTCACTGATTCCGAAGCGGTGTGCCTGCCCCCGCTCCCGGGATTTCCAGCGCTACCTCGACGAGGGCCACCTGCACCAGTTCCTGGCAGCACTTCGATCGGACTTTGCTCTCATAGCTGCCCAGCTCCTGCACCTTGAGCCACTCCCTCGGCTCGAGGATGCTCTCCTCGCCTTGGTCGACGAGGAGACCCGCCTTCAGACTCAGGGCGCTCGTCCTCCTCCACTTGCTCCTAGCTCCGACTCTGTCCTGGCAGCCGGGTTCTCCGATGAGGCTGTGTTTTGTCACTACTGCAAGGAGCCCGGCCACATGAAGCGCGAGTGCCCTACACGTCCTCCACGCAACCCCCGCTGGGGTCCGGATGAGAGATCCCCCCGCTGGTCTTTCACCTCTCGCGACGATCGACGCGGCGGTCGAGGTGGACGGGGCCGAGGACGTGGTTCGTCTTCCTTCCGCCACTTTGGTGGTACAGCGGCTACTGCAGAGGCCTCGCCGATCCCCACTGCTCCCACAGCTCCTTCGCCGCCTGAGCCGGACCGTCTTCAGCGCCTCGAGGAGCTCCTTCTTCGCCACATAGCCTCCACCGGCTCCGCGACTGCGCACGGCTTGTCTGCCACCTCTGGTACTACTGCTCCATGGATCTTCGATTCGGGTGCCTCCTGTCACCTTACTTTTGACTCCACTGTCCTCACGGACTGTTCTCCCACTACCACCCACCAGGAGGTTCGCACTGCGGATGGGACTCTCGTCCCTATTCCGCAATGTGGCTCCATCACCACCACCTCTAACTCTTCTGGTCGCCTGACCCTATCCCATGTCCATCATGCCCCCCGTCTTAATATTAATTTGATTTCCATCAGTTCTCTTTGCGACTCTGGCTTGACTGTCACCTTCACCCCTTCTGTTTGTGTTGTGCAGGATTCGCGGACGGGTCAGAGGATTGGGCTGGGCCGTAGGGCAGGAGGACTCTACCAGTTGGACCATCTCCATGTGTCTTCAGTTGCGTCTGTCATGTCTGTCACCTCTGATGCCGACCTGTGGCCAGGGTTTTAAATCTCGGCCGATACCGGTACGTACCGGCCGGTACGTACCGGTTTTGGCCGGTTCGAGACCGGTACTGCATCCGATCCCGATACCTGGCCCGTATCGGCCGGTACCGGTACGTACCGGTCCGTATCGGCCGGTTCAGGCCGGTACAGGCCGGTACCGACCGGTACGGTCGGTACGGACCGGTACCGACAGGTTAACTTTTTTTTTTTTTTGATTTTTTGGATTTTTTTAAGGTTTTTTTTCTCAACCGGTACCGGTCCGTACCGGCCGGTACCGGTACGTACCGGCCGGTACATACCGGTTCGGGGCCGACCGATACCGCGACCGATACCGTGATTTTAAACCTTGCCTGTGGCACAGAAGGTTAGGTCATATATCGAGTGATCGACTCAAAAGCGTATTCCGTTCGGGCGCTTTGGGTCGAGCGTCTTTCTCCCCCCTCTCTGTCTGTACGGGTTGTCGACTGGCAAAGCATCTAGCTCTTCCTTTTTCCGCTAGTACTTCCCAGTCTGATGCTTTATTTGACTTAGTTCATTCGGATATTTGGGGTCCTGCTCCTGTTGCTTCTCTATCTGGTTATATGTATTATGTGTGTTTTATTGATGACTATTCTAGGTGCACCTGGGTCTATCTCATGCGTGATCGGTCTGAAGTACCTCACATCTTTAGGAGATTCACCACTATGATACATACCCAGTTTGGTCGGCGAATCAAGACCTTTCGGTCTGATTGTGCCAAGGAGTATCTCTCCTCTGAGATGCGTGAGATTCTTCAGTCTCACGGCACTCTTCACCAGCAGTCCTGTCCCCACACCCATGAGCAGAACGGCGTTGCCGAACGCAAGCATCGTCATGTCCTTGAGACTGCACGAGCCTTGCTTCTCTCTGCGTCTGTTCCTCACTCCTACTGGGCTGAAGCTGTCATGACGGCTGTCCACCTCATCAATATCACTCCGTCGTCTGCTCTGTCCGGTGCCACCCCTCACGAGCGCCTTCACTCCAGTCCACCTGACTACTCTCTTCTTCGCACGTTTGGCTGCACGTGCTTCGTTCTTCTTCCTCCCCATGAGCGCACCAAACTTTCTGCGAGGTCTGTTAGGTGTGTTCACTTGGGGCTCAGTCGTGAGCACAAGGGGTATCGCTGCTATGATCCCTTAGCTCGTCGGATCCGTGTCTCCCGTCACGTCTCCTTTGTTGAGGATGTTCCGTACTTTGCACCTGAGTCTCGGGATCTTTCCTTGCCTACTTCGTCATCCTCCTCGCCCTCCTTACATCTCCACATCCCTGTTCTACCCCCGGTTCCTGTTGCCCCATCCACGCCTACTCCACCACCACCACCACCTCCTCAGTCTCCATCGCTACCTCCACCACCACCACCACCTCCTCAGTCCCCCACGCCACCTCCACCACCACCTGTTACTCGTGTCTATGTTCGTTGGTCTGCAGCTCCTCCTCCAGCGTCGGTTCACACTGGTACTCCCTCACCTGATGCTGCTGCCCCCTCCTCCCCGGTCGTGGATCCTGCTCCTGTTCGGCGCTACCCAGCGCGCGAACATCACCCTCCTGCCAGATACGACTACTCTCCTGACAGGTTTGGCTACTCTGTTTCTCCCTCTGACTCTCCTGACTCTTCTGGCTACTCTGCCAGTGTCTCCTATTCACCATCCTTTCAGGCCTTTCTTACTGCTATACACACCCATCGGGAGCCCCGATCGTACCGTGAGGCAGCGTTACATCCAGAGTGGCGGCAGGCCATGTCAGTTGAGCTTGAGGCTTTTCAGCGGACCCAGACCTGGGAGTTGGTGCCTTGTCCCTCCGGGGTGGTGCCTGTTAGCTGCAAGTGGATATTCAAGGTCAAGACTCGGCCTGATGGATCCATTGAGCGGCACAAGGCTCGCCTCGTTGCTCGTGGCTTCTCCCAGGAGTATGGGATTGACTACGAGGAGACGTTTGCTCCGGTTGCTCGGATGACTACTGTGCGCACCCTCTTAGCTGTGGCAGCTGCTCGAGGGTGGCCTCTCCATCAGATGGATGTCACCAATGCGTTTCTCCACGGTGATCTCTCCGAGGAAGTCTACATGGCTCCTCCTCCGGGCACTTCAGTTCCTCCAGGGCACGTGTGTCGGTTGCGCCGAGCCATCTATGGGCTCAAGCAGGCCCCTCGTGCCTGGTTTGAGCGATTTCGCAGTGCAGTTCTGGCCGCCGGGTTTGTTGAGCGTCACTCCGACTATGCCTTGTTCACTCGCTCCTCCAGTCAGGGCATTGCAGTTCTTCTCCTCTATGTGGATGATATGATCATCACTAGGGATGACAGTGCCACCATCGCCTCTCTCCAGCGGCACCTCCAGAGTCAGTTTGAGATGAAAGATCTGGGCTCTCTTCGCTACTTTCTGGGCCTTGAGATTGCCAGGTCATCCCGTGGTCTGTTGGTCTCACAGCAGAAGTATATCTTCGACATCCTTGCTGATGCTGCGCTTACTGACACACGTACTGCTGACACACCCATGGAGCTCAATTTGAAGCTTCTAGCTACAGATGGTGAGCCGCTCCAGGACGTCTCCCGCTACCAGAGGTTGGTTGGGATGCTTGTCTATCTCACCATGACCCGGCCAGACATTGCCCATGCTATTGGCATTGTCAGTCAGTTTGTTCAGGCTCCACGGTCAGTACACCATGCAGCTGTTCTCCGGATTATCCGCTACCTCCGGGGCACCATCACCCGTTCACTACTGTTTCCCTCCACCTCTCCGTTGGTGCTGCGCGCCTACTCAGATGCAGATTGGGCAGGAGATGCAGACACTCGTCGATCTACTACAGGATACTGTGTGTTTCTGGGTGACTCACTGATTTCGTGGCGCAGCAAGAAGCAGGAGTCTGTTGCTCGCTCCAGCACCGAAGCCGAATACAAGGCTATGGCTTCCACCACCGCCGAGATTGTCTGGCTTCGCCGTCTTCTACTTGACTTGGGAGTGGTGATATCCGGGCCGACCCCTCTCTTCTGTGACAACCGGAGTGCTATTCAGATTGCTAGCAATCCGGTCTTCCATGAGCGAACAAAGCATATTGAAGTTGACTGTCATTATGTTCGCCAGGCGTTTATCGATCACACCATCTCCCTGCCTTTCATTCCCTCATCGGAGCAGACTGCTGATTTTCTGACGAAGCCACTGACGACTGCTCGCTTCAGACATTTTTTAGGCAAACTCTCGGTTCATGATCCACCGTGAGTTTGAGGGGGAGTGTTAATGTAAATGTAATGGGTCGGGTTTACTGTATAGTCGGGTCGGGTTTACTGTACATATATTGGGCTTGAGTCCCTCAATGGAATCATTCTGTTCCTCTCCAAACCCTAGCCGTCGTCTCCTAACAGATATGATTTTGTTCAAATGTGAAAGATATCAGATAAGATTTCATCTGAAATGGATTGATATGTGATCTGCCTCCGGTGACACATGTGTTCTGGAACAAGACTTAGTATGATATGCTATAATACAATTTTATCAGAGGCGAAGGCCTAAAGCGGGGCATTTTGCCCGTCGTGAGTTGGGATGTAAGCCCTAGGGCATGGAGCGTAAGCCTCACAAATCCTAGAAAGAAGAAGGTTTCTTTCTAGGATTTCATGGGGGTCAAGTGCTGTGGGGCTCTAGCTCATACTCATGGGCAGAGAAGAAGCTGCCACGTTGCACTACCACAGAGTCCAAGTCCAAGATTTCGTTTTAATATGTATGGTTATGTACGTAATTTCTGTACCTAAATGTTGGTCTTTAACAGTTACCTCTTCTAGTATTAATTGTTTTACCTAAAAAAGTTTTAATTACATTTCTGATATATGGTTCACATTTAAATCATTAATAGTTGTCTGCATTTCGTAGTATACCAACATCATTGCCTTTGGATTGTTGTATCTTAATTGGAGTGCTCTCTTTCTTGTGTAAAAATGACAGAATGGGGACATCTAAGAACAAAGAGAGAACCAACACTCCCACACCCGGGAACAGCTCTGTTTCTGCTAGGAATTTGTGCAAGACTGATTTGGGAGGGGTAATATTTGGATGCAAGAACTGCACTATGGCCGAGTGCCTCTCAAAGCAATTGTTTGGTATGTTGTTTCATTTGCTTTCAAATTTATCTGTTACACAACCTTTGCTTTTAAGTTCATTTTATACATTCAGATTGTTACTTGTTTTATCTCCTACAATAGGCAAGTTTTTCCCCTTGTGTTTTTGCTTACTGTTATGGAATATCCATTCAACTGTGGTCTTTATTAATTCATCGACTATTCTATTTGTGAATTATAGTTGTGGATTCATGGGTGATTCTTGTTTTCATTGAATGACTATCGTCAGTCAGTTCCTGCAAATCTCTAACTAATGTGATTGTTTGAATATGTACGTAAATAATGTAATTTGTTTGTCAGGCTTGCCATCCATGCATTTCTCCTATGTGAAAAAAGTAGAGCCACGGATGCGCTTATTTCTATTCAATTATACTGACCGGACGCTGCATGGCATTTACGAGGCTGCAAGCCCTGGCCAGATGAACATTGACTCATACGCATGGACTGATGATGGCTCAGAGAGAACAGCTTTTCCAGCACAGGTATTATTGGTTGGAAACCTTCATATGACATGGTTGATTTGGAGCTCATTACATCTGCTCAATTATGATCAACTCCATTTTGTTGGCCTTTTCTTTACCTTTTATTGGCTGTTTACTTTCATGAAGGTTCGTATCCGTGTTGTGATGAATTGCCAGCCACTAATAGAAGATCAGTTTAAAAAAATAATAGAGGACAACTATTACAATCCACCTAAACTCTTCTGGTTCGAGCTGGATCATGCACAAACACGAGGTTTAACTGCATTGTTTACACCTTTAACTGTGAAACCGACACCGGCTCCTGTTGCATCAAGCTTATTTGTGAAACCAACACTGGCTCCTGTTGCATCAAGCTTGCCTGTGAAACCTACACCAGCTCCTTGTTCATCAAGCTGGGCTGATCTTGTTAGGGGAGAACCATCCACCACACTAAAGGCAACTGGTGACCAAAAGAGTGTGAAGACAGAGGCCCGGGAGCCAAATAAGGATCCCAAATCATATTCCAACTTGGTGGATGGTTATAAATTTGCATCAGTTCAATTGTATGATGCAGATTTTGAACATGGGAGCTCAAGCAGAACATCATTTAGTGCTGCTGGAGATATGGAATCTAATGAGCAAGTGTCAGATTGGGAGGACTTGATTGAGGACGATGTACAGGTCACATCTTCAGATGCTAGCCCTCATTCGGATTCAGACAACCAAACTTTGCAGAAAGAACAGTCTCGTAATATGGAATCGGGTATTGATTCTGAACTGGTGTTGATTAAGCTAAAAACTCTCGCTGCCAATCGCAAGTTTGTATACTCGTCTTCGAAGTGTTGCAACAATGGTAGTGAGATTCCGTGCATCGATGCAGATGTGCATCAGAATAGTGAACCCTTTTCAGAGGATCCTGTTGTTTTGGCTGATAATGAAGAAAATTTAACTGCATCTGTCCTTCGCCATGGAAATGCTGAGGTAGCTAAGCTTGCATATGCTCCTAATGTATTAAATTTTCTTCCATTTATTTAATCCCTTCTCTTATTTTGAATAATTTTCTACTATATGTGCTACTTGTGTTGGTGTATGTCATCAGAATTGAAAGAACATATTGTGAAAATGGAGAAGCAGCAGGTGTAGAATGTGTTGAAAAATCAACTTCGATAGTCCTAGGATCTAAAGTTAGTTCATTATCAAAATTCGTGGTTCCAAGAGGTTGACTAATACCTCTCCGTGCTTTGATCATTAGGAATGTAGGTTGATGGCAAAGGTCAGACTCTTATTCAGTTTTGCTCTACCCTACTCTCTTCTTAGCATTGGTAGATGGGTTCTAGAACATGCGTATATATAATGGATAACTGGATAAGTAAAAAGTGGGGTGGGGCTAGCAAATAGTGATAACATAGTCCAACTGCTTTATCCGTATAATTGAGCCCTTTATTTTGGAATGACAAATTATGATAAATTTGATGGACTAATAATAAGAAAATATTTGGATTTAGTAAATGTGGGAGTGAAAATGACATTTGCTCGCATGAACTCGAAAATGAGGTGTAATTGCTCCACAAACCGAAAGAACAAATCAAACAGAAATGGATCAAAGGAAGAGAGAGGAAAACGTGCAAGATCACAAGATTTACATGGAAATCCTCTCCAATTAAGAGAAAAGGGGGGGACATGGGGAGTGGTCGAGAGTGTTAGGAGATGACGGCTAGGGTTTGGAGAGAATGGAATGCTCTCTATTGAGGGACTCAAGCTCAATATATATGTACATGTATAACCATACAACCCGACCCGACTGTACATGTAACCCGACCCATCTCTATACATTAACACTCCCCCTCAAACTCACGATCATGGACCGAGAGTTTGCCGATAAAATGCCGGAAGCGAGCAATCGTAAGGGGCTTCGTCAGAAAATCAGCAGTCTGCTCCGATGATGGAATGAATGGCAAGGAGATGGTATGGTCGAGAAACTCTTGGCGAACGTAGTGACAATCAACTTCAATGTGTTTTGTTCGCTCGTGGAAGACCGGGTTGTTAGCAATCTGAATAGCACTCCGGTTGTCACAGAAGAGAGGCATGGGCCTGGATATCACAACTCCCAAGTCAAGTAGAAGGCGGCGAAGCCAGACAATCTCTGCGGTGGTGGAAGCCATAGCCCTGTATTCGGCTTCGGTGCTGGAGCGAGCAACAAACTCCTGTTTCTTGCTGCGCCACGAAATAAGAGAATCACCAAGAAACACACAGTATCCGGTAGTAGAGCGGCGAGTGGCTACATCTCCTGCCCAATCTGCATCGGAGTAGGCACGCAGCACCAACGGAGAGGTGGAGGGAAAAAGTAGTGAATGGGTGATAGTGCCTCGGAGGTAGCGGATAATCCGAAGGACTGCTGCATAGTGAACTGAACGTGGAGCCTGAACAAACTGATTGACAATGCCAATAGCATGTGCAATGTCTGGCCGGATCATAGTGAGGTAGACGAGCATCGACATCCTGGAGCGGCTCACCATCTGTAGCAAGAAGCTTCAAATTGAGCTCCATGGGTGTGTCAGCAGTACGAGAGTCAGTAAGAGCAGCATCAGCAAAGATGTCGGAGATGTACTTTTGCTGGGAGACCAACAGACCACGAGCTGACCGGGCAATCTCGAGGCCCAAAAAGTAGCGAAGAGAGCCCAGATCTTTCATCTCAAATTGACTCTGGAGGTGACGCTGAAGGGATGCTATGTTGGTACTGTCATCCCCGGTGATGATCATATCATCCACATAGAGAAGAAGAACTGCATTACCCTGACTGAAGGAGCGAGTGGACATGGCATAGTTGGAGTGACGCTTAACAAACCCGGCGGTCAGGACTGCACTGCGGAATCGCTCAAACCAGGCACGAGGGGCCTGCTTGAGCCCATAGATGGCTCGGCGCAAACGGCATACGTGACCTGAAGGAGCAGGGACGCCCGGTGGAGGAGCCATGTATACCTCCTCTGAGAGATCACCGTGGAGAAATGCATTGGTCACATCCATCTGATGTAGAGGCCACCCTCTAGCAGCTGCCACAGCTAAGAGGGTGCGAACGGTAGTCATCCGAGCCACTGAAGCAAACGTCTCCTCGTAGTCAATCCTATACTCATGGGAGAAACCACGAGCAACAAGGCGCGCCTTATGCTGCTCAATGGACCCATCAGGTCGAGTCTTGATCTTGAAGATCCATTTGCAGCTGACAGGAACTACGCCCGTGGGACAGGGAACCAAATCCCACGTCTGGGTCCGCTGAAAGGCCTCAAGCTTGACTGTCATGGCCTGTCGCTACTCTGGGTGAACAACCGCCTCACGGTACGACTGGGTCTCCCGGTGGGTGTGAAGGGCTGTAAGAAAGGCCTGATAGGACGGAGATGAGGCAACAACAGAGTGTCCAGAAGTGTCAGATGAAGCAGGGGTAAACACAGAGTAACCAAACCTGTCAGGAGAGTAGTCATAGCGAGCAAGAGGGTGATGTTCGCGCATAGGGTATCGCCGAACAGGTCAGGATCCACGACCGGGCAGGGGGGAGCAGCTGCAGGTGGAGAGGAGGTATCAGCTGAAACCAACTGAGAGGGAGGAACGGTAGAGCGACGAACGTAGACACGCGTGACAGGTGGTGGTGGTGGTGTAGGTGGCAGGGGAGACGGAGGAGAAGGTGGTGGTGGGGAAGATGGAGGTAGAGGAGGCGTGGGTGGGGCAGCAGAGTACAGAGGTAGAACAGGTATGTGGAGAAGTGAGAAGGGCGAGGAGGGTGACGCAGGAGGGAAGGAAAGATCCCGAGACTTAGGGAAAAATACGGGACATCCTCAACAAAGGAAACGTGACGAGAGACACGGATCCGACGAGCCAAGGGATCGTAGCAACGATACCCCTTGTGCTCCCGACTGAGCCCCAAGTGAACACACCTAACAGACCTCGCAGAGAGTTTGGTGCGCTCATGGGGAGGAAGAAGAACAAAGCACGTACAGCCAAACGTGCGAAGAAGAGAGTAGTCAGGTGGACTGGAGTGAAGACGCTCATATGGGGTGGTACTGGACAGAGCAGAGGACGGAGTGATATTGATAAGGTGGACAGCCGTCATGACAGTTTCAGCCCAGTAGGAGTGAGGAACAGACGCAGAGATAAGCAAGGCTCGTGCGGTCTCAAGGACATGGCGATGCTTACGCTCGGCGACTCCGTTCTGCTCATGGGTGTGGGGACAGGACTGCTGGTGAAGAGTGCCGTGAGATTGAAGAATCTCACACATCTCAGAGGAGAGATACTCCTTGGCACAATCAGATCGAAATGTCTTAATGCGCCGACCAAACTGAGTATGTATTATAGTGGTGAATCTCCTAAAGATATGAGGGACTTCAGACCGGTGACGCATAAGATAAACCCAGGTGCACCTAGAGTAGTCATCGATAAAACATACATAATACATGAAATCAGAAATAGATGCAACAGGTGCAGGACCCCAAATGTCCGAATGTACTAAATCAAATAAAGCATCAGATTGGGAAGTACTAGCAGAGAAGGGAAGAGCTAGATGCTTTGCCAGTCTACGACCCATACAAACAGGGAGAGGTGAGAAGGACGCTTGACCCAAAGCGCCCGAACGGAATACGCTTTTGAGTCGATCACTCGATATATGACCTAACCTTCTGTGCCACAGGTCGGCATCAGAGGTAACAGACATGACAGACGCAACAGGAACGGAAGATACATGTAGATGGTTCAGCTGGTAAAGTCCTGCTCTACGGCCCAAGCCCAATTCTCTGACTCGTCCGCGAATCCTGCACAACGTAAACAGAAGGGGTGAAGGTGACAGTCAGGCCAGAGTCACAAAGAGAACTGATAGAAATCAGATTAATGTTAAGACGGAGGGCATGATGGGGTAGGGTCAGGCGATCAGAAGGTCAGAGGTAGTAATGATGGATCTACATTGCGGAATAGGGACGAAAGTCCCATCCGCAGTGCAAACCTCCTGGTGGGTGGTAGTGGGAGAACAATCAGTGAGTACAGTGGAGTCAAAGGTGAGGTGACAGGAGGCACCCGAATCGAAGATCCATGGAGCAGTAGTACCAGAGGTGGCAGACAAGCCGTGAGCAGTCACGGAGCCGGTGGAGGCTAGGTGGCGAAGGAGGAGCTCCTCGAGGCGCTGAAGACGGTCCGGCTCAGGCTGAGAAGGTGCTGTGGTAGCAGTGGGGAGCGTCGAGGCCTCTACAGTAGCCGCTGTACCACCAAAGTGGCGGAAGGAGGACGAACCACGTCCACGGCTCAGTCCACCTCGACCGCCGCATCGATCGTCTCGGGAAGCCGAAGCCCAGCGTGAGGCTCTCTCATCCGGACCCCAGCGGGGGTTGCGTGGAGGACGCGTAGGGCATTCACGCTTCATATGTCCGGGCTCCTTGCAGTAGTGACAGAAGACAGCCTCATCGGAGAACCCGGCCGTTAGGACGGTGTCGGAGCTAGGAGCAAGTGGAGGAGGACGAGTGCCCTGAGTCTGAAGGCGGGCCTCCTCATCGACCAAGGCAAGTAGAGCATCCTCTAGCCGAGGGAGTGGCTCACGGTGCAGGAGCTGAGCAGCGATGAGAGCAAAGTCTGGCCGAAGCGCTGCCAGGAACTGGTGCAAGTGGCCCTCATCGAGGTAGCGCTGGAAATCCCGAGAGCGGGGGCAAGCACACCGCTCCGGGATCAGGGAGTCCAGCTCATGCCAGTATGCACTCATCAGACTGAAGAAGTCCTGAATCATGCGCTCCCCCTGACGTGCAGACTGCGAGTTACAAATAAGCTGATGCCGGCGTGCGCCACCGCGCGGGAGAAACTAGTCCCGAAGATACTCCCACATCGAGCGCGCTGTGGGAAGGCGACCGATGAGAGCAAGGAGCGGACGAGCAAAAGAATCCAGAAGATAGGCCCGGATGGCCTGATCGTGGCGTCGCCACGTGAGAGCAGCAGCCGTGGCTGTTGTGGGAGTAGTCGTGACGGTAGCAGTCGCAACAGAGGACACGGCACTGCTGGTGACAGAGGAGGAGCCGGAGAGGACAGCTGGAGGAGGATCATCGCCGGTGATGTGACCCCACAGATCACGATTGGATAGCGCGGCCTCGACGGTGAGTGACCAATCAGGCCAGTCGCTGGTCGATGACAACTGAAAGGATAGCCTTCAGCGGTGGAGAGATCGCAACGACGGACGGCACGGTAGGAGATGCCATGGAGGAAGCTCATAAGAGGTGGGATCCGGGAGAGGCTATCGAGCGAAGGGGAAAGGTCGGGGGAGGCGGGCGGGTGAAAGGGGGGGGGGGCGGGTGAGCGGAGGGGAGGAGTGGGGGGGTCGGTTGGTCGGAGGAGAGAGGGCAGGGGGGGCTGAGGGGATGGGGTGGGGGGGGCCGGGCGGGTGGAGGGGAGGGGTCGGGGGGGGGGGGGGGGGGGGTGAAGGGGAAGGGTCGGGGGGGCTGGATGGGCTGAGGGGAGAGGGCAGGGGGGCCAGGGGGGTGGAGGGAGGGGCCGGGGGGGCCGGGCTGGTGGAGGGAGGTGGCGGGTGGAGGGGAGGGGCGGGGGGCCGGGCAGGGGGGGGGGGGGGGGGGGCGGGTGGGTGGAGGGGAGGGGTCGGGGGGCTGCCGGGTGGAGGGAGGCCGGAGGGGAGGGGCTGTCGGGTGAAGGGAGGCCGGAGGGGGAGACCATCGTCGTCGTCGTCGTCGCGCGGGAGAACCCTAGAGCTTTGATACCATGTTAGGAGATGACGGCTAGGGTTTGGAGAGAATGGAATGCTCTCTATTGAGGGACTCAAGCCCTATATATGTACATGTATAACCATACAACCCGACCCGACTGTATATGTAACCTGACCCATCTCTATACATTAACATAGAGAAATCCACCAAGTAATCAAAGTTTACAACACATATCTCTTGATCTCTCAGCACATTCTTTGAATTTTCCTCACTATTTTTATCTCTCTCTCACTCTTAGAATTCTCAGATCTGGATTTGAATCTTGGATCCCCTCTTTTGAAACCTTTGACACCTATTTATAGGTGACCTCTCCCTCCACATCAGCAAAAATAAATTTTTCTAATCGAGTCATCATTACAAGTTGTTTGGTCATGTTGTCAACAGCTGTTAGAGACTTCCTTTGCCACGATCTGATTGCTGCACATCATATTCCGTTACATCCTTCCCTTGGGCCACTCGAGTGCATTTTAACTGCCTTTGATTTCACTAACTAATTTATAGATTTGCCATAATTCATGGAGCAATGCTCTGCCATGCTCTCTTTTTTTATATTGCTTTCATTGGCATCGCTCTCAGCTTTCTAACACTATTCTCAAGTATTCAGATGTAAATCTCAACTATCATGGTGCAGATTTCAGCCCTTATGGTTCAGATTTCTCCCTTCTTGTGGAGGAATCTCTGGATGTTTGTTTCTTGGATCATTCTTTTATTGAAGACTAATTTCCACATCTCGTGATAAAATTACTAAAAGTAGAAGACGGAGGCCAGAAAACCATCAAGGCGACCTTTTTTGGGGCTGAAAATGAGATTAATCGAAGCGATTAACCGTCGTAGATCTTATCATGAGCTTTCCGAATTTGAGTTGTAATAATAATTATGACCATCTAGTGCAAAGTTACGGCCCTGTGAAGGTGACACAAGAACCCGGGGATCTCCCAACACTCTCGAGTGTCCAGAACTCCTCGATATGTGTGCTGCATAAGATAATCTCCCAATTATCGACTTCTGAGTTGTTTCACTCCATCACTGTCTACATGTTTAGATATCAAGTTATCTGTTATCGGTTATTAGCCTTTTTGCTAACTAAATATCTAGAAGTCCGTTGCTGAGTAATGATGTCGACTACTCTTTATTCATCATCAGTCATCAACTATCATGTTGTCGCCTATCAGTTATGATGTGTTATGCTATCTGCTATCTTTTGCAGCTATCTAGCTATCTCACTCAAGACCTCAAATATCTTTTGTCGTTCCTATGTCACGTGTTCTACTAATAACTATCAATCATCATTGTCATCTCGTACTATCATACATCACAATGTTACGTGCTTCCAGTTATACAGACATCCCATTGCAGAACAACTGGTTGCCCAAGTCATATTTGGAAACACCTAAGATCACCACATTGTACTTATCATGTATGCATTTCTCCAATTTTTCGCAGATATCTACGCATTACTCATTTTAATTTGTTTGTCACATGTGACATCGCAGACTGCCACGTGTATGTTTATTTTTAATTTTGTATGCACCTAAAGTAAACATCTAATAAAACTCAAATTTCAACATATGTATTGTTCGCTTGTATTTTACTGAACACATTTTGTAAATTTTTTTGGTTGTCTGTTTGGATTTTACATAATTTTGAGCCCCTAAGAAGCTGGCCATGCATTGGTTGAATATGTTAGTTAAATTAGGAACTACTGTTGGTTTCAGATAGGATATTCTTTATTTTTACTGATTGAATTTCTCTTAAGGCTTTTGCATCCATTTGACCAGTGAAAAGTGCAAGTAATTGCACATGATTGGATATGAGATCAAAATTTTCTCATTACCTAATTAGTTTATTATTATTTCCAAATTTGCACTTTTTATGTTGAACTTCCAGCTAACAGCTGAATCATCTTATCCTCTGCAGCATATTTTTTCTACTTGCAACTCAAAATTCAGCGTCGCAGACCAACAACTAGACAGTACAAACTTGTACATACTGGACAAAGCTTGTATCATCACATGGGTGTTTGAAATTAGTCAAAGTTTATGCAGCACGATAGAAACCCTAACTCGACACTGGATCATCTTGATCAGGTGGCACAGAGACAAGGCATACAGTAGATTATATATTTAGTTGCTTATGTACTCTCACTAATTGCTCACACGAAATAATCGATTATGTAGTTATGGTGTCGGTAGATTCACTCACCTCTCCTATCACAAGCAATCCAGCAAAACCTAGCAGGGTTTACTGCTGTTAGGAGATGATGGCTAGGGTTTGGAGAGAATGGAGATGCTCTTCATTGAGGGACTAAGCTCAATATATATGTGCATCAATTCACAAGGGTACCCGACGCAACTGTACATAGAACCCGACCCATCTCTATACATTAACATTCCCCCTTAAACTAACAGTGGATCATGTATCGAGAGTTTGCTGATAAAATACAAAAAACAAGCAATCGTAAGAGGCTTTATGAGAAAATCAGCAGTTTGTTCCGTCAATTGAATGAATGGCAAGGAGATGATGTGGGCGAGAAACTCATGGCGGACATAGTGACAGTCAACTTCGATATGTTTTGTCCGCTCGTGGAAAACTGGGTTGCTAGCAATCTGAATAACACTCCGATTGTCATAGAAGAGAGGTGTGGGTCCGGATATCACAACTCCCAGGTCAAGGAGTAGGCGACGAAGCCAGACAATCTCTGTGGTGGAGGAAGCCATAGCCCGGTATTCGACTTCGGTGCTGGAGCGAGCAACGGACTCATGTTTCTTACTGCGCCAAGAAATGAGAGAGTCACCAAGGAATACACAGTAGCCAATGATAGAGCGGCAAGTAGTAACATCTCCTACCCAGTCTGGGCGTGTAGCACCAACGGAGATGTGGAAGGGAAAAGCAGCGAACGGGTGATGGTGCCCCGTAGATAGAGAATGATCCGAATGACCGCTGCATGGTGAACAGAGCAGGGAGCCTGAACGAACTGGTTGACAACGCCAACAACATGAGCAATGTCTGGCTTAGTCATGGTGAGATAAATTAGCATCCCAACCAGCCTCTGGTAGCGGGAGACATCCTGGAGAGGCTCACCATCTGTAGAAAGGTGCTTCAAGTTGAGTTCCATGGGTGTGTCAGCAGTGCGAGAGTCAGTGAGTGCAGCATTGACAAAGATGTTGGAGATGTACTTCTGTTGGGAGATTAACAATCCACGAGCTGACTTGACAATCTTTAGTCCAAGGAAGTAGCGAAGAGGGCCCAAATCGTTCGTCTGGAGGTGACGCTAAGGGACTCTATGGTGCATTGTCATCCCCGGTGATGATCATATCATCCACATACAGAAGCAGAACAATAATACCCTAACTGGAGGAGCTGGTGAACATGGCATAATTAGAGTATCGCTCTACAAACCTAGCTGCCAGAACTGAACTGCGGAATCGCTCAGACCAGGCACAAAGACCTTGCTTAAGCCCATAGATGGCCCGACGCAGACAACAGACTGGCTGGAAGGAGCAGAGACGTCTGGCGGAGGAACTATGTACACCTCCTCTGAGAAGTCAAAATAGAGAAAGGCCATCCTCGAGTAGCTGCTACAGTTAAGTGGGTGCGAATGGTAGTTATCCGAGCAATTAGGGCAAACATCTCATAGTCAATCCCATACTCCTAGGAGAAGCCACGAGCAACAAGGCGAGCCTTGTGCCGCTCAATGGAACCTTCACGTCGAGTCTTGACCTTGAAGATCTATTTGCAGCTGACAGGCACCACGCTTGAGGGACAAGGAACCAAGTCCCACGTTTGAGTCCGCTGGAAGGTCTCAAGCTCCACTGTCATGGCCTGTCACCACTCTGGGTGCAAAACTACCTCACGATTGGGGCTCTCGGTGGGTGTGGAGAGCAATGAGAAAAGCCTGGTATGATGGTGATGGGATGCGGATGCTTAAATAAATCCAAGTGCAGAATTTAAGGCATTAAAAATCAGATTTCAGCATGTATAAACAAATTTCAGCAAAGCCTATGATCATAGTTCATCATCCATTCGTTATCCCAATCAGATTTAACTCAACGAAATAATAAAATTGACAAGATGAACATTAATTTCAGATTATAATAACTGAATTCCAGCAATGATAGCAATAACAATCTCAAAGTAATAAGCCAATGTTTCAAGAACAACCAAAGATCGACCGATAAACCCTAATGGATGAGATTCTCGGAAAACAAATATTAGGAACCCTAAGATGAAATCAGCAATAAGGCCGGTTAAGGAAAAGGAAAATATCACATGAAAAGTATCAGAGGATAATCCAAACCGTGCGTTGGTCAATGCCGGCGGCTGGCAGGAACTCCGTTGTTGCAGATGAAAGGCGCGGAAGGGGAGGCGTGGTCCAGAAGAAGAGGTGAAGAAGCCTTGACGATGGATCTTTGAAGATGAAGAAACTCCGCGTCGATCTTCCGCGAAGCCGTAGACGAATGGTGAGGCGACGAGGTAGAAGCTTGCGAAAGGAAGAAAAGACTGGAAGCAAAGAGGAATTCTTCGGAAGGGATACACCGAACAAGCGCAACGCTTCTCCGTTCTATGGTTTCAAATCATATTCTTCTCCCTTTTCTCAATTAGGGTTTTAGAACTTATAGGGGAAACAAACAAGGGAAACAAGAAAGGAAAGAAAGAGAGAGAGGGGCCGGTCGGGTAGAGAGAGAGAGAGGGACGCGCGGGTGAGAGGGGGAGCCGGGTGTGTCCGCGGGCGAGAGAGAGGGGGCTGGCCGGTTGGGATTTAGGTTAGGGTTTTGGGTTTCTTTGATTTCCTTCAAATCTCATCCATTGAGATCTATCCTAACTTAAGATCCTACGGCTAAAAAGTAAACACAGAAACGAGTCAGTTCGGCATCTGTGGCTCGAACCGGATGCGAACATGGCTCGCACTTACCCAAACCAGAAATAAAAATGTAAATAACTAAAGATCCGTTGGTCGGATCGAAATAAAATAAAGACCAAAGTTGTAGATATCTGAATGTGCTTTCCATTGGTGCAGACAGATCGACGATCGGCTTCCTGGATCTCCGGCGCGGATGAAAATACGCCCTCAGCTGTAGCAAATCTGCACGTAGTAGGCTCGTCTGCATCAAGTCCCCCGGACTCAAAAGAACTCGACTCCTGTCGAGCAAGGTCCTGGATTCGGCGGGGACTCTCCTGGTAGTAACTGCAACCGCTGAATCTGCTCTGACTGCTCTCTCGGGTCCGGTGGCCAAGTAATCCGCCTCAAGTACGCAGCAACTCCATCTCGTATCCCCTGCCCCTCGACGCCAAGCGAAGACCTGAAAGCCAAAACCAACATCCTCCGCGGCACGATAAGATCGTCAAAATACTCAGATAATTTCATGTGATAATAGGAGTTTGGGTTGACATGAAATTCAAATGACATGTAAAAAGAAAGGCCGCGGGAGCATAATGTGCTGCGGGTCATCGGCTTGCGCGATAGACAATGGTGTATTTGAAAGGCCCTGGGTTGCGGGTGCATTATGTGTTGCCCAAATTGGCCTGCGCACGGTGCAAAACAAGTGGATTCTAGAAGACGACGAAGATATGTGATGCAATCATTGTCGGGATGCAGTGAATAAAATAAAAAATTAAAGAACTCATCATGCCACTTGTTATGATTTCGAAAAGTTAAAGATGATGGGTTGGCTGAAAGTTGAAAGCATGATTCATAAGTATTCTGCATCGAAAAATGATCAAACATGCCAAAATCGTCTTTAAGGTTAAACTCAACACTTGGATGACATGGATGCACATATGATTGGTCTATGATTGTATGGATGTCAGGCAAATGATGAATGCGAGTGTCATGAATGCCTACAGACGCTAAATGCGATGTGCAGGCGATGGAATGCAAAATGTTGTCTAATCCCTTATCAAATTTTAGTAAATCAGATGAACACCCAACTAAACTTTCAGCGAATGGTGGCACGGACGGACTCTGACTCAGAAGGGCTTGAGGTGCGTGGGATCGGTGCCTCCTAAAACATGTAGGCCATAGGGTGACATTGATGCCGTCCTTAAGGAAGGTATAGGTGATGGGGACATCGAGCAGAGCCCATGGCGCGTGTACGAGCGCAGGAGGCGCCACCTGAGCCTACGACTCTGATCAGACAGCCTGCACCATCATGGATGTTTGCATTTGTTTTATTTTATGCATTGTGTTATTTAGTCCCACCTCGACTTTCCGGGGTTTTCGTTTGTTATCGCAGGCCTTTATATAGGCCTGCCCATGGAACATGTAAGGGAACTGAATATTGAAATAAAAATTTTGTTTCTCCACTATTATGTTGAGTGACAACAGGGTGAGGTGTGTGAAACCCCAATCCCAAACCCTAGGTGTGTGAAACCCTAGGTGGGTACTAGGCGTGTGAAACCCTAGCCCAACCCTTACCCCATCCCCTCCTCCCCCTTGCCGCCGCCCCTCTCCCTCCCTCCCTCTCACCCGACCGGCCCCATCCAGGCGCCGACCCCCCTTCCCCATCCCGATCCCCTCCTCTCCCCCTCCTGCTGTCGCCGCCGGTCCCAACCCCAGCTGCCTACCCGCCCAGCCCCCTACCCGATCCACCCCCCCTCCTCTCCTTGCTGCTGCCGCTGCCTACCCGCCCAGCCCTCTACCCGATCCCTCCCTCCTCTCCTTGCTGCTGCCGCCGCCCACCACCCCAAGCCCCATCCGATCCTCCCCTCCCACTGCTGCCTTCCGACCCCCATCCCCATCCGACCCCTCCCTCTCCCCCTTGGCTGCTGCTGCATACCCGACCCCAGCCCACCCGATTCCCCCCCCCCATTCCTGCTACTGCCGTCGGTCTCAAACCCCAGCATACCCGACCCCAGCCCCTGCTGCCCGAACCCCTTCCCCCTCCCCTCGTTGGCCGATCTATCCCCTCGCGGCCTTTCGCGCAATCCGTTTCGATTGGATCCGGCTCAACCCATCATTGTGAATGATTGAAGACGAAGAAGGGTGCCTCGACAACAACTCTCCCCTCCCGACCCGGAAGGAGAGAGCGTGGAGGCATCTGTGAAGGGGCCTCGATATCAACTTCCCCTCCCGCGATTCGGAAGAGGAAGCGTGGAGGCATACGTGCCTGCGCCGCCATCAGTAAAGCAGATTACGGATTTCCCTCATCGATCAGGTACCATCGTATTTCGCCAAATCGGATCTCTAGTCTATTATCTTCGCCAACTGCTGCCCCATTGTGAGGTTGAGTGTCCACCTGCCTGTTAAGTTCATTAGTATTTGATATTGCGGGACGGACTCGTGCCGTTTAATTTAAGCATTAGTTATTGTAATTCTTAGAACTGAGATCGAATTGCCTGATGCGAGTAGTTTCTGTTAAAACCCTTTATTCCTGCTGATGGTTTGAATAAACTTCCTACCTGAGACTTTTAATTCATAGCGAAACATTGCTAGGACAATTAAACTATTGATTTCCTGCCCACCCGCATTTGTTTCGCATCATTTTGGTATCAGAGCATGGTTATAGGTAGGAACTGTCATGCATTAGTTGTACTGCATCTAGAAAAATTTTCTTTTAACTTTTGCATTTGATTGCCATATTTAACAAAAAAAAAAAAAAATTCAGCATGCATCATGTTGTGAGTTTGTCTTTGCATGCCAACCCCTGAGGTAGGTCCTATCTGTTAGGAGAATCGAGTGAGTCGGACAATATGGATCCTGATGTCTTAACTAGGGCACTTGCCGAGTTAGCCCAAGGAATAGCAACTATGAACCAGAACCTCACCGCTTGTCAGCGTGACACCAATGGCCGCTTTGACCGTTTGGACCAAGCTCCACCGCTAGCTTCACCACCCCTAGGCACTCAAGATTTTCGGCCACCTTGGCAGAACAATCAAAATCCGGGTAAACAGTATCTCCGGAGCATCAGGTTAGAGGTGCCCTCTTTCGATGGCAGGCACGATCCCCAATTCTTTTTGGACTGGCTCCAGTCCATGGACCGATACTTTGCCTGGTACCCTTTAACCGAACCGCGAAAAGTGCAATTCGCTGCCATGAAGCTTAGTGGACCCGCCAGCCAATACTGGACTAATTTAGAAGCCTTGAGAGCCGCCAAAACTCAGGACCCCATTGATACTTGGGTCGCCATGAAGAATGAGCTAAAAGGCAGGTATGTGCCCCCATCATATCGAGCCCACCTATTGGACCAGTGGCACCAATTCACCCAAGGCAACAAATCAGCCAGGGACTATGTCACCAAATTCGACGAGTTCCTAGCTCGCTGCAATGTCCTCAGAACAGAAACCCCTGCCCAGGTCCTGGCACGTTTTCGATCAGGTTTGAGAGAAGACCTGAGAAGTGAGCTCCTTGCCCGAGATGTTACAGAGTTGGAAAGAGCCTATGCCTTAGTTCAGAACCTCGATAGCATTAGGTCCAACCATTTCCATCAGGATCAAGATTCCCGAAGCAAAGTCCCTCGGCCTTTCTCGGATAGCTACCTAAGTCGGCCCTACCCCAACGAATCCCAACCAAGAGCCGACTCCACCAGTAGAAGCAATGAGAGAGACAACCATGACAAGGTCCCTGAGAAAGACTTCTCCAAAGTTAGTCCCCTCATCACGTGTTGTAAATGCCAAGGCTACGGACATGTGGCTGCAAACTGTGCAAGCCATGTCAAAGTCAACATCATTGATGGCAATCTCATTGAAGTGATAGAGGCTAAAGAGACAGAATTCGTCTATCAAGCTGAAGAAGAAGATGGAGACTTTGATGATGATGACGAAGCCATCTTGACTTCCCTTAAACCAATGTCATCTCCCTCCATGTCAGTTGTTAGGTGCGCCCTGTCTCAACCCAAGGACAAGAAGGTCAAACTGGGTCCCTGTCAACCTAAGAGTAGTCAGGCCGAACAGCAATCAACTCTAGCTAAAAAGATTTTCAAGGAGCATGATTCGGTCCTAATCTTCGTAGACCGATTTTCTGAGGTGACACATTTCCTCCCTTGTTCCAAGATGTCCGATGGCGTCATAAAGTTACACGGATTGCCTGAAATCACGTCCAACAAGGTTGTCGAGATCACCAGTTTTTGTTGGAAAATCCCATGGCACAAGCTAGGCACTAGGCTCCAGTTCTCCACTACCTTCCTTTCCCAGACCAATGACCAGACTAAAGTTGTCAATAGGAGTCCGGGAAACCATGTACGTACCTTGATGGGTGAGCACTTTAAGACTTGGGATCTGAAACTGTCAGTAGTCGAGTTTGCATGTAGGTCCACATGTATGAGTCCTCATGAAGTCGTGCATGGGTTCAAACCTAGGCAACCGGTCGATCTTATTCCCATATTTGAGCATCATAGAATTTTCGAGTCGGCATCTACTTTTGCATCTCATGTGCATGAACTACATAAGGAAATCAGTAAAAAAATTGAACAGAGCAATGCGAGCTATAAATTAAGTGCCGATGCCCGGAAGCGAGTTCAGACTTTCAGTATGGGAGATTATGTGATGATCCGGATTCGTCTGGAACGGTTTCCTTCAGGAGCCGTTAAGAAACTACATATGTGCAGTGCGGGTCCTTTTCGGGTTCTAAGAGATATAAATAATAATGCTTATCTTATTGTACTACCCGAGGGTTTTGGCATCAGTCCCACCTTCAATATTAAAGATCTAGTGGCTTATAATGGCCCATATTTTAACCCTAAAAATCCACTGATAGTTGAGCCTACCCTGGACCTTGCCCCTGAGTGCCCCCCCTACCCCCACTCCCAGAAATATCCCCACCATATACAGCACAAGGCATTGATAATATTCTGGATGACGAGATTGTCTCCGGTAGACGACAGTGGAATCCGGCGGTACCTGGTTTGCTGGAAAGGAAGGCCCCATCCTGAGGACGCGTGGATTGAGCATCAGGGACCCCAGCAGATGGACCCAGACCTGCTGGAGCTGTACGAGGGCCGCACCGAGCCTTACTCGACGGGGTCGAGTTCTCTCCCACCCCGGGAGAATGATGGGGACATCGAGCAGAGCCCATGGCGCGTGTACGAGCGCAGGAGGCGCCACCTGAGCCTACGACTCTGATCAGACAGCCTGCACCATCATGGATGTTTGCATTTGTTTTATTTTATGCATTGTGTTATTTAGTCCCACCTCGACTTTCCGGGGTTTTCGTTTGTTATCGCAGGCCTTTATATAGGCCTGCCCATGGAACATGTAAGGGAACTGAATATTGAAATAAAAATTTTGTTTCTCCACTATTATGTTGAGTGACAACAGGGTGAGGTGTGTGAAACCCCAATCCCAAACCCTAGGTGTGTGAAACCCTAGGTGGGTACTAGGCGTGTGAAACCCTAGCCCAACCCTTACCCCATCCCCTCCTCCCCCTTGCCGCCGCCCCTCTCCCTCCCTCCCTCTCACCCGACCGGCCCCATCCAGGCGCCGACCCCCCTTCCTCATCCCGATCCCCTCCTCTCCCCCTCCTGCTGTCGCCGCCGGTCCCAACCCCAGCTGCCTACCCGCCCAGCCCCCTACCCGATCCACCCCCCCTCCTCTCCTTGCTGCTGCCGCTGCCTACCCGCCCAGCCCTCTACCCGATCCCTCCCTCCTCTCCTTGCTGCTGCCGCCGCCCACCACCCCAAGCCCCATCCGATCCTCCCCTCCCACTGCTGCCTTCCGACCCCCATCCCCATCCGACCCCTCCCTCTCCCCCTTGGCTGCTGCTGCATACCCGACCCCAGCCCACCCGATTCCCCCCCCCCATTCCTGCTACTGCCGTCGGTCTCAAACCCCAGCATACCCGACCCCAGCCCCTGCTGCCCGAACCCCTTCCCCCTCCCCTCGTTGGCCGATCTATCCCCTCGCGGCCTTTCGCGCAATCCGTTTCGATTGGATCCGGCTCAACCCATCATTGTGAATGATTGAAGACGAAGAAGGGTGCCTCGACAACAACTCTCCCCTCCCGACCCGGAAGGAGAGAGCGTGGAGGCATCTGTGAAGGGGCCTCGATATCAACTTCCCCTCCCGCGATTCGGAAGAGGAAGCGTGGAGGCATACGTGCCTGCGCCGCCATCAGTAAAGCAGATTACGGATTTCCCTCATCGATCAGGTACCATCGTATTTCGCCAAATCGGATCTCTAGTCTATTATCTTCGCCAACTGCTGCCCCATTGTGAGGTTGAGTGTCCACCTGCCTGTTAAGTTCATTAGTATTTGATATTGCGGGACGGACTCGTGCCGTTTAATTTAAGCATTAGTTATTGTAATTCTTAGAACTGAGATCGAATTGCCTGATGCGAGTAGTTTCTGTTAAAACCCTTTATTCCTGCTGATGGTTTGAATAAACTTCCTACCTGAGACTTTTAATTCATAGCGAAACATTGCTAGGACAATTAAACTATTGATTTCCTGCCCACCCGCATTTGTTTCGCATCAATAGGTGTTGGCTCTTCCGTGATGTTGGACATCTCGGTCGAACTGCCATGGACGCCCTAAGATAACATCAGCGACCTCTAACTGAAGGACATCGCACCAGATCTCATCTCGATATTGTAGCCCAATGGACAACTTTGCCAAACAACAATGAGTTACCAGCTTGCTCGTGGTGTTGTCTAGCCAGGATGTTTTGTACGGGTGAGCCAATGGTTTAACTTTCCATTTCTTGCTCCTAACTACCCTTTCATTGATCAGATTGGTGGTGCAACCTCCATCGATCAAGACGCAAAGGTCCATGCCATTGACATTGCAGACTGTTCGGAACAACTCGAACCTTTGGTTCTTGCAGTGTGGCTTAGGGGGTCCTCCACAGAGCTCGTGGGGTAACAACGCTTTAGGTGCCTGGGGTGACGTCGACTGGTGAATAACCAACAGTGGTGCAGTCACATCATCTCCCTCCAAGACAAGGTCATTGAAGTGTTCCCCTTCAGACTCATGACTATCCTCGTCATTATCCGCAAGATTTGTCTGTGGATGGAATTGACGGCGAGGACAATCGGCTGACTTGTGACCCGGCTGGTTGCATTTGAATCACTTAATCTGGCTCGGGTTGGGTCCTAAAACTCCTTTACCCTTCTCAGTGGGTGCAGGAATTGTACCAGTTACAGGTGGAAGTCCAGGGAGTGGTCTACTAATAGATCCGGATGGTGCCCTAGTGTTGTCATATCGCCGGGACGCAGATCGGGAGTGGTGAGACTCGACTTTCTTAGCCCGACGGTGTGCATCACTGACCTGATACAAGTCGTGAAGGGACACCACCTCTTGAATTGAAGGCTTAAGACCATTAACATACCTAGCGACGCTCTGCTCTTCATCTTCATGCAGATCATTGCGAGCTTGGAGCTTGTAGAATTCATTGGTGTAGTCATCTACCGATTTGTGCTCTTGTCGCAGGTTTTGAAATTTCTGGAACACATTCTGCTTGAAATCAGAAGGGAGGAACTTCTGTTGCATTTTCCCTCGCATGTGTGTCCACGTGGAAATTTTCTCTTTTCCCTTTCTACCCCTAGTGGTCTGCAACTGTTTCCACCAGATCAGTGCATGACCTTTCAATTTAAGGCTGACAAACTTGACTTGTTTGTTGCGGGGGATTTCCTTCCACTCAAAGTATTGGTCGATTCGCTCGGCCCACTCTAGAAACTCTTCGGGGTCCATCCTACCCTCAAACTCAGGAATTTCTATCTTGATGCCCTGATCCTAGCCCCAATGGGATTTCGATCTCCTATGAATTCTCCGACTTCGCCTATCAGATCCATCAGAGGAACTGACGCTGTCACCTCCGGACTCTAGATCTAATTCACTATGCCCTGGCGACGCTCTAGTCTTGGGTTCGCGATGGGGTCGGGGTTGATTTTGGGAATTAGTGAAGGTTAAGGTCAAGGTTTCTATTTGGGTCTGAAGCCTATCCATGTGCTCTTGTTGCCTCATGAAGGCATCTTGCCAAGTACGGGGTGGAGAAGATCCAGCCATTATGGATTGTCTAGTAGATGCTATCGATTCACTCAAGAGAGAAAGGGATGGTCCTAAAATGTATGCGATCACGGGATGCGTGTTACTAATTAATGCAAGGCACTAACTAAAATGAAAGAAGGAAAATAAAAAAAAATTTCAGCAAACATGCGATGATGCGAATGATGCGAGAGGACCGGCCGTTGCGTTAGGACGCGATGACTAGTGCGCTCTGATACCAACTTGATGGGATGCGGATGCTTAAATAAATCCAAGTGCAGAATTTAAGGCATTAAAATCAGATTTCAGCATGTATAAACAAATTTCAGCAAAGCCTATGATCATAGTTCATCATCCATTCGTTATCCCAATCAGATTTAACTCAACGAAATAATAAAATTGACAAGATGAACATTAATTTCAGATTATAATAACTGAATTCCAGCAATGATAGCAATAACAATCTCAAAGTAATAAGCCAATGTTTCAAGAACAACCAAAGATCTACCGATAAACCCTAATGGATGAGATTCTCGGAAAACAAATATTAGGAACCCTAAGATGAAATCAGCAATAAGGCCGGTTAAGGAAAAGGAAAATATCACATGAAAAGTATCAGAGGATAATCCAAACCGTGCGTTGGTCAATGCCGGCGGCTGGCAGGAACTCCGTTGTTGCAGATGAAAGGCGCGGAAGGGGAGGTGTGGTCCAGAAGAAGAGGTGAAGAAGCCTTGACGATGGATCTTTGAAGATGAAACTCCGCGTCGATCTTCCGCGAAGCCGTAGACGAATGGTGAGGCGACGGGGTAGAAGCTTGCGGAAGGAAGAAAAGACTGGAAGCAAAGAGGAATTCTTCGGAAGGGATACACCGAACAAGCGCAACGCTTCTCCGTTCTAGGGTTTCAATTCATATTCTTCTCCCTTTTCTCAATTAGGGTTTTAGAACTTATAGGGGAAACAAACAAGGGAAACAAGAAAGGAAAGAAAGAGAGAGAGGGGCCGGTCGGGTAGAGAGAGAGAGAGGGACGCGCAGGTGAGAGAGGGGGAGCCGGGTGTGTCCGCGGGCGAGAGAGAGGGGGCCGGCCGGTTGGGATTTAGGTTAGGGTTTTGGGTTTCTTTGATTTCCTTCAAATCTCATCCATTGAGATCTATCATAACTTAAGATCCTACGGCTAAAAAGTAAACACAGAAACGAGTCAGTTCGGCATTTGTGGCTCGAACCGGATGCGAACATGGCTTGCACCTACCCAAACCAGAAATAAAAATGTAAATACCTAAAGATCCGTTGGTCGGATCGAAATAAAATAAAGACCAAAGTTTTAGATCTCCGAATGGGCTTTCCATTGGTGCAGACGGATCGACGATCGGCTTCCTGGATCTCCGGCGCGGATGAAAATATGCCCTCAGCTGTAGCAAATCTGCACGTAGTAGGCTCGTCTGCATCAGATGGAGAGTAGGAAGCAACAACAGAATGTTTAGAGGTGTCAGGAGAGGCAGAGGTGAAAACAGAGTAGCTAAACCTGTCAGGAGAGTAGTTATATCTGTCAGGAGGATAATGCTTGCGTGCAGGGTAGCGCCGAACAGGACCAAGATTCATGACCGAAGAGGTGGGAGCAGCACCAGGCGAGGGAGTACCAACGAGAACCGATTCGGGGGGTGTAACTGTGGAGCGACGAACGTAGACACACGTGACAGGTGGTGGTGGTGGTGGGGTATGTGGATGAGGTGGAGGCGAGGATAGTCCAGACGAAGATATGGGAGACACAATCGAGGAAGGCACAACTGTGAGCGTGAGATGAGGAGACGAAGGGAGGAAGGGAATGGTGGAGGCGCAGAGGGTGACACAAGCAGTGATGGATGAACCTGGGACTCAGTGGAAAAGTACGGGACATCCTCAACAAATGAGACATGACGAAAGACGCGGATCCGGCAAGCCAAGGGATTGTAGCACCGATAGCCCTTGTGCTACCGACTGAGCGCTAAGTGGACACACCAAACAGATCGAGCAGAGAGTTTGGTGCTTATGGGGAGGGAGGAGGACGAAACACGTGCACCTAAAAGTGCGAAGAATGGAGTAGTCGGGAGATGTGGAGTAAAGTCGCTTGCACGGGGTGACACCAGAGGGTGGAAGACGAAGTGATGTTGATAAGGTGAATCTTAGAACCAAGGTTCGAAATCTCCATTTCGGTGGAAATTTCGACCTTCTGGATATGAAAATATTTCGTGGAAATATTTCGACAGTGTAGAAATATTGCAATTTTGTAGAAATGGTGGAAATATTAATTTTTTGATGGAATTTTTTAGTGAAACTCCGGATAGTCATAAGCCAAGTATAGATATACACTTTGGAACACTCAAATAATATGTGTACCCTATCTAGGGGTGTAGAGCTTCACATAACATGTATTCAATGTATTGAGTCTGTGAGTCTTGTGCAATCTTATTTAGTTCGGTTTTGATATATATTTTTAAATGTTTTTTAATCTTTTTTTTGGATAAAAATATTTTTGAAATAAAGATTAGTTGATTGTTAAAATAATGTTTCAAACGATTTTGAAAGCGGACTTAAAACAAGAAAGTTATGCAAATTTGAAATTGTGCAAAAATTATGCTGAAATGTGAAACACTGTTTTTTTACTAAGTATGAAAAAAAGGGTTTTTATATAGAAAAGTTTTTATACATTCAAAATTTCCTAAGACGGACCATGGTTTTCTAGATGTACTCATACTTCTAGATCTTGTGGAATTTTTTGAGCTAAAAAGGAGTTGATTTAATTACTTTTCTCACCATGTAAATTTTATAAAAATCCATAAAAACTGTTTTCTCCTACTAAAATTGAAAGTTTACTTTTTGATTCCTTTATTTTTTGATTTTTTTGATATTTTTATTAAAATCAAATGGGGGGGTATTTGCTTATTTACATATAATAACTTAAAGTAAATGAAGACATTTACTTAAATGTTATTATATGTAAATAAGCTGCTGAGAACCAGGCCCCCCAGTCCTCTTTTATAACCAGTCAGTCACAGAATTTCGGATATATTTCGCGAAATTTTTCAAATTTTTTGCGAAATTTCGACAAAATCTCGCGATATTTCATGGAAATATCGTGATATTTCGCGAAATCGCTCGATATTTTGATATTTTCAGTTTTGCTCGAGATTGCAGGTGGTATTTCGTATCAGGCTTTCATTTTTCCAATATATTTCGCGAAATATATCGATTTTTTGTTCCTTGCTTAGAACAGCCTCGGCCCAGTAGGAACGTGGAACAGAGGCTGACAGAAGTAGAGCGCGCGCTGTCTCAAGGACATGGCAATGCTTGCGCTCAGCTAGTCCGTTCTATTCATGGGTGTGAGGGCACGACTGTTGGTGAATAGTGCTATAAGTCTGAAGGATCTTACGCATCTCAGAGGAAAGATACTCATGGGCACTATCAGATCGAAAGGTCTTGATATACCGACCAAACTGAGTATGGAGGATGGTAGTGAATATCTTGTAGATGTGGGGAATCTCAGAGCGATGACGCATGAGATTGACCCAAGTGCATCTGGAGTAGTTCTCGATAAAACTCACATAATATCAGAATGAAACAACTAGAGAAGGAAGCAACTGGAGCAGGACCTCAAATATCAGAATGCGCTAAATCAAAAGGGGCAACAGATCGGGAAGCACTGGCCGAAAATCGTAGAATCAGATGCTTTGTTAATCTGCAACTCATACAGGCAAAGAGGGGGGAGAAGGACATACGACTCAAAACGTCAGAACGAAAAACACTTTTGAGTCGATCACTAGACAAATAACCTAATTTTCTATGCCACAAGTCGACATCAGAGGTGACTGACATGGCTGACGCAACAGAAACATGAAAAATATGAAGATAGTCCAGCTGATGGAGTCATCCCGCTCTACGGCCCAATCCTCTGACCCGTCCACGAATCCTGCACAATACAAACAGAAGAGGTAAAGGTGACAGTCAGTTCAGAATCACAAAGAGAATTGATAGAAATCAGATTAATGTTGAGAAGAGGCGCATGATGGACATTGGGTAGGGTCAGGCGACTAGGAGAGTATAAGGTAGTAGTGATGGATCCACACTGCGGAATAGGTACGAGAGTTCCATATGCAATGCGGACCTCTAGGTGGGGAGGAGTAGGAGTACAATCTGTGAGCATAGTGGAATCACAGGTAAGGTGACATAAAGCACCCAAATCAAAAATCCATGGGGCAGCAGTACCAGAGATGGTAGACATGCCGTGAGCAATCGAGGAGCCGGTGGAGGCGAGGTGGTGAAGTAGAAGCTCCTCGAGTCGCTGAAGACGGTCCGGCTCAAGTGGAGACGGTGCAATGGGGCCGACATGGGATGTCGGAGTCTTTGTAGTAGCAGCTGCAATGCCACCAAAGTGGCGGAAGGAGGACTGACCATGTCCACTGCTACGTCCATCTCGACTACCATGTCGGTCGTCACGAGGAGCAGGAGTCCAACGTGATTCCCGCTAGTCTGAACCCTAGTGGGGTTGCGAGGACGTATGGGACACTCACGCTTCATATGACCAGGCTCCTTACAGAAGATAAGCCCGTCAGAGAGGCTGGTCGCCAGGGCGCTGTCTGGTCTAGAAGTAGGTAGATGAGGACGAGTATCCTGTATCTGAAGGCGAGTCTCCTTGTCGACCAAGGCTAGTAGAGCATCCCCGAGCCGAGGGAGAGTCTCACGGTGAAGGAGCTGAGCAGCAATGAGAGCAAAGTCCGATCAAGGGCAAAACCTAGTGAAGGTGGCCCTCGTCAAGGTAGCACTGGAAGTCCCTATAGCGTGGGCAGGCACACTGCTTGGGAATCAAAGAGTCCAATTCATGTCAGTAGGCACTCATCAAGCTGAAGAAGTCCTAAATCGTACGTTTTTCTTGACGAGCGGACTGAGTCACAGATAAGTTGGTGCCGGCGTGCACTGTCACACGGGAGGAATCGGTCCAGGAGATACTTCTATATCGCATGTGCTGTAGGAAGGCGGCCAATGGATGCAAGGAGTGGATGAATACCAGTAGCCGTGGCAGCAGCAGCAACAGACGACGCATCGTTAGAAGCAGCGTGAATGGTGGCCAAGGAGGAGCCAGAGGAGGCAACAGGGTCCTCACCGGTGATGTGACCCCAAAGATCACGGCTGAAGAGGGCAGTCTCGACGGTGAGCAACCAATTGGGCCAGTCACTTGCCGAGGCCAACTGAAAGGGAACCCCGCCTTCAATGGCAGGGAGATCGCAACGACGGTAGACACTGTAGCAGATGCCATGAAGGAGTAATAGGAGCATGGGAGGTCGGGGTGGAACCGGGTGAGGTCGGGATGGAGCCAGGGTGGATCTGGGAGGGTCGGGTAGAGAGAGGGAGGTCGGGGGCTGAGCGGAGGTGAAAGGGGGGGGGGGTGATCGGAGAGGAGGAGGTCGGGTGGTGAGAGGGGTGGTCGGGGGTTGATCGGAGAGGGGGGGGGGGGGCTGATCGGAGAGGAGAAGGTGGTTGAGTGACTGAGCGGAGGATATCAGGTGGTTGATCGAAGTGGAGTCGAAGTGGAGAGGGGAGGTCGGGGAGGCGGATCGGTTGAGAGAAGGAGGGAGCGGGTGGTGAGGGTGGTGCGGGGGGCTGATTGGAGAAGAGGAGGTGGGCCGGGTGGTGTTGGGGATCGAAGGGGGAGGTCGGAGGAGGTGTAGGAGACGGAGAAGGTGCCAATGCCGATCGTCGTCGCCGTCGCAGTCGATCGAAAACCCTAGAGCTCTTATACCATGTTAGGAGATGACGGCTAGGGTTTGGAGAGAATGGAGATGCTCTTCATTGTGGGACTAAGCCCAATATATATATACATCAATACACAATTAACCCGACTCAATTGTACGTAGAACCCGACCCATCTCTATACATTAACAATTGCTAGTGTGCAAAGGGATAAAGCATACAAGTATTGATATTCAAAAATAGTATTGCACACGAGGGAATTTTTTTACGTGGAAACCATTAACATAGAAAAATCACACAGAGCTTGGCTCAGTGGTGCAAGCAATCCACTGACGAAAGGATGAAGTTACAGAATAACATCCATGACGAAACACAACTCAAATCCACGTAGCTGCTCAGTCAAATCCATGCACCGTCACCTTTTCCCGTATCTTCCTATCCTTATCCTTTATCGTTTCCCATCATCATCTGAATCCACGAACGACCCTAGATGCTCATTGTGAAATCCACCAAAAACTCAAATCCATGATGCACTTTCATTTCGCTGGAATCCACAAACGGACCAAAAGGGATTTACGCTCTCGAATGTGCGAGACTACTTGTTTAAGGGATTTGCACTCTAATGCAAGAGAGGACTCAAATGCTGGAGTTGTAAAAGGCAAAAGGGGAAAAGAACCAAATCAAGAGTAAACGTGTTCAAGGATTCCACGAAGGAAAGACACATATCTGAACACAAGCGATTAGACTTAGAAAAATTTAGAACGGATTACCTCTTCCATAAGGAAAGGAGATGGGTTCAACTATCAGTTGCTTTTGCTCTCCCCCCAAATCTCCAAAGCAATGCTCTCTTCCTTGATGCCTTAATTGGCAAAATAGGGGTTTTATATTAGGAGCCCAACCCTAGATTGTCAGGTTAACTTAAACCTAAAATAGTTTCGAATCAGACGCAAAATAATAGATAAATCGAGTTGAATCCATCACAAAACATGAACCTGGAATCAAGCTGTGCCCAAGCTTAGGACCTTGTGTGTAAAGGAGGGGTAAAAGTGTACGCACAACTTCAAAAATCTGGTTATTTTACAAGTAAACTTTGTGCGCAAGGTTAAGCTTCGTGCGCCCAGCCACCAAACTTGTGCGCACAACTTTTATGTGAACAACATACAATAATGCATATTCATCTAACATAAAGTGCCAGACCACAAAAGTTGTTCAAGACGTTAAGTTTGAATTTCTACTTTGGAACTTCATGAAGATTTAATCTTACTTTCAGTGTAAAGGATTGAATTATCTACCATGGGCATCACAAGTATGATTGTATGAAAGCTCTGAAATACAAGCATTGTGGCAAACGTCTGTGCCCGAGTTCAAGGACCAAATTGAAAGCATCCCGCAAGATTGGTTTCAACTGGGAGGAGGATTTCATTCAATATACTTGAGTCTTTCTGAGTGTTACCAAACTTATCTCTACATTGAACCTGAGCATTCTCAAGCCAGGGACAATTTATGCATTTGATAGTCATGCAAATGTGTAAAGAGTATAAGAAGCAAATAAGAGCAAAATCAAAGCCAAGGGGGAAGAAAAAGAGCCTTATAATGTCTGTATTGGAGGACTGTCGGCCAAGATTTGTTGTCCATGAGGAGCGAACCAGGTTTCTACCAAATCTTATTTCTTGTGGGACTTTTATTACCTTCATTCACATATATTATTTTCAGCCATAGAGTGGGGACTCAACATGAATAAGGTTCCCACTTTTGAGTTGGATTTAATTTAGATGAACGTTAGGGCAGAAATTCTTATCTTTTGTTATATGGCTGGCTCATCTAGAAGACTATTTTATTCTTTCTCTTTCTTGTTGTCATTGTTTGACTAGGGCTTAATCCTCTAGTCTTGTAGGAGAAGATAGGGTCCCCGTGTACTCTTTTGGGCCCTAAAGATGTTTTAGCCTCTTCATTGCACATGTAACTAGATGAATAAAAATTCTCTTTCTTGTTGTTTGCTGCTCCAATCATGATCCGATTGTTGGGATAACTAAGGTGCTGATTCCTTGGCCTATCAGCTAGAGGTGATGACTCCTCCGGTACCTATATTGTTTATTTTTTCCTTTATACGGCACAGATCTCTTCAATCATCAATTTTACTATCAAACCTCTGCCTATGTTCTAGATTCTCGTAGTTAATTTTGTTGTTACTTTAATCTTTTATTTGGCCTTTTTATTTCATTCTAAATGATCATAAATCATGAAACCTTATTAACAAAATTCTATTTCTTCACCCGTTTTTTGTTTTGAAGTAAAGCCTTTTCATTTCCATACACATTTTTTGTTTTGACGTAAAACCTCCTCTAGATGTTTGATTCTTACATCAATAATCATATCTAGAATCCTTTTAAGCTCCATTTAACAACTTCTACAGTCAAGTTTCAGGCCAATTCAGATTAGTTATTTATTTGTAATTGTCACCTGCACTTTGCGTTTGTTTACTCTTTCCTGCACGATTTTTTGATCTTGGAAGGGCATATGGCTAGATTAATGTAATTATCAGTCTAATCTGGTATGGTCCAATGCCTATGCCCTATCTTGTTAGTTTAGTTTTGGTTCCAATGGTCCATGCAGAATGCACAATATACTATCATGCTTCATAGCTTGATTTGTAATTTGCTAATTTTCTTCATGGAGTAGCTAGGTTCTTTGAGGATGTGCCCTTTGTCCTCTATGAGTGTGACATTTTTCTTTTGTTTTATATCTTTTTTGGCTAGTTCCTTTGTTCCTTTTCATGAGGGAGCTGGTTGGCCTTTGGGATGTAATGCATAGTGGTGCTTACACTTTTCGTTAAATAATAGTGATAACGATGAAAGATGTATCAACTTGAGTGCACTTACCCTTTAATGATTTTGGCATCCATCTTTGGATCAGCTTGATTAGCATGAAAAATCGCTAATTATACTAGTCCCTCAAACTTGTCTGCACATCCTACTGTAAATCTCACGAGTGAATAAGATGGAGAACTAGATAGGCCTAAGATAAGCCTTTTTCAGCAGTAAAAAGGAAACTAATGGACTTCAAATAAGAATAGACAGCCATGCTCAAATAAAAAAACTTCCACGTTGTTGAGATGGTCATGCCTCACACACGTTAGTCCCACATCGGTAATGGGAGCGGGTGATGGACCGTTTATATACCAGCCTTGGACCTCACTAACAAGCCAGTTTTGTGAGGAGGCGGGTATCCAAAAGTCTGGGTTCATTACATGGTATCAGAGCCAGACCCGCTTTGGGAGCTCCTTCTGATTGTACCCTCGTCACGTGTGTCCCGCGTGAGGGGGGGGGGGGTGTTGAGATGGTCATGCCTCAAACGGGTTAGTCCCACATCGGTAATGAGAGTGGGTGATGAACCGTTTATATACCAGCCTTGAACCTCCCCTTACAAGCTGGTTTTGTGAGGAGGCGGGTATCCAAGGGTCTGGGATCATCACACACGTATAGTAGCAAATGCAAATATTCATTAATTATGGAAAAGAAAACTCACGTAGCTTAATAATGTGATTTTGAATAAGCCAATTTTGAAGATAGCATGTTATTTATGCTTTTTATTCATGACATTTCATGTACACTGAAGAACTCTAATATATCTAATTATGTTTTTTTTTAAAATTGAGAAATCTATCTAATTATGTTTTATGAAGCAAATTTGTCACGTCCAAAACTCTTAGAAGTAACTATCTTTAGCAAATCCTCTCTAGATAACTTCCATTAAACAAACTCATTCTTCTACTTTCAGTACTTTGTATATCGTGATCCTCTTATATTGTGTTACAGTTCTCTTCAATTGACAGAGTTCCTTGAAAACTGATGTTGTCCTTTAGTAGGTTCAGGTTTACTAAACAACCTGTGCAAAGCATACCTATCTAGCCTGAGAACCGTTTACCGTTCATAATCTCTCTTCTTGGTTTAGAGAGCATATTTCTACTATCGGGAGGTATCCAACCTTCCTATTAATCAAGGGTAGTTAAGTAGTAGCTAGCAGTTGGCGATCCCCTTGGAGTTACTATTGCATTCAAGTACTAACCTTCAGATTAGTTTCTAGGAAATGTAAACTTTTCTCACCTTAATTTCTTTAGGAAGTGCTTCCCATTAATTTATTTTTTATAGTTGTAATTCTCAAGACAATATGATCATTGTCCTTAGAGGAAAACTTCAACATAACTTAAAATGTTAAACTCACACAGAGAACATCTGTAGTTATTTAAAGTTAGGTGAGAACCCTTATAAAAACTACTTTCCGATAGGACGCGGTAACGGAAATTTTTTCCAGGTCGCATGAAGGGGAATACTATAGAGATTATTTGGAATTTATTTGGTGTGGACTCTTACTTTGATCTTTGTACCTTCAGATTATCATATTGGCAATAGACTTGCTGCCGTAGCACAATCAAGCACGCAATGATGCTGCTTTTGTCAAAATAGTGTTTTAGAAATTGCTGTTTTGCACATTTATACATAAATAACCTCTAATATTCGGCAAAAGGAAATTGTGTACTCGATTACTTACTCATGGTCCAAATCTGCCATAAGTGGCTACACTGAAAGGAGGATGCTAAAACTAGAAAATACTGCAAATATGCATGATATACTTCAACTTTATTGTGCCTGTTGATTTCGTACGAAAAAAACAGATCAATCCAAAAACTGTCGAAAGATTCTGTGGTGCCAAATCAGGTCAATGATTGAATTGTTGAATTATAAACATAACAATATAAAGAAAATAGGATGTTCATGTTTGTTTTTTTTCCCTTTCAGTTTAGCAATTTGGTTGATTGCTTCTTTGTATATGATTGAATTTTGTTTAATTCAGTTTAAGTTGTGTTTTCTGCTACTATACTGAAATTTTGTCGAGATTTTCTTGTAGCATTTGCATGTCATCCAAATAAATACCAGCTGGTGTTTTTTTTTTGTGATCTACTTACCTGTAAAGTAATTCTTAAAATTGAAATGTTGAAATAAATAAATGATTTTATGTTGGAAATAACATATATCATGATGTTACAGATGTCAAAGACATTTAGTTTTCAAACTCCCCATTGCTTACCTAATCTGTGCTTTCCTAGTTATTACTAACCATTCCAGTGGTGTTTGAAGTTCCACTTGTGGCCTGGTTATAATAGACTACTTGTTATTTCATATTTCTTCTAATTTAATTTACCTTGTGTTGTAGCTTGAGACAAATCGTGAAATGAAACAATTGAGAGATCAACTTAAGGACTTAGAAAGAAAGACTCGACTGTTGGAGGATCGTGTAAAGGAGCTAGAATCAAAAAATGATCATTCTAAGACACTTGATGATTCTCTAAACAAATTTGTCGAGCAATGTTTGGGTTCAGAAAACGTAATTTACCTGATTGGAGGTTTTAATGGATCCTCTTGCCTATCGTCATTGGATTCATTTTCACCATCTTTGGACATATTAACACCTCTTAAGCCAATGAGTTGTTCTCGTTCGTATGCATCTGCGGTTGCATTAAGTGGCAGCGTATATGTTTTTGGGGGTGGTGATGGCAGTACATGGTATGATTCAGGTATTAGTCACTACTGACCTTCTCCCAATTTCTCTCTATCGGGTTGTTAATAATAATCAGTTATGTACCAGCAATGACATATTTTTTGAACCTTTATGAAGTTGAATGTTATGACCCAAGGCATGATGAGTGGACCTTATGCCCCCACATGATCCGTGAGAAAGGAAGCCTAGCTGGAGCTACTTTAAATAGCAAAATATTTGCTATTGGTGGAGGAGATGGATTGGAGTGTTTCTCGGATGTTGAGATGTTTGATCCAGCTCTTGGAAGGTGGATCAAGAACCAATCAATGCTTCAAAAGGTGTATCTTATTTATCATTCTTATTGTCCCGCTTGCTATTTTTTTTTTAGAGCGGAGTCCCGCTTGCTCTTTTTGTTATTTGATTACGAGCACAATGATAATAGGTGACATGTAATCCTGTTTTTCTCTGTGTGGTCTGTGTATAAGAGAAGAATCATAGTCCTCTACTTTCATAACCAATGGAGTATATTGAATGGACATGCATAATGGATCTGTGTAATAAGACTTGCAATAAATTTGTTGTCGGAGATATGCAAAGGCCTATTGTGATTCACATATACATAGTCCTTATGAACATGTTAGTTTATTTATGTCTTCTTTTTCCATTGTTTAAGTACATATAATTTGGTCCTTATACTGTATGTACACATATTGACCCTTGTCTTTGTCGGTGCATTTCTGTGTCGAAAATGCCAGCCTGAATTTCTCTCTAAAGCAACACCACTTTGCAAGAAAGTTCCGAGAGCTGGCATTTTACAATCGGTTGTAACTTGACGTCTTAAATATGCTAAGCATTATGATTAAATGGGCCTAGGTGTTGGGCAATCCTAACCCAGTCACGAGGGACAATAGAAATTAAAGAAGAAAGTACAATAAAATCAACCAAAAAAACAATCACAGAGTGACCAGATTTACCGAAAAAACCCTTTCGGGAAAAAACTGCGAAGCCACACCCAAATCCACTATGCTTTTAGGCAAAAAGATGACAAATAAACTAACATGTCCATCAAAAGGACTATGTATATGTGAATCACAATAGGCTGTTAGGCAAAAAGAAGACATAAATAAACTAACATGTCCATCAAAAGGACTATGTATATGTGAATCACAATAGGTTGTTACTCATATGGGCCATGCACAAGCCAGGTGGTATCTTTTAGCCTTTCCCTCTGAAAAAGGCCTTTTGCCAATCCTCCTGAAGTCCAGTAACAAACTCTGTCCTATTCAAGTAGCCAACCATCAGGCTCCACACAATGCTTGCACTTGTCTACCTACTGATTATATGCACCTGCATAGAAAGTGAACATCTAGAGTGCACATTATGAATAATTTAGCCTCCACCCTCACTCCCAAGTCCCATCTCCTTCAACTTCAACATCTTCGAAACCATGACCTTGACCTCCCTGACATGTATTGCAGTCACATAATTCATTTATCTCCATACATGTATTGCAGTCACATAGTATTCATGACAAATCTTTCTAATATGACTGTATTGTTTTAGTTTCAAGAATTATATTCGTTCTTTTCTTTGGGTCGCTACTTCTTCCTTTGTTATTATTGTATAGTTGGAGTGATGCATATGAAGGTCCTAATGTGCAGGCAGTGATGGCGACCTATTGTGTAGGAAGCGATGAGCCTGATGTGAAGGGGCATGGGTAGTGTTAGGAGATGACGGCTAGGGTTTGGAGAGAATGGAATTGTCTTCATTGAGGGACTAAGCCATATATATATATATATATATATATATATATATATATATATAGGGGGCTGTTACAGTGAGCTGTGGGCTGCCGGGGGGGAAAGTGAGCTGCGGGTATTTTGACCCCCCAAGAAGTTATGGAATTTGATGAAATTTGGTGAGGTTGTTGCCTAGGATAAGATGATCATCCTCACCAATTTTCATCAAATTCCAAAACTTCTAGGGGGGTCAAATGGTCGAAGCAATTTTAACGGTGACTGCAGACGGCAGAAATTGCTTCGACCATTTGACCCCCCTAGAAGTTTTGGAATTTGATGAAAAATGGTGAGGACGATCATCTTATCCTAGGCAACCACCTCACCAAATTTCATCAAATTCCATAACTTCTTGGGGGGTCAAAATACCCGCAGCTCACTTTACCCCCCGGCAGCCCACAGCTCACTGTAACAGCCCTATATATATATATATATATATATATATATATATATATATATATATATATATATATATATATATAGGGGCATGCTATGCTGCGGCATGCGGTGCGTGCGGCATCGCACCGCAGCCGTGTGATGCACTGCTGCGTGCATTGCATGCACGCAGCGCGTGCATCACACGGCTGGGTGTGATGCCGCACGCACCGCATGCCGCATTCAAGCATATATATATATATATATATATATATATATATATATATATATATATATATATATATATATATATATATATATATATATATATATATATATATATATATATATATATATATATATATATATATATAGGGGGTGGGGAGCCTGCACCCGAGGTGTAGCATCGTTGCTGCACCTCTCGCTTGTTTACCCCCCTACAAGTTTTGGAATTTGATGAAATTTGGTGAGGGTGTTGTCTAGGGTAAGATGATCATCCTCACCAATTTTCATCAAATTCCAAAAATTCTAGGGGGGTCAAATGGTCGAAGCAAAATCTGCAGATTTTAACGGTAACTGCGGACGACTGATTTTTCTTCGACCATTTGAACCCCCTAGAAGTTTTGAAATTTGATGAAAATTGGTGAGGATGATCATCTTACACTAGACAACACCCTCACCAAATTTCATCAAATTCCAAAACTTCTAGGATGCTCAAACAATGCCTGAGGTGCAGCAACAATGCTGCACCTCAGGTCCAGCATCCCTTTTCCCATATATATATATATATATATATATATATATATATATATATGAGGGCTGGGTTCCTATGACATGTCATAGGGAGTACCCTATGACATACGGTGAATTAGTAATGCTAGAATGTTTAGAATGTGCTAAAATTTTTTAAGGGTGATCATCTTACTTTAGATAGAATGTCCACAAAAAATCAAAGCATTCTAAAACTTGTTGGGGCATCAAATGCTAGAAGCTTTATCGACCATCCATTTTAACCGTTAAATTGAAAACCATATTTGATGCCTCTATAAGTTTTAGAATGAGCCGATTTTTTGTGGGGGTCCTATCTAAGATAGGGTGATCATCCTCATATAAATTTAGAACATTCTAAATATTCTAGGGTTACTAACTCACCATATGTCATAGGGTACTCCCTATGACATGTCATAGGAACTCATTTCCCTATATATATATATATATAGAGAGAGAGAGAGAGAGAGAGAGAGAGAGAGGAAACGGGAAATGAGCTGCCAGCCTATTTCAATGAAATGGGCAGCCATCCATTTGAAGGCCTTAGGAGTTTTAGAATGTGCTGATTTTTTGTGAGCATAAGCACTTTATCTTAGATAGAACACCCACAAGAAATCAGCACATTCTAAAACTCCTAGAGCCATCAAATGTTAGAAGTTTTATCGAACGTCCGTTATAACCGTTGATCTGAAATTTAACAATTGATGCCTCTAAAAGGTTTAGAATGTGCTGAATTTTTGTGGGTGTTCTATCTAAGATAAGATCCTTATGCTCACAAAAAATCAACACATTCTAAGACTCCTAAGGGTGTCAAATGGGCGGCTGCCCATTTCATCGAAATAGGCCGCCAGCCTATACCCCGTATCCTCTATATATATATATATATATAGAGAGAGAGAGAGAGAGGATAACGATCCAGTGAGATATCTCTTCTATGAGATAACTTTAAGAAACCTATCTAGAAGTTTTAGAATTTGATGAAAATTGGTGAGCATGTTCTCTATGGCAAGTTGATCATCCTCACAAAAAATCATCAAATTCTAAAACCACTAAAGGCATCAAATACACAATTCAAATTATTGGTTTTAATGGACGGTCGATAAATCTTCTAACATTTGATGCCCTTAGAGGTTTTAGAAATTGATGATTTTTTGTGATAATGATCAACTTGCCATAGAGAGCATGTCCACCAATTTTCATCAAATTCTAAAACCTCTAGATAGGTTTCTCAAAGTTATCTTATATATCTCATATCTCACTGGATCGCTACCCTATATATATATATATATATATATATATATATATATATATATATATATATATATATATATATATAGGGCGCGGGGATGCTGGACCTGAGGTGCAGCAAGAACGCTGCACCTCGGCCTTGTTTGACCCCCCTAGAGGTTTTGGAATTGGATGAAATTTGGTGAGGGTGTTGTCTAGGGTAAGATGATCATCCTCACAAATTTTCATCAAATTCCAAAACTTGTAGGGGCCTCAAATGGTCGAAGCAAAATCGCAGATTTTGCAAAATCTGCAGTCACCTACAGATTTTGCAGATTTTGCTTCGACCATTTGACCCCCCTACAAGTTTTGGAATTTGATGAAAATTTGTGAGGATGATCATCTTACCCTAGACAACACCCTCACCAAATTTCATCCAATTCCAAAACCTCTAGGGGGGTCAAACAAGGCCGAGGTGCAGCGTTCTTGCTGCACCTCAGGTCCAGCATCCCCGCGCCCATATATATATATATATATATATATATATATATATATATATATATATATATATATATATAGGGCTTAGTCCCTCAATGAAACACGCTACTTTGCCACAGAGTTAGACACACATCATCCAAATCGTTAGATAGAGGTTTCAGAATTTATTGATTTTTTATAAGGATGATTATCTTCCCTTAGATAGCATATTCATAAAAAATCAGCACATTCTAAACCCTTTAGCCTGATCAAATGTTGTCTTCAATTTAACGGTTAAAATGAACGATCGATAATGCTTTTTAGACTGATGCACCTAAAGGGTTTAGAATGTGCTGATTTTTTATGGATTTGCTATTTAAGGGAAAATGATCATCCTTACAAAAAATTAATAAATTCTGAAACCTCTATCTAAGGATTTGGATGATGCGTGTCTAACTCTGTGACAAAGTAACGTGTCTCTGGATCCCGGCCCATATATATATATATATATATATATATATATATATATATATATATATATATATATATATATATATATACAACGTATAATCCGACCCGACTGTACATAGAACCCGACCAATCTACCATCTATACATTAACACTTCCCCCCAAACTCACGGTGGATCATGAACCAAGAGTTTGCTGATAAAATGCCGGAAGCGAGCAATAGTGAAGGGCTTCGTGAGGAAGTCAGCAGTCTGCTCTATCGAGTAAATGAATGGTAAGGAGATGGTGTGGGCGAGAAACTCCTAATGAACAAAGTAACAATCAACCTCAATATGCTTAGTACGCTCATGAAAGATCGGGTTGCTAATAATTTGAATAGCTCATCGGTTGTCACAAACGATAGGAGTATGCTTGGAGAACACAACCCCCAAGTCGAGAAGGAGGCGTAGCCAGACAATCTCTGCGGTGGTGGAAGCCATAGCCCTGTATTTGGCTTTGGTGCTGAAGCGAGCAACAGAATCCTATTTCTTACTACGCCAAGAAATGAGTCACCAAGGAACACACAGTAGCCAGTAGTAAACCGACAAATAGCAACATCTTTTGCTCAATTTGCATCGGAGTAAGCACGCAACACCAGCGGAGAGGTGGAGGGGAAAAGCAGCGAACGAGTGATGGTGCTCTGGAGATAACGGATGATCCGAAGAATCGCTGCATAGTGAACAGAGCGAGGAGCCTGAACGAACTGGCTGACAATGCCAACAGCATGAGCAAAGTCCGGCCTAGTCATGGTGAGATAAATTAGAATCCCAACCAACCGCTGGTATCGGAAGACATCCTAGAGAGGTTTGCCATCAGTAGAAAGGAGCTTCAAGTTGAGCTCCATCGGTGTATCAGCAGTGCAAGAGTCAGTGGGAGCAACATTGATAAAAATGTCGAAAATGTACTTCTGCTCGGAGATCAATACTCCACGAGCTGACCGGGCAATTTTAAGGCCAAAAAAGTAGCGAAGAGGGTCCAAATCCTTTATCTCAAACTGACTCTAGAGGTGACATTGAAGGGACGCTGTATTGGTACTGTCGTCCCCGATAATGATCATATCATTCACATACAGAAGCAAAACAACAATATCCTGACTGGAGGAGCGAGTGAACATGGCATAGTTGGAGTGTCGCTCTACAAATCTAGTTGTCAGAATTGCACTACGAAATCACTTAAACGAAGCATGAGGGGCCTGCTTTAGCCCATAGATGGCCCGGCGCAGATGACAAACATGGTCGAAAGAAGCAGAGATGCCCGGTCGAGGAGCCATGTACACCTCCTCTGAGAGGTCACCGTGGAGAAATGCAGTAGTGACGTCCATCTTATGGAGAGGCCACTCTCGAGCCGCTGCTACAACTAAGAGGATGCGAACGATGGTCATCCGAGCGACTGCAGTAAACGTTTCCTCGTAGTCAATCCCATACTCCTAGGAGAAGCCATGAGCAACAAGACAAGCCTTGTACTGGTCAATGGAACCATAAGGTCGAGTCTTGACCTTGAAGATCCATTTGCAGCTAGCATGCACCATACCTGTGGGACAAGGAATCAAGTCCGCTGAAAGGCCTCAAGCTCTGCTGTCATGGTATGTTGCCACTCTGGGTGCAAAACTGCTTGACGGTGCGACTGAGGCTCCCGGTGGATGTGGAGAGCAGTGAGAAAGGCCTTGGTAGGATGTAGACTAGGAAGCAACAACAGAGTGTCCAGAGGTTTCAGGAGAGGTAGAGGTAAAAACAGAGTAGCCCAACCTGTCAGGAGAGTAGTCATATTTGTCAGGATGGTGATGTTCGTGCGCAGAATAACACCGAACATGGCCAGGATCCGCCACCGGAGATGAGGGAGCAGCTGCAGGCAAAGGAGTATCAGTGAAGATATGCTCGATGGGAGTAACTGTGGATCGGCGACACGAGTGACAGGTGGGGATGGTGAAGGCGGAGGGGGCATAATAGATGGGGGTAGGGGAGACGGAGGAGGTGGAGGCGAGGAGAGTCCCGACGATGGTAAGGGAGGCTCAATCGGGGAAGGCACAGCCATGGGTGTGGAAGTAGGGTACAGAGATAGGAAGGGGATTGTGAGAGGTGGAGGTGTAGAGGGTGACACACTCGGTGAGGGAAGATCCCAAGACTCAGTGGAAAAGTACGAGCCATCCTCAACAAAAGAGACGTGACGAGAGACACGGATCCGGCGAGCGAAGGGATCATAGCATCGATAGCCCTTGTACTCCCGACTGAGCACCAAGTGGACACACCTAACAGACCTAGTAGAGAGTTTGGTGCACTCATGGGAAGAAAGAATGACGAAACACGTGCACCTAAAGGCACGAAGAAGGGAGTAGTAAGAAGATTTGGAGTAAAGTCACTCATAAGAGGTAACACCAGAGTGGGTGGAGGATGGAATGATGTTGATAAGGTAAATGATGGTCAGAACAGCCTTGGCCCAGTAGGAATGTGGAACAAAAGTAGACAGAAGTAGTGCTCGCGCTGTCTCGAGGACATGGCGATGCTTGCGCTCGGCGACTCCGTTCTGTTCATGGGTGTGAGGACACGACTATTGGTGAAGAGTGCCGTGAGTCTGAAGGATCTCACGCATCTTAGAGGAGAGCTATTCCTGAGCACAATCAGACCGAAAGGTCTTAATGCGCCAATCAAACTGGGTGTGGAGCATAGTAGTGAAGGTTCTGTAGATATGAGGAATCTCTGAGCGATGACGCATGAGATAGACCCAAGTGCAGCGGGAGTAATCATCTATAATGCTCACATAATACATAAAACCAGTAAAAGAAGCAATTGGAGCAGGAACCCACACGTCAGAATGTACTAGATCAAAAGGGGCATTGGATTAAGAAGCACTAGTAGAGAAAGGAAGAGCTAGGTGCTTTGCCAATCGACAACCAGTGCAGACAAACAGAGGGGAGAACGACACTCAACCCAAAGCACCAGAGCGGAAAACGCTTTGGAGTCGATCACTGGATATGTGACCTAACATTTTGTGCCACAGGTCGGCATCAGAGGTGACAGACAGAGCGGACTGAACGGAAAGAGTGGAAGTGGGAACCTGAAGATGATCTAATTGATAGTCTCCTTGCTCTACGACCCAGCTCAACTCTCTAACCCGTCCGTGGATCCTGCACAGAACAAGAAGTAAAGGTAACGGTTAGGCCCGAGTCACAAAGAGAACTGACATATATTAAATTAATGTTTAAGAGGGGAGAATGGTGAACACGAGGCAAGGTCAGACGACCAGTGGGATCGGAAGCAGAGATGATAGATCCACACTGGAAAATAGGGACAAGAGCTCCATCAGCAGGCCGAACACCTAGGTGGGTGGGAGCAGCGGTACAGTCAGTGAGCACGGTAGAATCACTGGTGAGATGACATGAAGCATCCTAGTCGAAGATCATGGAGGAGCAGTACTAGGAGTGACAGACAGGCCGTGAGCTGTCGAGGAGCTAGTAGAGGTGAGGTGCCGGAGAAGTAGCTCCTCAAATCGTTGAAGATCGGAGTTAGACTGGGGCGAAACAACAATGGTGACGGGAGGTGCTAGAGTAGCTGGATCAATAGCAGTAGTAATGTCGCCACCATGGCGGAGGAGAGCCTGACCACGTCCACGACCGACTATCTCGACGAAAGGACCCGGTCTGAGAACACTCACAAAGCGGAGTGGCGGAGGTGGATAATGGAAGGTCATAGTGCCAGGAGATGCTATCATCGCGCAAAAGTGAGGAGACACAGAGGCAAGTGTAGAAGTGCACTCGGAAACTCTTGACGAGAGACGATAAGGAACCTACTAAGTAGAGGGGTCGGAAAGAGGGTGAGGGGTTCGAAAAGGGAGCTGCATGAAGGGGTAACAGACTAACAGGTGAGGGGGTTTGGGAAGGGGGTCGGCCGGTGAGAGGGGATCGGGTGGCTGGAGGGGAGCTGCGAGGGCTGCCGGTGCGGGTCAGGGGGATCGGGTGGTTGGAGGGGGTTGGTGAGGGGAGATCCGGTGGATGCGGGGGCTGCGAGAGAAAGGAATCGGAAAGAGGGTCGGTCGGTGGGGTGAAGAGCGAGTATCTGGAGGGGGACGGAGGGGTTGCCGGTGCGGGTGAGGGTGGGATCGGATGGCTGCGGTGGCTGGAGGGACTGCCGGTGCAAGAGGGGTTGCCGGAGGGGGGGATTGGGTGCGGGAGGGGTCAAAGGGGGATGCCGGAGGGGGGAATCGGGTGCTGGAGGGGACTGCCAGAGGGGGGAATCGGGTGCGGGAGGGGGTCGGGGAGGGTTGGAGGGTCTGCCAGAGGGCTGAAGGGGCTACCGGTGCGGGAGGGGCTACTGGAGGAGCTGCTGGACGGCTGGAGGAGTTGCCGGAGGGGTTTTCGGTGAAGGTGATCGGAGGAGCCGGGTAAGGGGTTGCCATCATCGTCGTCGTCGCAGCGGGAGAAGCCTTAAAACTCTGATACCATGTTAAGAGATGGCGACTAGGGTTTGGAGAGAATGGAATTGTCTTCATTGAGGGACTAAGTCCAATATACAACGTATAACCCGACCCGACTGTACATAGAACACGACCCATTTACCATCTATGCATTAATAGGTAGAATATATATGCAACAATATGTTCAATTGGGATCCTTTCCTCTGGACAATCTAACTATGCAATTAAAGCGTTGGACGGCGGAGTTCGGCTGCGACCAAATTCCTACTAGACTATCGGCTTGTAGATCTTGGATGGAATAAAATCGACCTAGCAAACTAGGCTAAGCAATTCGTCGAATTCGACATAGTGCATCAGGTCACTAGTGACCTGGATGTGATAGTAGATATTAGCTACTACTCAGCCCTCCTCCAAAACCATGTTCCTCATAGTATTCCAAGACAACGCTATATTTAGCTAGGCCAAAGCCTACACTCCACTTTTAAGTTATTGATCTCTCAACCCCCCACTCGAGTTCCTCCTCCTCGAACCACAATAACGATAACCCTTTAGGAAATATGAGGGTTAGGGCATGGAGGAGCAGGACCTTCAAGGCACGAAGGTGCAGTCCTCTCAGGCCATGGTGGTGCTGATCTTGTAGGCCCCTCAACCATGATGGAGCTGATCTTGTAGGACATGGTGGTGCAGGACCTTAAGGCAGTGCAGGCTCCATTCCGCCATGGTAGAGTTGGTTCTTCCAGCACAACTCCCCTTTTGGGCATCGTGGTACAGGACCTTGATGGAGGTGGACGTGCTAGCCCTAATCTGCAAACTCAGGCGACGACCACAATCATCCAGCCAACGCTAGCTCAACCCACTCGGATAGTCCCAACTGCGGTTTCATCGAGATCTAATTCATAATTCCTTTCTCAATTCCAACGTTTACGCCGAGAGGGGCAAATACAACTAATGTTAATGTATATGTTAATCGATATATGTATATGTAATCGGGTCGAGTTCGGGGTGGGGTAGGCTAAACCCAACCCCCTCCCAAACCCAATCGGATTTTTTCAAGCAATCTCAAACCCACCCAAACCCTAATTCCATCCCAATCCCGTCCCAATAGGGTCGGGTCGGGTCAGATATCATGTTAAACCCATTTAATTGCCATCCCTAATGACGATTAGGCATAGATTATATTTCCAGTCTTAAAATGATAAATAATTGGATTAAATGGCCATTGGCTACGGTCTAATTGTATGCACCTTCATCAAGAGTGAGCATTGGTTTTTGTCTATCTCCTAGCCATTATTGTATGCAACCTTTTCTTCAGCAACTAAATAATTATGTGCTTACTTACTGATATTTAATCATTTTCCTCTTGCAGCGATTTGCACCGGCTGCGGCAGAGCTTCGTGGTGCACTTTATGCTGTTGGTGGATTTGATGGAAAAGATTATTTGATGTAAGATTTCCACCAGCATTTGATTTATATTCTTTTCTTTAGTCTTTGTGTATTACCAACCAAATGTTCTGGCATGAATCATATCTCGTCAAAGGTTGGTCTGACACTTTGTTGTCGAGAAGGATAGATTATATTCATCCCATTGCCATAATCATTGTGGATATATGGTAGATGCAGACTACATTTTGGCATTCAGTTGCATATTGTTAGTTTATTCCTCTTACAAACAAGCATATGCTTATTATTGCTTGCTATTATAAGAATAAATGATTTCATCAAGGATTTTATAGTTAGGATAGAAAAAATCTAAGACTAAATGGGGCTAATGATTCTGGAAGGAAGGAAGAAAAATGCAAAAGAAGAAGAATAATGAATAAAGATGAGTTGCACTAGAGGAAGAAAAGGGACCTAGGTGATTTCGGTCCTTGATACTGGCCACAAGGTCCAAATCCTTTTTTTGGTTTTTAGTGGAAATCCCTTATTAGGAATTCAATTTCAATTGCAATTTTGTTTAAGAGTTTCAAATTTTATTCTTTCTTGGACTTACAATAGTTTGGGATTCTAATCGAAAGTTGTGTGCGTAAGAGTTCTAGTTCCATAAAATTGTATACAAGTTTGAGTTGACTAAAGGTCTATAGTTGTTTTTGGTTTCATATTGTTGTTGATTTAGACCTATTTTGTTGTCAATTTTTAACATAACTTTATGAGTCTTATTGTGGTAGGAAGTGTTTAAAAGAGCCATCATTTATTACTATATTGGATTAGGCAAGTTTCAAGTCAATTAGTAGTGGGTGTTAATGTATAGAGATGGGTCGGGTTATATGTACAGTCGGGTCGGGTTGTGTGTGTATACATGTACATATATATTGGGCTTCAGTCCTTCAATGAGATGATCTCCATTCTCTCCAAACCCTAGCCGCCATCTCCTAACATGATATCAGAGCTCTAGAGTTTCTCCGCGGTGAAGACTCCTTCGGCATCTCCTCCTCCGGCCTTCCTCTCCTCCGACCTTCCCCTCCTGCACCCCACCCGGTCTACACCTCCTCCTCCGGCCTTTCGGCAGCTCCTCCTGCCCTGGCAGCCCCTCCAGCACTCCGGCAGCCCCTCCATCCCCCTCCTGCACCCGATTTCCCCCTCCGGCAGCCCCTCTAGCACCCAATTCCCCCCTCCGGCAGCCCCTCTAGCACCCGATTCTCCCCTCCGGCAGCCTCTTCAGCACTCCGGCAGCCCCTTCTGCACCCTATTCCCTTCTCACCTGCACCGGCAGCCCCTCCTGCACCCAATTCCCCCCTTCGGCAGCCACTCCAGCACCCTCCTGCACTCGATTCCCTCCTTTGGCAGCCCCTCCAGCACTCCGGCAACCTTGTCGCCCCCTCCTGCACCTTCTGAAGCCCCCCTACTCCTCCAAAAGCCCCCGCCGCCCCTTTCCTGCACCTCCTGCAACCCTCGCCGCCCCCTCCTGCACACCCTAAAGCCCCCGCCGCCCCTCCTGCACCTCATGCAGCACCCGCCGCCTCCTCCTGCATCCCCCATCGCCCCACCGCTCCTCCCCTGGCCCTCCTCCTCCGGCCCGTCTCCTCTGTACCGAACTGCCCAGGACCTCCCTTGTGCCAACTCGCTCTCGTACTTCAGGGGTATAACTTCCTACAGCATCTCTCGACTCCCATACTGCCTGCACACAGTAGCTGATTGTCGAGTCCCTTCGTCTTCTCCTATTCCAACCTGATTCAATATCAGATTTATTCATTCGTCAGAAAATCAGCAGTCTGCTCCGATGATGGAATGAATGGCAAGGAGATGGTGTGGTCGAGAAACTCCTGGCGAACATAGTGACAATCAACCTCAATATGTTTTGTCCGCTCGTGGAAGACCGGGTTGCTAGCAATCTGAATAGCCCTCCGGTTGTCACAGAAGAGAGGCGTGGCCAAGAGGAATAAATCTGATATTGGATCAGGTTGGAATACCTCTTGGATGAAAGAAGGAGGATGGGTCCAAGCCTCCAAGCAATGCAAGATCTTTTCCTAAAATAACCCAATTGGGTAATGAGGGATTATATACCCCTGATCTAACAGTTCTAACCCCAGATGGTTATGCCAGCTTACCAATGGACTTGGCTTGAGTTGGAACCCAATAAATGGACCAAATCAAAGAGAAAGCCATCAAGAAACAAAATATGGAGCCTGTGGTGCGCACATGGGTCGAAGTGGTATGCACTGCTCAGACCAAGGTGGCTGCACCTAGTTGCGCACCTTTTTTGGCGATGCACAACTGATGCAGCCAAGTTCTTAGGCCTTATCGGGCTTCGAGCCTTTATGAGTTTTATGCTCTATTACTAGCATTTGTTTGTTCTTCGTCATTTTAGACTTATTTAGTAGTTTAAAAAACATTATCGATCAATGCCTTGGCGCAGGGATGTCCACAACCATGTTTGGGTTCTTTCGGTGAGATCCGGGCTAACCAAGATGTGTTTATTTGTTTAATAATTGACAAATAGGTTAACCGAGGCTGCATGGATAACCGACGGTCGAGATTAGACTCGATCTGACGGTCGGATGGGCATGACTTAAGCCATTGATGACATGGCAAGTCATTGGGCCAATCCAATGGGCTTTTAAGATATCCACAAAGCCTATCAGGAAAGGAGAAGCCACTATACCATCCCCTTGTCTCTCTCTCCAACAACGGTCACCTATTTTGAGTTATGGATAGACAAGCAAGGCCAAAACATCCGTGCCAGACGTTCAACCCATCAACCTACTAGCAATGGGTGAGAAAACATAAAAGTAGGCGAAGAAGGATACAAATAAGACACCTAGGGTTTCTACATACACTAGGCTGTCTTAACCCTTTCTCAAATGAGATACGAAGGGTTTCTAAAGAGAAACCTAAGCGGATTATCGTAACATCGTAATTCTTTTTAATTGTTTCATTGCTTGATTTCATAAAAGGAGGCGAAGAAGGGTACAAGTTTTTAAAAACCATACCTAGCGAACATGTGATAATGTACGGGCCAATAGATAGCTCAGTTGGTAAGACATGCAACCTGTGGCCATGGTCAAGGATTTGAATAAGTGCTAGGGCTTCTTTCCTCTCGCTTTGTAGTGGCGAGCTTCCCTCGTCTTGGTGGCAATCTTTCCTACCTGTGGTGTTATTAAAAAAATAGCAACAAAAGGATCGATTCAAGGCATCAACAATATACTGTTGTCTGTTGCAAAAACAAAACCTCTTAGCGTGCCGCCCAAAGACGATACGACGAGAAAAAGAAAAATAGCACCCGTACGGGTGCCTCGGTCCATGTGCACACGGTCCCCTCCCCCCTCTCTTAATGTGGGTCGCCCTCTGTCCTGTTCTCTCCCTCTAACTCATCCCTTCATCCCTCTTTAGGGTTTTGATTTTCATGGTTGTTTGGAGAGCCCTAGTCTCGTAAAAAAAGCATAACGAGGAAAATTCAGATCTAAAATTTTATACTTTGGGAGCTTTTGGGAGACTCATGCTCCCATCATCTTCTTCGTCGACTTCCACCCTCAACGTGGACTCAGCATGCGAACCAAAGGATCCAGTGCCCTACGGTGTCAGTCTTGCTCCGCAAAGGATTCATTGAAGTCTCCTTGGCAACCTGTGGCGGTTTGGTTTATCTTTTCTCTTCTGTCTTTCTATCTTCCATTCAAGTCTACACCTTCCCCTTCGCTGCCCTCATTCATTGTTGCCTCCTTATTGTCCTACAAGTGGCCCAGACACTATAGGACTAGGCTTGACTGTTGGATACCCATGCTTGTATCTTTTAATCCTTTATTCCTATAAAACCTGATTGCTGCGATTGAATTAACAATATGCAGAATTTTAGTTTTGTGATTTGAAACATGCTCATAAAGTATAATTGAACATTGCTGATTAATCGTAGACTTATCTCTTGATATTTTGATATAATACTATTTGTTTTGGGCTTCCGTTTGATGAGATTTTTGTGCTATATTCAATAGTAATCCTATTTAGATGCCATGTGAACCAAGATTGTAGTGTATCTTATTAGTGCCTACATTAAGTTGGTATCAGAGCTTGAAAATCCATGTTTGGGAGTGTACGACTTGTACTGCCTCGTGTTCTTGTTAGACTAATTGACAGGCTGCCTCCATCTTTCCGAACAGGTCAGCCGAAACATTTGATCCCCGGGCGCCTTACTGGACCAGGCTTCCAAGCATGAAGACGAGAAGGGGTTGCCACTCGCTAGCTGTCTTCGACGAGAAACTGTAAGTCTTTTTCTACTGTGCCAGCTCAGGATGATAAAACAAGTCAACCTATATTTTGTCTCATAAGCCATAACTTATAATATTTGGATTTATACGAGTCATCGGCTTCCTTTCACCAGGTACGTTATGGGGGGTTATGATGGTGAGAACATAGTTTCAAGCGTCGAAATCTTTGATCCTCGTCTGGGTTCTTGGATGATGGGAGAACCGATGAACTTTATCAGAGCGTATGGTGCAGCGGCGGTGCTCAGTGATTATTTGTTCGTCGTTGGTGGGGTTAAAGATGAACAGAATCTGGTGGACACTGTATGTAGCCCCGCCCCCCCCGGTGGTGGCTCTGGGTTATTTTTTTTTTCTTTCCGCTTACTGTGTGTTTGTTTCTGTAATGGCAGGTGGAATGTTACAAAGTGGGGAGTGGTTGGATTAACAGCGGTCTGAAGGGCGTTGGGACGAGGTGCTTCTGCTCGGCCGTTGTCCTATGAGCAACATCGATGATGACGACAATGATCGGTACCGAGGTGTTTTGGAGAAGCATTGTACAGGCCACGATCACATAGCTCACTCTCTTGGTATAGGCTTGCGGTTGTACACTGTAATTAGCTGGGGCTATTATCATGGAACTATCAGTCGAAACTGTATAAACTTCTACTATGCAATGTCGCATCGCTAAACCCTAATTGGAATCCTGTTATATAGCCGTCGAAGCTGATGCTTCGTCGATTGGAATCTCTTCATTCAGTGGCCGCTAGAATGCTTGATTAGCTCCCGCACTATCGAAAGATTTTCTTGCAGGTAAAGGGGTGGCCGGCTGCGAGGAATGAGAGAAGCCCTTCACTTACCACCTCATATCCCACCCCACATCCTCATACCCCACCAGCATACCCTCCTCTTCCTCTGTCCACATCGCCGGAGCCGAGGTGGTCTCACCTTCCCCTGCATGTGGAATGTTGCAGACTGGACTGTTAACAGTGTTTGTCCCCACTTTTAAGTGCTTGTAATGAAAGACCAAATGGTAGCTAGTTGGAGGTTTGATGCTGATATTAGGGTTTACAGTAAGAGTCTGATTTGGTTGGGGGGGAGTTATGGCTCGACTGCAGCAGTTCGAACTACAACCCTTAACGCATCCGTTTGGTTCATGTCGTTGTAGTCAACTACTGTAAGTCAAACTATAGAACTTGACAAACCACTCTAGCTTCAACTCTCTTGAAAAATGATTTGTGTACAAACTATGATATTCTTTGACTGCATCAGATGGGGGGGGGGGGGGGGGTGTGCGTAAACCCATCGTATTAGGGTTTCTCTCTTCGGAAACTAAAATAAAATCATGGTTGTTCGTGGGTGGAGAAGGCAGTCCAGTCTCCTCCGATACAGAGATCAAAGAGATGCGATCCTCTCTCTCTCTCTCTCTCTCTCTCTCTCTCTCTCTCTCTCTCTCTCTCTCTCTCATCCTTTTGCTGGCCCAATTTGTTTCCCATTGATTTGGATTTCCAGTAGTATAACTACAGCGAACCAAACAGTGGATTTGCAACTTCAGTAGTTGAAACTTTAGCAAGCCAAGGGGGTGTTTGGAATCGTCCCGGAACTTTGTTTCTATTTCTGGATCCAGATTTTAAAAGTAACTACTAGTATTTGTGCTGGTGGAATGAAGAGCTAGGAACAGGAGTTTATCGCTCTGTATTTCCGTGCCAGCCGGTCGTTGAACCACCGAATTAGCACTAGAAATGACAATTGACAGAAATACCCCCTGCTGAATAAGAATTAAGCAGAACAATTGTTCCTCATGCCAAACACCCCCCAAATGACTGTAGTTTCGACTACGGTAGTTAAAACTACTTGTAGTTGTAATTACAACTACGATTGTATTTACAACTCCCCTAAGCAAACGGACCGTAAGTTTCACTAGCTGCTAATGGGCCGGATTTGGGCCTTACAAAATCAAATTTTTGAAAAGGTTAGCCCAATAGCCCGATCCAAACAGTATAAGTTGCGGCACGACTGCACGAGAAGCTGCTCACTTACACCTCTAGTTTCACAGGAGTTTGCCATCGGGTTTGGATGATTCATAGGTCCAGTGACCATCATGCTGAGAGCGACTAAAAAATTGCCGTTAAGACAGCCAAGTGGAATTTTGGAAAATTCTTAGGGTTATAAAATCTGGTCCAGTGTTTTGAAAACCGGACCAGATCGGCCGGTTCGACCGGAACCGGAACATGTTTCGGTTTCGATCTTTGAATAAACCGGTTTGTTTGTTAACCTAGGAATCAAACATTGTCATTGAAGAATTTAGTAAATATCTATTTTAAAAAAATATATTTTCATGCAGTTCAAACGGTTGAATCACCGGTTTGAACCGGATCGGATGCCTTTTCGGTTCGCCTTCCGGTCCGGTTTTGAAAACACTGATCTGGTCTTGTCTATATCCACCAGTGGTTGGTGAATGGTTTGAAATTTCGAGTGCTTGGCTGTGTCTGGCTTAGCAAAATTGCCCCACTGCCGCCATCGCTTACCAAGTAAGCAGACCCTGAATGTGTTTGGCAGAGCAGAAAGGAGAGATTGCGTCGCATGGAGTGCGGTTTCTCTCTCCTTGACTCGCCCTCAGTGCTCTAGCGCATAGGTTCAGGAACCGAGGAAAAAAAAAAGAAGGGCCAAACACAGCAAGCAGCATTCCACGTCTCAGCGCCAACAAACATGAAATATATAAGCAGTGCAATGATACAAAGAACTTTTAGCAACAGACAATCTAGTAACCAACTTCAACAATAGAGGCAACTCTTGCCCTCAAACCAATGTCTAGAAACATTCAGCCACAGTGCAACACCCCGAAGTCCAAAATATACGCTTCTGAAAAGATGCGGCATCTCAACTGAACTCCAAACCTTACAACAACTGGAGCTTGAGAGAGAGTTGAGCGAATGGCGTTGGGGGTAACATGGAAAAAATTTCAGGCACTAGTAGAGGGACGAGACGGACTTCACGTACTGCAGTCGTACGGGATGAACTAGCACTCGATGTCCGCTTTCAAAGAGCCCTTCCTATCATTCCCATTCCCCACAAACCTGCACACAGAGCATAATAGTGTTATTCAGTAAACCTTCAGTTTTTCAGTATTCTAGTTCATTGTATGCTTGTCATTTCATATCTATGTCCTGTGCCGCCAAGTGTGGTGATGAGAATCCTAATGGAACTACTGTAGATCTGAACCTGACATAAACGGAGAGTTTGTTTTTGGTCTCATAAGTTATGCCAACAAAGAGGAACCATTCTTGTGGTTTCAGCTTCATTGTTCGAAAAGTGGAAATCAGGCCTCACTGATTTCTCAAGGCTGGTGTTGTCTGGCGACTCCTGATCCGCGGTGAGCTGAAATAGTTAGTGTGTGTGTGAGAGAGAGAGCGTGCGTGGGGGTGTGCGCGTGTGTGTATGTGTGAAAGGATCAGCTGTCTTGCTTCTAATGATTCAAGCAATATATTAGACACCAAGGCCTTTGTCAAACTCCATCTTGGTGGGATGACTTGATGATGATGCATGGTCATGCTATGTAATAGCATCACATAAAAGAATGGAATGCGATCGGAAAGAAAACAATAAAATACAAAGAGTTGAGAGTAACTCAGTTGGGATAGTCCTCAACACACACACACACACACATGCATGCACACACGCGCGCGCGTGTACCTCGTCTATATCTATCTCTATTAAGGGCTTCTCCCCCCCCCCCCCCTCCCCCCCCCCCCACCCTAAAAAAAAGAGTTGAGAAACTGAAAAATATCAGATATTTGGAAAAAGTCAAATAACACTTTAAGGTGAATATATGAAAATATTGTATCTACGAGGCTACAAGTACAAATTAGCTGTCTACTGAGAGAATAAATGTAGGTATTTCCCGTTAATCCATCTCACTCACCAGTCACCATTTATCAATGCAGATTGTTACAAGTCAGAAACACAGTTTCAGCTCATCACCTTTGTGAATGTACTAGGGAAAGAAGCAATCAAAACAGTTCCTATTGGACATTACAGTCCATCTAACCAATAAGATTTTAAAACAAAACCCTTGCTAATATTTGGCAATGGCTAATCATATTATTATACTCTTCTTTTATAAATATCTGAACTATTCAAAATCATTGTCAATTAAGTTCATTACAAAAGGACTTTGAGCTATGAGCATAATCATTCTTTTTTCTTGTGAGAAGCAAAAGGAACAGAGCACACTTCTTTTCGGTTATAAGACAAGTAGCTTTCAGATGACATGTCTGATAGCTGAATTTAGGAATTCTTTGACTGGTAGGCTTTGCTTGAAGTTTAGAAAAAAATTTAACTTTCCGATGCAGATAGTAATCTATCGTTTTAAAATTGTGAGTCTTCAAAAATATGGGTGTAATGTAAGGTCATGGAAGGCTTACAAGAAGATTGCAAGAATTTTTAGCTTTCCGATGCAGTGAGTAATCTATCTTTTTAAAATTGTTAGAACAATTTTACCGTGATAAGAATTGTTGGTGACTATCGTCTTCAAAATATTGGTGTAATGTAACGAAGTTACGAAGGTCATGGTAGGTGGATGGAACTTGCCATGTCAATTTAAAATTTTCTGTAGATAGTGATTAGTTGTGCATAACATTTGTGCTCTCTTCAAGAATATACCAGTAACTCAGTGTGTGCAAACACTAAGGACATTCGAAAGGACACCTACTATTGAGATTTTCAACTCCAAATTCTAGCTTGCAGTCGGTTCACAGAATAAATTTTGGAAAATGGATTTAATGCAAGAATTCCTAAACTGGGTTCTCCTAAATTAAACCCAAAGGCAAATCGGAGGTCCGATCTCAACAAAATGAGCAGTCACGATTCTCTCAAGTGGACCTTGTAGAATACCCACCTACTCCATTGGGATGTTGAATTCTAGTCTCGCCAAGGTGAATGTTATCCTAGAACTAGTGCAACCACCGTAATTTAAGGTCTTAGTCCTAGTCTCTCAATTTCATACCTTAGGTCTTGGTAATCGTTTTGCTGGTCCTCGAAATTTGTCTCTAATCCAAGAGACATTTCCCTTGGGAAATGATTGAGGATACAATATGAGGAAGGCCATGCTTCAACCTTCACAAGTCAAAGCTCCAAACTTCTTGGATCAAGTTCCCAGGTGATGGGAACAAAGAGAAGTGTTTGTTGATCTGTTGTTCTGGTTCAAACCAGCTAAAAAAATAACTTTTCTCTTCCAATTTTGGAGAGGCTTCTCCTTCCTCTCTTTAGCTAGGGTCCATTCTATGTCTCTTTGTGTTCAGTTGACTAAAGTCAGCTAGGAGAACTGAAGAAGGAACTCAGCACTATCATAGTGCATGGCCATGCAAGCCATTGTATTATAAGGTTTTATGAGAAATATAGGGTAAAGGTTACTGAAGAATAATACTAGCACAAGTATGAGCAGTGATGCTGAGTCGCTGACATAGTAATGTGGATCAAATAATGCAAAGGGTGTGCATCAATTATGATGACAGGATAAGGGCAAGTAACTCCATCAAAAAGTAGTGTTGTGTAATGCAAAAGATTAAACAATCCACAAGAATATCACGACAACTTAACTCTGCCAAGGAAAGAACAAAACTAAGCAGTGAAAGAGGAGAGGTTTTAAGGGCGCAAGGGGATAATTAGATCCACCATGTGACATAAGAACAAAGACGATGATTGGGACAGCATGACCCAAGGGCTGAAACCAGAAATTCAAGAAAGTACATGAACAGTTAACTTGGAATTATATGGAACAGTTAACTTGAAAAATACACACTGGTTGAGTGTGTTGGGCACTATAAACGATGAACCGGTAAGATAGAACTACAACAAAAATGACTTCAGAAGGTGGGGCTTGAAGCCACAAAAGGGGCTTGGTTTGCCATCGTCGAATGACCCTCACATGCCGGTCATTTCTCACATGATGTCTTAAAAGATTTAGGGTAAATTACACTTTGCCCCCCTGAAGTTTAGCTCAAAAACAATTAACCCCTCTATTGTTAAAAAAACTACATTTTGCCCCCTTCAATTCAGTTTTGATCAGATAAAAATTACCAAATGAGGAAATTAAGTAGTTGACAAAAGGGGGGTATCGTGCTAACATTTCAAACTTTAGGGTGCAATTTGGAACAAAATAAACTACATGGGGGTTAAGTGTTTTTGAGCTAAACTTCAGGGGGGGGCAAAGTGTAATTTACCCAAAGATTTAAGGTGCTTCTATTTTGTGTCTTGTTGAAACCACATATAATCTCTCACGGTCTACATCATCTTCCCAGATTGGGAGAAGTTTTTTTTTCAATAAACAAGCAATAACTCGGTCTTCTCCATCCTCTTGTACACCCCATCGTTGCCATACTTTCAGAATAAATAATTCAGCTTGGCATGCCATCGCCGAATGACCCTCACATGCCGATCATTCTCAAATAATGTCTTAAAAGATTACAGGTGCGCCTATTTTGTGTCTTGTTGAAACCACATATAATCTATCATGTTCTACATCATCTCCAAGATTGGGTTAGGAGAAACTTTTTGTTCGGTAAACAAGTAATAATTCGGTCTTCTCCGTACTCTTGTACATCCTTTCGTGGTCATACTTTCAGAAGCTTCTATGGTGATGAAAATCCAAATTTCACAAATTGCAACAATAATGAGCTCAAATAAACCTGATAATAAATAACAATGAAAAGGAAGACAATTTTGAAGTCCAACACCAACAGGCAATTAATAGCATCCATTTGTTCACATAAAAGTTAATCAGTAGCATCAAGCCATAATTGGATAGATCAAAAGATCTTAGACCTTTGTTTATGACTCTAAAATGTAACAAAGCCACTAACTTTCTCTATAAAGGGCTAGAGTTCCCAAATATGGTACTTAACCACCACAACTAATCATTTAAAATTCAAACTTTTCCAAATTGACAAATCCTAAAATGATAACACCTTGAATGATTGGATTGTAGACGACACTCGGTCCAAAAATTGCAACAAGATTTAATTAAGAGGTAACTTTGACGATCCCTAGCGCTTCTTATTTCAGATACAGGTAGGACCAAGTTCATTTTCAATAGTGAAATTTTTCCAACACCTTTATCATGTTGTTCATCCTGCCTTCTCTATCAGCATGAATTCCACCGGAAGATGATAACCAAGGTTTGTAGTTTCGGTTTTGGTTTCGGTTTCGGTCCGCCCACCGAGAATCGGTTTCGGAGTTTCAGATTGGAGTTTTGGTGGTTTCGGTTTCATTTTTTTAATTAGAAATAAATATAAAATATAAAATAATTACATCAGTACCCACTTCATAGTGGTCTTGTTTTCAAAAGAATGTGGCTTTTGCTTTACCCTGACTTTTGTCAAAAAGTTGAAAAATCATGATTCTGAATTTTGGTTAAGTCTTGAGGAAAAAAGAGTTTTTGTGAAAGAATTTTTTTATAAATTTAAAATATTTTACCAGACTTTGGGTTTTTAAATTGATCTTATACTTCTAGATTTCTGAAATTTTTTCTGCTCCAAAATATTTCGAGGTTTTTTTTCACCGAATTTTTTTTTTAACCAAAAGCTGTAAAATCTGATTTTGTATAGGAACTGGAAAATTACATTTTGATTCCTTTGTATTTTGATTTTTCTGATAATTTTATTCATAAGGGAAGGCGCCATACTCTAGCAGGAGTCCTAAAAGGTGTGTGTGTGGTAGGAAAAAGGGGGGGGGGGGGGGGGGGGGCGACTTAGAATTTTGCCCCTAATAGCATTCTCAGGGGGGGCGGTTGCAGCCCCATGGATTGATCTCTCCCCCATCCCATAGTTTTTCCTTCAAAATTGAAGGGTTTTCCACGTAAACCTTCGTGTTTTCTTCTACTTTATATGCTCGTCTCTTATCGCGCTACACCGCAATCTAACGGTGAACTTGGCAAAATTAACTTGCGGCTACGGCTAGCTTTACCATCATTGGGGATTGAGTAGGGATCACAAAACCTCGTCCCGACTGTGGGTTCGGTTTCATGAATCCTCCTATTACAGTCATTTCTATTTAGGTCTAATTTATTGTCATAGCAAGATTTTTCATATTCTTTCCACAGCTACCATGATATTTTAACTATCCCCTCATCTTTCTTGCCCATTCAACACTAGTGTCTCTGTTGCACATGTCCATCCCTATTTAATCGATTCATAATTCATAATAAAGATTTCCAGACATGGCTCTAGCTTTTTTAAGAGTAACACTTATCATCAATGAGTTTCCCATGAAATATCCAACTGCCTCAAAAGATGATTTCATACAATCATGTTTCCTGATTTGGAAATTGTTGCATATTCTTTTCACATTTTTCCCATTAAAGCATCTCAATGACTCAAAATGGAGTGTGCCTTCCATATAAAATGTTTGATTGCCTAAAATTGAGCAAGTTCCATAAGCTTTGCGAGATGGAATATGTTTCCACGTAGAACTGTAAAAGGGATGATGTCCCTGTATCCCAACATCCGTTTTTTCTGGAGGAAAAAAAAAAGCAACAGCCATACTCCTCTTCCAATGAATATTTACATCCATTCTACTCGACGTAAAATCAAGACATTGAAATAGAAGGGCCCATGAGCCCCTAGAGGTCATGAAAGCACCGATTCTTCGTCTTTTGAAATTTTACAAGACCATTGAGGCAGTAGAAAGGTAGGGTAAATGCTTGCTATAAAATTAAAACTCAACATTCTGAACAAACACAAAATTTATGCCGAAGAATATCTCATATAATGCAATACAAAAAAGGACTTTCCATGGCTGTTGCCGAATGTATGGAAACAAGATAGATATATACAACTACATTAATCAGTCAATCAGTTTAAAGTAAAAGGAACTCTTCAGGGAGAATGTCAGACCAAATACGGAAATACTTCAATGGACTTCCATCGCTGTTATTGAATGATTTACACTGAACGAGTGATTTCATCAAACAAGTACCAAGGGTAAATTCTTTCACATAAGATGAAGAAAAGGACCCCCTCATGGGAAGGATTAAACCAAATACCTCAATGGATATATCCCTCATATATGTCCCACTCTTTTTTGCTTCCTCATATCTAAGTGCACCTATTAAATTAAATGTCATTGATAGTAAAGAGTGCTTCCCCAAGGTTATACCATAAAATATCGACCAAATAAAGAGAGACCACAATAAATAAACTCTATATGGAAGACTGAACATAATAGGAAGTAGTAGTTGATGATAACATGCTCATAATTGAAATGCAAACGAGTACACGCATGACTACCAGCAAATAGACAAATCTTTAATACATTGTTAAATACCCTCACCCCAAAACTCGGGTCGTAAGGGGAGGTCCGCTAGAGGGTATATGAAGCGGCTATTAGGTGCCTCATTTCCAATATGGGACTAACCGGTAGACTATCTCAGCACCCCTCATCAAGTGGAGCACGTGGATTGAGGCTCAATCGGGGGGGGGGGGGGCAACCCGGATAGGACCTAGCTCTGATACCATGTTAGGTACCCTCACACTCCAAAATCCAGGTCGTAAGGGGAGGTCCACCAGAGGATATATGAAGCAGCCGTTAGGTTTTCGAGGGCACCTAACTGCCACTTCATATGCCCTCCGATGAACCTCCCCTTACGACCTGAGTTTTGGGGTGTGAGGGTATCTAACATGATATCAGAGTTGGGCCCTCTCTGATTTATGACCCCCACCGATTGTGCCTCGCTCTGCGTGCTCCGCTTGAGGGGGGTTGTTGGGATAGTCCATCAGTTAGTCCCATATATAATAGGTGCCTCCAAGAAATAACGGAATGCTAAACAAAGAATACGCATTAAGTACTCACTAATAAGCAATATAGGAGTTCAAAAAATTACCATGTGGCACCAAAAAATTTTGATCCAGGAAAAAGTCATTTCAAACCTGCCAGTTTGCCCCTTAACATCAAATTTCTATTCTCCTGTCAAACATTAAAATAATACATGGTTAGTTGACATTGGCACCCATAATTAAAAATTATCATATTCAATGTATTAAGTTTCGTGTACGAAAGGGGCCATCAATTTGGAAGAAATAATAGGGAGGGTTTTTTTGTCTATATAATTTTTTCCAATTTACATGTATACGGTATACCCTTGCCAATTTGCAAATTGCATATATAAGTTCCCAAAAGCATGCGTTTATACCCTTGTGTAGAGCACATTTTTCCGAATTTGTAAAGTGCACGTATATGCCAAACTTGGAAACGTATACATGCAAGTTGCAAATGTACAGGGGTATATAAACAAATCGGCAAATTTAGAAGCAAAAAATAAAAAAAAACAAATCTGTAGATAGCCATCATAGCCTATTAGATTCCTAACATGCAAGTTGTTGAAACCTAGTGAAGATCCTTTATTAGGTTGAAAACCATTAATTTAGTACCCAGGGGGTTTGATTTAGTACGAGTCTGATTAATGTTCCAGAAAAAATCGGCAGGCAAATGGCACCTAGGGAGTTTCAAGGAGCTCGGCGCAAGGCATGTGGTTTTTAAAGACGCTTTGAGAATATATATGTATATATATATATATATATATATATATATATATATATATATATATATATATATGAAAAGAATACGACAATTCAAGCAAAATTCAGTTAAAAAGGTGGTGTTGCATCACAAATCTATGACAAGCACAAAGATTATAACCAAAAATATAATCATGAATATATATGAGAATTAAATAATGATACAATCATTTGAGTCATTAAGATGTCCAATGCCTGCAAGCCTCTTTCATCATTAGGAAAAAAAATCATAAAAGTATTCATACCATCTACATGACCACATGATATCAAAATGCCTACGTAAATTGTACAAAATTAGAAAATTTTCCAGAAAATTGGGAAATATATAAAGGTAGACATTGTATCGTCGAATATCCAAACAAGATTTTCTAAGTGGATTTCCTTCAGAAATGATACAAGTACAAGCCACATGAGAATATAAGAAATAATGTGAGCTCACCTGCTCAAGAACCTTAGCTGAGCTCTTCTCGACGAGCCGGGCTAGGCTCTCTAGTTTATGCAGCATCCTTCCATACAAGTTCTCCACTTGGGAAGTGTACTCCGCCGCCCCAGGCCCCACCAGCTGCTTTAACCTCTCCAGCTCGAACCCCTCCGCCAAGGAATCCAGCTGCTGCTTCTCCCTCGCTGACTGCCGGATGAGGTTAAGGCTCTCCCTGTCATGGTTCTGGCTCCCCCCGTCCCCCTCCTCAAGCCCCACCATCCTGCATGGCATCAAGGGGAACGCCGACTCCGGCGAGAACGAGCTGTACTGCCCCCGGAACGCGGGGCCCACATTAACGACATCCAGCGATCTCGGCTCCAGCGATCCGCCGGACGGCGAGAGCACGAACGCCCGGTATTCGTGCGTGTGCACGGCTTGGTTCTGAGTGGTCGAGGAGGAGAGGAGGAGGAAGACGCACGGTCTGGGGAGTGGATCGGAAGGATCCGACCGAGAAGCTCTGGGGGCGCCGTCCCGGTCCTCGAGGGTTAGGGTTTTGGAGAGCGAGAGGGAGACGGCGTGCTCGCGCATGGAGGGGCGGAGGGGGCTCCTGCGGCGCCCTGAGAACCAGCCGAGGAGGGGCGCGTCGGAGGGGGGTTGGCCGCCTCCCCCTGCCGCGCGGTCGAGCGTGTGGCGGTCGACGCGGCCGAGGGGGTCGTAGAAGCTCATCGGGGCGCCGGAGCAGAAGTGTCCGGTGACGATGGCAGCGAAGGGGGATGGGGCCGGCCCGGCAGCGGCGGGGTCGTCATCGTTGAGGTCGGGAGGGGGGAGGCGGGTGACATGCCCGAAGATTAGGCCGTCGACGTCGCCCGGGGAGGAGGCAAAACGTTGGATGATGGAGGCGAGCGTGGGGCCGTAGATCGAGACCTTCTGGACCGGAAGCTCGTCGGCCATGGCGATCCGGCACGGGGCGGAGAGGTGGTGGCGGAGAGAGAGTGAGAGAGGATCAACCACCGGGGCTTAAGAGAAGCCCCGGCCCAACGCTCAACCTCGCGATGGGGGGGGGGGGCTCAGCAGTCGCGCAGGTTTACCACGTGGTAGCCCAGCGTTTACAATCTGAGTTAGCCAGACTGAGCAGTCCATGGCGCTCGGAGCGGAGGGGCGGGGTCGAATCTACGCTAGGGTTATAGAAAGATAGGGTAGTGGGCTAGTTATGTTTGCACATTAAGCGAATCCCTTGGGCTGCGTTTGGATTGCCTACATTGGGCATGGGAATGGAATGATTGTACCATTTTCAATATTTTTTTTTTTTGGTACATACCATTTTCATACTTGAAAAAATGTTTGGTTGACCAAGGTAATATAATTTGTGATAGCATTTCACTTAAATGGTGGGAATAGTATTCCTTGGATAGGGTGAGGGTTGTCATTGTAGACAAAGAAAAAAGGGGGAGTTGGTGGTAACTCCTTTTAAGGAGATGCTTTTATATAAGGATTTGAAATGCTGTGGACGAAATTATCCTCCATAACATTTCAAATTTTTTTTGGTATGCCACCGAACCAGTGAACCACCGCCGCCATCGATCCACTGAACGCCACCGCTGAAGCTGCTCGTCGCCACCGAACCACCGAACACTGCCGCCGCCAGCGAGTCGAATGTCGCCGCTGCCATCCAACCGAACTTAACCTAACCCTAGCTCTGAGATCTACAGGTCATGGGATGAACCCTAGATATAAGATCTGCTTGCCGAACCATCGAACCGTCGCTCGCCGACGCCGCTTGCCCCGCAACCTCTGCTGTAGCCACCAACGCCGCCGAAGCTGCTGGCCGCTTGCCCCGCTGCCTCTGCTGCAGCTGCCCGGAGCTGCTTGGAAGAGAGGGGAGAAGAAACGGGGGGGCGGGGGGTAGTTTTGGGTTTACCAATAAAGATAGGGACCTTATGCTAAATAAAACTATTCAATATCTTGTTCATGGGTTGGATATGTTATAAAAAAGGCCCAAACCACTAATAACAAGGTCATCCTCAAGTCCAAGAGCTCACATGAGGACCCGCTACAAACAAGGTCCAGCCCACCTTAAAAAGAGGACCGATCGAGCTCACCCATAAATGGAGCCTACTAGCCCCTTGCACAAGGGGCCCAAGTCTGACAAAAAAAGAGGGTTGGATGGCCCTGTGTGTGCAAAATCTGGCTAACGCTCGACGGTGGGACCCCGCCAGTCCCACCTGAGGGCCACAAAGACGACAGTGGAACCTGCCATCCCCGACGGGGGCCACAAAGCCTACGCTGGGACCCGCCAGCCTGCTTGGGGCCCACGAAGACGATAGTGGAACCCGCCAGTCTTGCCTATGGCCCACGGACACTGTTTGGGGTCTAAAAAATCCCTCCGGATACTTACCAAAACCATGTATATTCCCAAAGCTATATAAATAGCATATTTTGTATATAAACCAAACCGAAATTCATATTTTCCAATACTACTTTCTGTTTTTCCAAAGCTCTCTGAGCCTTCTGGCAATCAAACTCTAGTCAAGCCCACTCTATCCTCTGTCTACTTGTATATGCACCCCTTGGCCTATCGAGAGTAGCTATACTTTTTCAGAGTTAATGGATTCAAAGATTACGCCTTATTGCATGGAGACATAAGCTTTGGCCAAACTTCGTTATCACATTCTGTATTAACTCCATCTCTTTCTTTTCTCTGTCTTTTTCCTTACTCAACATTGTCTGCGTGACAGCTCAGCACTTTACAGTGCACCGCGAAGTCAACAATCAATCGACTGTTGGCAGAAAACCATACGATAGTCATAATTTCCCCCCACAGGGCCCACCCTCAAGTGGGGCCCACTAGTCCCTCCTCCAAATAGCACAGCCCTCTCCCGTTAGGGAGGTGCGGCCGGTCAAAAAGAAAATAAAAGAAGAAAAGATAAAAAAAAAAAAAAGGAAAGCAGAAGGTAACGTTTAAGAGTGGTATGTTGGCGCGGAATACCTCTAACGAGATCTTAATCAAACGCCTTGCTCTTATGGAAGCAATCTAGGGTTACAGATGTCCTACGATCCAAAGAGAAGAATCAATTCACACATGATCACAATCACAGAGAAATATACAAGAAAACAATCCACACACGTCATAAGTAATTTGTTCACGCCGTTCAAAAATCCCTACCTCTACGGGTGTCGGTCACCACCATTGGAGCAAATATGGAATTAGAACGTAGGATTACAACCCTCTTCTTCTTCTTCCACGCCTCCACCAGATCTCAAGGAGATGATCCTCCTGTCTCGGTCCTCGATCTTTTTCGTCTTTCAAACGCAATGGAGAAACCCGAAGCAATAACTTACAATAGCCATCAAAACACAATGATGAACTCTCTCAAAATCCTAGAAAAAAAATCCCTATTTAAAGGATCAAACTCGTGCAAGTAAAACAGTCAGCTGTACCAATTTCGTCCTGGGCGCCCAATCCGACGACCAGAGCGCCATTGACCTAGGGCCTTGAAAAACCACAACGCCTAGATTTTTGCCCTAGGCGTCAAAATTTCGCTTGGGGGCGAAAACTCGAGCGGTTGGCACCAATCAGAGAACGGTCATCACACTTTTAGCGCTCGGGGAGCCGGTCGCCCGTAGCGTGCCCTCAGGCTCGCCGTGTTGCTTCTTCCTTCGTCGAAACCAAGCCAAACCTTCAACAAAGATAGTGCGGACATCTACACATGAAGTTCAAATCTCCCCCAATCGGTTGGCCCCAGTTAATGGGTCTGACGTGCACCACAGCCGTCCGCCGCACAAAAATGGGTGGTGACCCAAAAGCGAATCGCACTCCAATGATTGCGTGCGATTGTGATGTGTGACGAGTCCACCGACTGATCGGAGGAGATCAAAACTCTTACACATGCGTGGATCGGGCACAGTTTTAACTCACAATGTTTGAGAATGTGGGGTTCGAAACTCACCCCAAAATTGGCCGGAGTACGAAATCCTTGCTTTCCATTGAACCAGTTAGCTATTACGCAAATCGCCAATAAATAAACCTAGTAGATGCATATTAAAGGAGTAAGAAAGATTGAGAAAATAGTTGAAGGTAAAAACTCATGCACTTGTACTTCAACTACAGTGTTTTTCTTTTTTTGGTGGGTTATTTTGACTTTGACCCCCAAATTTTGCCTTGTATTAGACTTTACCCCCCATTTTTTCATTAATTAGACTTTACCCCCCATTTTTTCATTAATTAGACTTTACCCCCCAAAACTAACTGTTCCGTCAGTTCATCCCTCAAAACTTTATTTCTTTTCCGTCAGCTCACCCATTCTCTTAGATAGTGGGCTGACGGAACAGTTAGTTTTGGGGGGTAAAGTCTAATTCAAGGCAAAGTTTGGGGGGCAAAGTCAAAATAACCCTTTTTTGGTCGATAGCTTACTCTAAATCTCAACTACAGTGTTCTTGGAACTGTACCAAACCAAACAAAGCGACGATCAATAGACCCCATCAGTTGGTTGAGTCCGTTGACTATCTTATCCAGAAGGAGTGCAACTTTGGATGCCGTACTCGTACTGTCAAGCGGGTGTCACACACAGACACACACACGCGTGCCGACGTATACACGCAACTGTAAAGGCACTAAGTAAGCCTTCTCACGTGGCTTTTGCTTACTTGGCTCTCCGCTGGTCACAACTATTCGTGTCTGTGTTCGTGGCCTTTCACAGGATGATCATTCTCTTTCCCGAGACATCACTTGTTAAGATAACCCTGCGGCGCAGCGTACCGCATCTCCGATCCTGCTGTTCCTCCTCCCCGCATCTCTGCAACTCCAGATCTCCGCCCTGCTCCTCCTACCTGTCCCCCATGATGATGGGGTCGGAAACCCACTTAGGGTTCGGACCGTCGCCGTCAAGGGAGGATATGGAGACCCTCTCCATCGTCGATGACCCCTCCGGCTTCCGCACCGCCATGGACACATACCACCCCCTCACCGCCGTCCCCTCCTCCGCAGACGGCGGCGGCGATCCCCTTCTCTACGTCCCTCCCACTCCTCATCCCCTGCGCTCCCCCAACTCCCCTTCCTCCTCCTCCTCCTCGTCGTTTCTCGACCCTCCCTCCTACGCCGATGTTGTCTTCAGCCCCTTCGACGACCAGAACGGCGGCTCCGACCACTTCTCCCCACGCCGTGACCCATCCTCCAGGTCCCGCCGCTCCTCCGACTCCGAGTACGTCAAGATCACCGTCTCCGACCCCCAGAAAGAGCAGGAGGCCACGAATTCCCTCGTCCCCGGGGGTAGCAATTACGTGACCTACCTGATCACGTCGCGGGCCCGCGCTCTCGGCGGCGGCGGGTCGCCGCCGGGGTTCAGCGTGCGGCGGCGGTTCCGCGACGTAGTCACCCTCGCCGACCGCCTCGCGGAGTCCTACCGCGGCTTCTTCATCCCGCCCCGGCCCGACAAGAGCATGGTGGAGAGCCAGGTGATGCAGAAGCAGGAGTTCGTGGAGCAGCGGCGCTCTGCCCTGGAGAAGTACCTCTGCCGGCTGGCGGCGCACCCGGAGATCGGGAGGAGCGATGAGCTCCGGGCGTTCCTCCAGGCGCCGGGCAGGCTGCCGCTCCCGGCGACGACGGACGTGGCCTCGAGGATGCTGGATGGGGCGGTGAGGCTGCCGAAGCAGCTGTTCGGGGAGACCGGAGTGGGGTATGCCCAACCGCAGGAGGTGGTGCAGCCGGCGAAGGGGGGCAGGGACCTGCTGAGGATCTTCAAGGAGCTGAAGCAGTCGGTGTCGAACGATTGGGGAGGTGCGAAGCCATTGGTGGTGGAGGAGGATAAGGAGTTCTTGGAGAAGAAGGAGAAGATCCAAGACCTTGAGCAGCAGCTCAGCACTGCCTCCCAGCAGGTTTATAGTAATTCTTCACAGTTTTAATGAAAATTTTGCCTGTTTGTTTACTTCTCTTCTTGTTATGTTTGCTGCATTTGCTCTCTGATCAAATTGGGGCAATTGGAGAAACTGGGTTTGATTTATTAGCTGAACTTAGCTTGTTTTATATTCTAGAACTTTGGGAAGGAAAAGGACCCCCTTAATATATGTAAGCAATCCCTATGGGCTTCTCAATGGTAACATGGATAGTATCAAAGCCCATCCTTGGGCTCTGATCACACCATTCCCGGCTTCCACCACCGCTGACCTCCTCTGTTTCGACATCAACCACCGTTGGCCTCCTCTGTGTCCGAATTACATCATCGCCGGCTTCTCCACGTCTGGAATCTATTATTGTCGGCTTATTCTGTCATCTGCCCTCGCACGGAGGTCCATCCGGATATCTCGTCGGACTTGTCACCGTGGGCCTCATCCATTTTGCCTTTCTCACTTGTTCGGACGCTATTGATTGGAACAAATGTAAAAGTAGAATGTTTTGGAGTCAACCCCAAATAGGTCAGAGGATTATCATTTGCTAATGCTTCATAATATTGAATAGCACCATCTTGAGTAGAATAGCCGTGTAGTCTTGTGTCTACAGAATTTACTTATAGTCCTCTCATGCATATCTGGTTTAGCAATTCCAATGAACGTTCGCATCGATTCGAGTCTGACTTGTACTTTGTCACTTCTTTGGTATCAACAAATTTTCATTTCCGACATTGTCATTTGTTAACTATCCACTTTCTTCCAATTCATCCACACAAATCCAGGACCTTCTCTACTTGAGCCCATGCCATCTCAATCGTTTTCCATCACCTTTTATCACTTTTTAACTGACATCATTTACCATATTTATCGCCAATCTGTGGATCCACATCATTTCCAATCATACAAGTCAAGAAACAATAAATTATTTAAAGAGAAGGGCATGTTCGAGAATATCATAGAAACCTGAAAGCATGAACAAAGGAACGGACATGGATACAGACACATGCATGCATACGGGACACAATAAATCTTGAAAAACTAGGAATATAATGGTTTGATTTATGTTACATGAACACACCATGGTCGATAATAACTTTTCTTTTACTGCAGGCTGAGGCATTTGTTAAAGCTCAGCAGGATGTTGGAGAAACGATTGGTGAGTTGGGATTGGCATTCATTAAAATGGCAAAATTTGAGACAGAGGAGGGCATATTTAATTCTCAGAGAATACGAGCTTCTGAAATGAAACGTTTTGCAACTGCTGCTGTCAAAGCAAGCAGATTCTTTCGAGAATCAAATGCGCAGACAGTCAAACATCTGGTAGTAATGGAAATGTCCAACAGTAGCAATCAAAAAGTCAAGCATTGTTGGTGCTGATAAATTTCCAGTCGTATATTTACTTATTCCTGGTACCATGTTTTTGGTAGGATACTCTGCATGAATATCTAGGGCTGATGCTTGCTGTCCATGGTGGCTTCTCGGATCGCACCAGTGCGCTATTGACCATACAAACACTTCTGTCAGATTTGTCGTCCTTGCACACAAGGGCAGAAAAACTTGAAGCTGCATCCTCCAGAACATTTGGTGGTGACAAGTCTAGAATCCGAAAAATAGAGGAGTTGAAGGAAACAATAAGAATCACTGAAGATGCTAAAAGTTGTGCACTGAGAGAGTATGAGCGGATCAAGGTAATGACTGCTGTTCTTCACTAAATCTCTGGAAACCAAGAAACAATTAGCATATGTTTAACATCATGAAATACTGTTATATCTGCCAGTTGTAGTTGTTGATCACAATTTGTTTTAACTTTATAAAAACATTTAGTAGATGCAAAAACTTGGAAGTGTGAAGCTCAACTTTCAACTAAATGAAGGGTACAAAATCAATTAGAAATTTGGGCTATTTAGGACCAGACTTCTGTGACTATATGCATAATATTTAAGCCTTGATGGATTGCCATAATTTCCTCTCTGGAACTCTAGGGGTTTATTCGACTTAACTAGGGGTCTTTTGTAACCTACCAGGTCAAGCTATTACGAAGCCAGTAAGTTTCAGCAATTGACATATGTATTAAGTGCTTTTTCGCTTGCATTGTGACTGTCCAGACTATGAGGTAATTATTGCTGCAGTTCAGTAGGCTTGCTAATGATAACAAGCTCAAGGATCCAAATTAGTTGGGAGCTTGGTTGCAGTTCCTTGAGTCCACCTCTTAAGTATGGTCCTATTGTTTAATTGAAAAGTAAAGAAACAAAAAACAACTGCTGCTACAGCTATAGTATCTCTTTTTTTTGCCTGTCTCACGTCTTGGATCTCTTAAAGTTAGATGTACTAGATATCCCCAGTTAGCTCTTTGCAATGGTGTACTGCATTAATCTTATTGGATAGAAAATCTTTTTTATTGGGTTTTCCCATGATTTTGATCTGTATCCCCTCTTAAATAAATCTCGTTCGTCAAAGTTGAAAAAGAGAACATCCTTATTCTTGCCTTCAACTTGTCTATCCACTTGGTCTTAAATATTGAAGTCTCAGTCTTTTCATTGCACTTGGTATAATTTCCTACATTCTTTGCAATTTTGTTGTCCCTTGAGAGCGGCTGCCACACTGTATAATTTGTTTTGCTACAGCAAATCTTCTGTTAAAACCTATACATCCAACACTTTTCCAATGTATTCTTTTTTTCTTATAAATCTCAAATACAGTATGTTTTTTGTTTTCTTTTTCCTAGTCAAATGATTTTGCTAGTAATTCACTTTTATTTGTAACCATTAGGTATTTAAGTTTTGAAAATATACTACAATATTAACATCAACTAAGGTAGCAAGCCATACTCCATCTATTTGGGGTTGGTGTTATATGCCCTACTTTGCCATTGGTTCTTGTACTATGCCAAATCCTCCAAAATGGATTAGAATAATATTTGAAATGTATGGGATATCAGGCATATACTTATAAATTTATAATGCAACTTTGAGATGCAGGCATCTAATTTATTCATAAAATAATGCAGGAAAACAACAGGAATGAACTTGAGAGGCTAGACAAGGAAAGACATGATGATTTTCAGAGCATGCTAAAAGGATTTGTGATAAATCAGGTATTGTTCGGTTCCACTTAATAGCAAAAATCATTTTTTTATGGGTAGTTCTTTTTTTTTCTAGTAAATATGCTTTCCACTGGTCAATTCCATATATGATTGAAGTATGTCGTGTTTTTTTCAACCATGATAGGGATTTGGCTACACTTTTACTCATATATCTTGTTAAGGACCAGAAAATAGAAACTATAATATCCAGAGGGTCTTGGGTTCCAGACAGCATTTGCTTGACAAACTTTAAGTCTCTGGAAAGATATTTTGAGGGCTGTTGACAACTTTCCATCCAGAACTAGGTTTAAACTAGGGGAGGGTAATTCTCTGAAGTTTAGGCGAGATCATTGTTGTGGTGAGATCACTGCGATCCCTTTGCAGTGACTTCTCCCCAACCTTCCATCCTATAAGAATTCATCTGCATCCAATTATAGTAAACTAGAGTGGGGCTTGAGCGTAGCATGTGCTTTTCGAGACATAACTTGGTGCCCTATGTTAATAAGAATTTAGTGAGAGTGGAAAATAGTTGAATTTTTTGATTTTGTTGAGTAATTAGTGCATCAATATGTGGAAGGAAGATTCTAGAAGGTGCTGGTTTTCCAACAAAAGTTGCATGTTGTCATTTTATTATTTTCTGGTTGACATAATACTGAAACGGGCCTTTCGATAATTAACTTGGAGCTAGTTTGATAAAAATCTTAAGATAACAAGGATTTATGTGGAGAATGAAACATGCGGTTTTATGTTGGTCAGAAAGAGGAATAAACTAAGTTTCCTTTATGCCAACTTCTGAATTGGTGGTTTTAAAGGTAGGTGGACCATGAGAGGCCTAGACCTAATTTGGAGACTTTTGGAATGACCCAAATGAGCCACAATCCTTTTGAAATGATTCATGCCTGAATCCTACTGACTCAAAGTACCAGGTAAATTTAGAATTCACATCATTCATTATGATTCACAACATTGAAATTGGAAAACCAAAAATTATACACTTTTGTTGTCTCCTTGCACCTATAGGTCAAGCAATCACTGGATGAACTGTGGTTATACCACTACAGTACAAATATGCATGGTGTGCCACCTAAAATAGTGTTTTTGTGATTCATAGAACCTTTTAGGAGGTCTAGATCACGATGAACGGTCCAAATCATTGATTTAGATGCTCGACAATGGGTTTTGTTTTATAATGGTACGGCATGACCACTGTTCACCTTGACATCATTTAATACATAGGCTAGCGTCAAAGCATGTTAAATGTTGGTTTCTAGATATTTTGAACATTATAGATCATGATAAACGGTGTGGATCATTAATACACAAGGAGAGGCATAGGTGAGACGCCAGGACAAACATGATAGAGTGCTTATCCAAGAGGCATACAATATGTTTGGGATGTCAAACAGGCCATGGAGGGACAAAGATTAGCAAGAAAGTGGTAGCAGATGGGAGTGGAAAGAGGTATAAACCTTGACCAAGGGTTTTGTTACCCATTTTGTCATCCTTTTTATATTTGATGAGGGAGAGGTGAAGGAAGAAACTCTTGAGGTTGGTAGATTAGAGGGGCTGCACTTTTTTTGATAGAGGTGCTAAGGTCAATCAGCTGGTGTGAAATATGATTTGAGAATTTATAATGTCGCACCATTTATTTAGCAACAACCTCTATCTCTTAAATTCCCATAGTGAAATTAGCAAAAGGGCAAGTGTGTTATAATAACAGGGGCATGGTAAAAAATTCCCAAAAATAATTATATTTATATGACTAATACATGGTATTAACACGAATATAAGCCTAGGTTGCAGATAACAAATACATATTAACACAAATAATTAGATTTATATGACAAACATATAAATAGCTTATATTAGGATTGATAAACAGATCCAAAGAGCCTCCATAGTCCATAGCAACTGCCCTTATCTCCAAGTTTGTTTGATGTGAGAGGGTATGCATACTCTTTAGGCATTTCACTGAACAGTTGGCGTGCCAATACCAATCCAGCCAGATCGTTTTGTCGATCACTTGGCCTGCCCTCACATGCACGCACAGTTTTAGCGGTTGAGCTGAGCATCCGCACCTCTAGTGCCTCCCCAAGAGTTAGCACACGACCCACTGCATCCAGGCTCGCACGATCTCCATCCGTGTGTGCCCAATCACCTAGAACTGCAGCTGCGAGCATAATGCCTGCAAGCAGTACCTGCCCTCGCACTTGCGGGACTTGAATCGTGTTAACCTGGCACCTTACCTGCGACAGCCTAGTTGGCCCCGCCAAGATTCATTAGCATGGTCCTGCATTCCATGTAGAGGAGTCGCACTCCTCAAGAGGTCATCTGCGCAGATTGTAGCTTTTATTATAGCATTCCACAAGTACATGCATAAAGGGCCTACGTTTCACGCTAAGATGCCTTTAAGCCACTCCTCATGTAGGTTCCGAACTTCCTTTTGAGTGCAGCCATTGGAACACTATTATAGGGGCACGAAGGAGCTCCCATTCACATGGGATTTAGTTGAATAACAAGGCAACTGCCAATGATGAAGATCTGAACTTTTTTCTGTTTTTCATCTCTATCGTTTATTTCCTTTTTTGAATAGGATTAGGAGCTCTCTGCTCTTATTTATTGTATGTATTGGTTACAAATTTTAGTTAATATTTTGGCTAATAAAATTTAGAGAAGTTTTCTTGTCTTCTTCCTTGTGGATTCAAGGATTGTCTCCTTCCTTGGTGTGTTCCAACGAAACCATAGTGGATTCTAGGGCTTATGTCTCTTTGGTGGATTTGAAGGAGAACCTTAGTGGATTCGAAGACTTTACCGCAGAGAAGGTATAGTTCTTATTCGCCTCATGCTTCCCCTTTCATTTAAGTGATATCAAAGCAATGCCTCTTATGGTTCCATCCTGGCACGAGATCCCTGATTGTGCGTTGCAATGTCATCCAAGTCGTAATCCCAATCGACAGATCATCACCATGCATGCTTCTGACTCCGACCTTTTCATCATCCCTCCATTGTCCATGATCGTCCATCACCATCACCCAGTTCATCGATTGTCATCATCTGCACCTCTCCCTAATCAATGATTTTATTGGTGACTTCACATGCATCGGATGGATAGTTGTTCAGAGCCAATGATCGTTGCAAAGTTTCATATGTAGGTTCCTTCAGAGTACAGCCATCCCATCGCCATCAAAAGGCACGAAGGAGTTCCCAGTCATATAGGATTTAGTTGAATAACAATGCAGCCACTGAATATGAAGATTTGAACTATTTATATTTTTTGCATTTTTCCATCCCCATCTCTTTTTTTCCTTGTTTGAGTACGATTATGAATTCTCTCCTCTTTATGTATTTGCATGTACTAGGGTGACAAATTTCAGTTATTATTTTGAGTAATAAAATATAGAGAGGCTTTCTATTCTTCCTTGTGGTTAAGGATTATCTCATTTGGTAGATTCCAAGGAAACCCTTGTGGATTGTAGTGTTTCTCTCTCTCTCTCTCTTTGGTGGATTCCAAGGAGGGCCTTGGTGGTTCTTCTTTGTCTCACGCTTCCGCCTGCCTCATTTTTGATCCAAACTTTGTCCGGTTAAGATTGATGAAAAAACATACTAAAGCCTGCAGAGGTCTTCAAATCTGTTTTTAACTGGATTTTGACGATTATTAGACTATAAACTGAGTTCTATGATAATCTTGATGCATCTGGTGACCTCTTGATGGTCCTAACGCTATAGTTGTGTCAGATTGTTAGCTCCGTAGGCCGAAGAGCTTTCACCATTAAGCAATTGACTTGACTTGCTTCAATGACCCTTTATCATAAAGATCACATTGAAATTGAAATTGAAATTGCTACTTGTATATTATTATGCTTCTATAAATCAATTATGTCCTGCCTTCGGCTTTTAGTGCTCCTTGCGCCAGCTTACTGGGAAGCCATTGTGATGTGCCTATAACAGGTTGGATACGCAGAGAAGATAGCGAGCGTGTGGGCCAAGGTAGCGGAAGAGACGAGCGGATTTGCAGCCGCGAGCAGTTAAAATTAGAATGGATGTAAATTTGAATGTACACTACCTTGTAGAGAACAACCAACACGCCATTCTATAATAAACCGTATTTCAGCGAAGATCGATCGTTCCCTTTGTTGATCGATCCTTTCTACGTTTCATTACCCCCCCGTTGCTCAGGTGTAAATGAGGTCTGTAGACATTGTTGGGATTGATATTGTTAAGCATGATAAGTGGTTGCAAAGTGCATGGAGTATAACTCTCTGAAATATTTCCCTAACATGGAAAGTAAAGCAGAGACTACTAATATTATGTACAGAGACCAGAGATGAGCCCAACATTGAACATATAACCCATCAAAACTCTCAAGAACAAAAGAATTCTGATTGCCCTACTGCTACCTGATTCTAATTATCACATCAATCGTTGCTGTGGGGGGGTGGGGGTGGGGGGGGGGGGGCTGTGGCGGTGATGCCGCCCTCATCAGCGGAGCTTGCAGTGCCGGCCAGTTCCTGGTTGATCTCCCTCCAGCTGCTGCAGCACCTGCTGAACCTCCTGCCGGGCCGTTGGCGAGGGGTTGATGCAGTGCAGGGCCAGCTTCAAGGCGTTGAGCAGATCGTCCACCGTCGCTGTCCACTCCTCCTTCACGATTGACACTACCCACTGCGGCACTGGCCAACAATGATGGCGGTGGGAGAAGGTGACGGTGGACGGCGATAGTGGCTTGTTGGCGGGCGATTGTGGCAGTGGCTGTGGCCTTTTTTTTTTTTTTTCCTTATATTTTCATTTTCTGGGTGATGTCACACGAGTTTCGGAGTATCTATATAACATGTTACGACAGTTTGTGTTAATAACAAGTTTGTCATCGATAAAAAAAAAACTGGATAAATCTAATCATTGATCAAATCTGGTGAGCAAGCGAGCGACGGACGAGCATGCCGAAAGAGGTTGGGGTGCATGTTGAAGCCAAAGACGGCCGCGTTGACCGCTGAAGATAGCCGCGGCCGCGTTGACCGCTGAAGATAGCCGCGGCCGCGTTGACCGCTGAAGATAGCCGTCAGAGTACCGACAGTCACGAGCATTACTATTATAATGTGAGATCTCATGCAACATTCCATCCAAAAATTCTCTTTATTTACTTCCTAGCCAAATTACAAAAACCTCCCTGAATTCTAGTCCTCATTTCATATTGGTCCCTTAACTTTTTCTAAACAATTTGATCCCTGAACTATGCTCCATCTACAATTAGCTTCTTCTGTCAACTTTTTATCTCAAAAATATCTTTATCCTAGTAAGCATAAATTAAATATTCTAAAACAATTTTGAGTCTTATTGAAAATTGATAAGGATATTTTCGGGATAAAAGTTGACAGAGGGGGTTAAATGCAGATAGAGAATAGCTCAAGGATCAAATTGTTCAAAAAAAAATATTTAGGAACCAATATGAAATGAGATTTATAGTTCAGAGAGGTTTTTATAATTTGCCCTTACTTGTATAAGAGAGGTACATACACGTGGAAACATAGAGATGCTGACAATGCTGAGGAAAAGTCCGAGTTCGCACCCCAAATAACCTTCTCGCAGACCTTGTGCCCAAAGTTTAACATAGTGGACAAGGACTTATTTTAAACATCCAGAGAGCGCCATGTAACATTATCTTTGGATAAATTACACACAGACCCCTTGTAGTTTGACCGATTATCACTTACACCCCCGAATGTTTAAAACCCTACAAATGCCTTCTTATAGTTTGAAAAACCATACAAATAGACACCTTCGATCTGGAGGCCCCCAGGACGGGTGGTGCAAGTGATATGTTTTTCAAACAATAGGGGGTATTTGTAGAATTTTAAACATGAGGGAATGAAAATGATAATCGGCCAAATTACAGGAGTTTACGTGTAATTTACCCATTATCTTATAAATCATCATGTACTTTTTTTTTTTTTGGACATAGGCGGGTGTCCCAAAATTATCATATATCTAATTACATATCTAATCTAATCTAATAGTATCTAATCTATCTATACTATATACTAAAACAGAAGCCTCTCTCCCGTGTTGTGACACGTGGATGTCTTTTAAAGAACTAGAAACCTTCTTCTATGTGCGAACACGGCTCTCTTTTAAATCCTATTAAAAACCTACCATAAAGATGATAAATACTCATTCAAAAGGATTTAATATTGCTATCTCTCTCTAACAAGTGATGTGGTTTGTGTCAAATGACATGCATTAAGCTCATCCGGACATTGATGATAAAAATGGAGTCCTCTCTTCGGTTCTATAACAAGTGGACCACTTTGAAGAACCAGAATCCTTCTCTCAAGTGTGAACGCGGTTCTCCCATAAATTCCATTAAGAACCTAATATAAAGATGATAAATACCCAATACAATTGTATTTAATGATCAATTGATGTTAATTAAAAAATTCATTAGTAATATCTTTTTCTCTCTCTAACAAGTGAATCACACTTGGATTAGTGAATCGTAATCTCTCAAGATTGCACACTTATTCGGATGGTTGTGATGTCTTTGCTACGTGGTGTGCATCAAGTTCATCCGGGCATTGCCCGGGTTTCTTACTAGTATCTATACTATATACTAAAACGGAAGCCTTTCTCCCATGTTGTGACACATGGACATCTTTTAATGAACCATAATCATTCTTCCATGTGTGAACATGACTCAGTTTTAAATCCAATTAAAACCTACCATAAAGATAATAAAACACTCATTCAATGACATTTAATTATCATTTGATGTTAATCTCTCTCTCTCTCTCTCTCTCTCTCTCTCTCTCTCTCTCTCTCTAACAAGTGAATCACACTCACTTTAGATTTCATACTTCTTCGAACAGTTGTGATGTCATCTTTGCCAAATGGCTGTGCATCAAGTTCATCTGGGCATTGCACGGGTTTCTTACTAGTAGTATAATACTAAAATGGAAGCCTCTCTTCCACGTCGTGACACGTGGACTTCCTTTGAAAAGCATGAATCCTTCTTCCGTGTGTGAACACGGTTCTCACTCATAAATCCTATTAAATGCCTACTATAATGATGATAAATACTCATTCAATGGTATTTAGTGTTCATTGGATATTAATTAGCTCTCTCTCTCTCTCTCTCTCTCTCTCTCTCTCTCTCTCTCTCTCTCTCTCTCTCTCTCTCTCTCTCTCTCTCTCTCTCTCTCTCTCTCTCTCTCTCTCTCTCTAATATGTGAATCACACATCAAGAAGTGAAACGCACTCACTCATGAACCAATGACCTCCGAAGAGAAATCTGAAGGAGAACGTGGCACTCCGATGCTTTTGTGCCGCTCCAACCAGCTCCGTTCGATACTCTGAAGACCAACGTGACGCTCCACGTAGGCCACGTTTGCTCGGGACCTCCGAACGACTCCACATACAACAGAGGTCCTTCGGAGCTTCCGAATGAATTAATTAATAGTTTTTTTATAAAAAACCCCTCATTTTATTACAAATAATTTTTTATATGTCCAACGATGCTTGCACTATCCAACGGTTAGTTTATATCCGTTTGATGCAAATTTGGAGGGCTTGGATAAGTTACAAATATGGGGGGCTTTGGTGTAAAATATCTAGGATATCGTAGTTCGGTGGCCGTTGGAGGAGACTTTCTATCAACTATGATATATTGATGAGGTGGCTTCCAAAATGGGGCCCACAGTGCTTAGGAGGTCCTACTTCAGAGACCGTTGGAGATGCTCTAATGTCACATGCGCCAAGAGATGTACATTAAGTTCATCCGGGCATTGCCCGGGTTTCTTACTAGTAGCCGGAGGGTCCTACCATGGCATCCTCATGGCATCCTCGCCTGCACAAATAACTCCTCTCAAAGCCTATGAGTTGCAACGCTTCTCTCTCTCTCTCTCTCTCTCTCTCTCTCTCTCTCTCTCTCTCTCTCTCTCTCTCTCTCTCTCTCTCTCTCTCTCTCTCTCTCTCTCTCTAACACGCGATCTAGTGTTCTCTCTCTCTCTCTCTCTCTCTCTCTCTCTCTCTCTCTCTCTCTCTCTCTCTCTGCAAATTTTATTTTCATCACATCTTGAGTACCCTACAACCGTTGCCTATAGCCTATCAGCACTCTCTAAGTGCGGGGGGGCCACTACCCTCATTCGCTGGGGCCTGATATCCCATGTCTCCTGAATCACAGTGGGGCCCTGCGGTTGTAGAGTACGCAGGATGCGCTGAAAAATTTCCCCTCATGTGGGCTAATCGGAGTGTGCGGACAAGGGACTGCTCACATCAGAGCCGTTCAGGATGAGCGTTCTGGGTGTGTGATCTTTGTTCACCTCATCGAACGGGGGTGAGAGGGGGCGACCACAATGGATGGTCCCAGGCCTCGCCTGGAGTGTGGACAGTGTATGCGTACTATAGCCTTTTAATAGTACACACAGCTGGGACTTGTACATGTGTCATTGAACCTATAAAATACTCGTGGGTAGGGCTGCAAACGAGCCGAGCCCACGTATGTTTGAGCTTGTTCATTTAATAAATGGGCCTAAAACTTCAGGTTTGGGCTTGGCTTGTTTAATGATCGAACCAAGCCGAGACGAGCTTTGATCTGGTTGAGCTTGGTTTACTTATTAAACGAGCCTAAACTTTAGACAAGGCTTCGCTCAATTAGTGATCGAACGATTCCTTATGGAGCTTGTTCTTGAACTCCAAAAGCATAGACTATATATGTTAGGTCATTTTAAGCAATTTATGGGCCTATACGAGCTTGTTCACGAGCCCTAAGTAAGAGTGTTCACGAGCCCAATCGAGCGAGATTTTGGTCTACTTGAACTTGGGCTCGTTTATTAAAACGAGCCTAAAACTTTAAGCTTGGGCTTAGCTTGACTAGTAACTATATGACACGAAAAAGGATTCGGATCGTCTTAATTGTGCACACGAGATTATAGCCGCTCTCGGAACTCGGGGGTGGTGAGCCGGGGTGACGAAGATATTATCGGAAAATTGTGGAGGGAACCTTTGGAGGGTTCTTTTTTATCCTCGTCTCCATTGTTATTTTTCGTGCGAGAGCTCTGAGGGGTTGCCTAAGACAGAGGTTTTTAGAGGAGTTTTGGTTTTTGAGAAGTTAAGGAGCCTCAGCCGTTGCTTCGAGTTTTGTCTTTTCCGTGCTTTGAGCTTTCATCAGATAGGGGGCTTTTGGAGTCGTTCTCGGTCTTCACGTCTCCCTTGGCTCTTGCTAGATCTTAGTGATTTTTATCATCGTTTCGCAGTATCGATTTTGCTTTTGGCGTCGGCTTTGTCTTTGCTTTGGCGTAGCTCTGGTGTTGGCGCTTGCTCTTGAATGTAGATGGGGAGGCTTGCGGTGCTTTAGTTCTTCCGGGCTTTCTGTGCCATTTTGGAGAGAACGTCCTTTGCTTTGCTCGGGATCATCGTAGCTCGTTAGCTTTGCATGTATGTCGCTTTGAGGCGGGCGTTGCTTTTGCTTAGCTTGGGCTTTTGCTTTTGGCTTTGGTTTAATCGTCACCCTGAATGACGATTACGACGTCTCAGAGTCTTCTTATTTTTTAGGCCTCTTCCTTCTGAGGAAATGGCTTTGGCAGCGACGGTTGTGGCATCGGTTTTGTTCTTCTTCTTCTTCGGGCTTCTTTGGCATGGTCAGAATTGAAGTCTTCTTTTGGAGACGGATCCCGCTATCATTTTCGAAACTGGACGTTTTATGGGGATCAGATGTGGTTTATAAATTGTGATAGTTTAGTGAATTCAGTAAATTATTCTTAATATTTTAGAATTTCAACAATTAATTAAGCCGTTGCAATTGAAACATCGAAACTTGGACCTGGGATTAAAAGGGAAGGTTGTCGGTATCTATCATAAAATGAAACAGTTAAAAACGACTGATTGCTATCCACCCCAAAAAAAATTATCCTGTAGTAAAACACATGAAAAAGCTTCATTACAGAACAAAAAAATCCGTAATTACTGTTGCAGCTACAGTAACTCTGCAAATATTTTTCAAGCATATGTTGTACGTCACACAACAGCCATTGACCTAATTTTAAATTTTTTTGTAAATTTAAGACAGACTTTAAAGATCACTTAACGGGAAACTTTTTATTGTGTTAGGATCAAACTTTAAACCCTGAATTAATTTACCCTTTTTAAAACAAAAAAGAAAGGCAAACGGTTACAACTTACCATTAGAAAAAGGGTTATTTTGACTTTGCCCCCCAAATTTTGCATTGAATTAGACTTTACCTCCCATATTTTCATTAATTAGACTTTACCCCCCCAAAACTAACTGTTCTGTCAACTCACATCCCAAAACTTTATTTCTTTTCCATCAGTTCACCCTTCGGAACAGTTAGTTTTGGGGAGTAAAATCTAATTAATGAAAAATATGGGGGGTAAAGTCTAATTCAAGGCAAAATTTGGGGGGCAAAGTCAAAATAACCCTTAGAAAAAAGGTCCCCCTCTCTACGCTCATCATCAGCTCTTTTTGGTGCCGGAAAGTGTCGGAGGAAAGCCCCCCCAGATCACGTTTTAAGAGAGATCTCAACCGTTGGATCGTCGGAATCTTTCACTACGAGCCCACTGCATGATGGGGAAGCGAGCCCACTGCATAAATGGGCCGGTACAAAGCATAAAAAACTGAGAGTGATACTTCCTCGTACTCCAAAGCCTAATGGCGTTGCGGCCGTAGCTCCGTGACGCATGTGTTTTGTTGACAGAGCCCACCTATAGGTCAGGCCCATAGCTCAGTAGCCTCCGTGGATACTAACGGAGATTCACTGAACAAGTGGGCCCCGCTTGGGAAATATAGCCGTTGGGCCTAGGGAGCGCTCCCCCCCCCCCCCTGCGGGTCAGACGACCGGATCTATCTCAACAGGCGGCCGCACCCCCAGCTCTCTTCATGCTCAGAGGGGAACAAAATGCAATGCAAAACTAGCCGTTACCCTCTCAGCGAAGAAATGCTCCCTCACCTGAAAAACCCACAAGATTCCTCTTCGCCATCTCTCTCTCTCTCTCTCTCTCTCTCTCTCTCTCTCTCTCTCTCTCTCACAAAACCCCTCATCGCACTGGCCTTTCATTTTCCTTTCCCTCATCTCTCTTCTTCTTAGATTCAAATATTAGCCAAGAGAATTGAAAGGGAGAAGCAGGAGATTGATTTCGATTCCATACTTCTACTACTGCCCGATCGAAATGAGCAAATCCTATCGCTTTTTCGATGGATTCTGCGATTACCCATTCCAGCCTTCCCATTTCCCGATCGAAAGATGGGAGAAATGGCAGCAGAACCAGAGCTCCGGGAGGAGCCCATTTCGGAACGCCCTCCTCATCCTGCTGCTGATCATGTGCCCGGCAATGAGCCAGTCTTGGGACGGGATCATCATCTCCCAAGCAGACTACCAAGGCCTCCAGGCCTTCAAGCACGCCCTGAACGACCCCCGAGGGGTCCTGCGGAGCTGGAACGACACCGGCCTCGGCGCCTGCTCCGGCCAGTGGGTGGGGATCAAGTGCGTCCGTGGTCAAGTCATCGCGATCCAGCTCCCCTGGCGGGGGCTGGGCGGCCACATCACTGAGAAAATCGGCCAGCTCACTGCCTTGCGGAAGCTCAGCCTCCACGACAACTCCATCGGGGGCCAGATCCCCACTGCCATCGGGTTCCTTCCTGTCCTCAGGGGCCTTTACCTCTTCAACAACCGATTCTCGGGCACGATTCCGCCGTCCATCTGCAGCTGCCCATTGCTTCAGACCATTGATCTCAGCAACAATTGGCTGACAGGAAGTATCCCCTCTTCCATATCGAACTCTACTAAGCTCTACAGGCTCAATCTTAGCTACAACAACCTCACCGGTGCCATCCCGATCTCCATCACTCGATCCCCATCTCTCACCTTACTCAACCTTCAGCACAACAATCTCTCTGGTTCTATACCCGATACTTGGGGTGGAACAGAGGACAACAAAACCCATCAGCTTCGGTTCTTGAATCTTGATCATAACCTCATCTCAGGAAACATCCCCATCTCTCTTGGCCGTCTACAAATGCTTCAAGATGTTTCCTTTAGTGACAATCAGATGAACGGAAGCATACCCGAAGAGATCGGAGCGCTCCAAAGCCTTCAAACCTTCGATTTATCGGGTAATTCTATAGGGGGCAGCATCCCTGCTGCTCTCTGTAACCTGTCCTCATTGGTCCGGTTGAACCTCGAGAGGAACGATCTCGACAACCAGATCCCAGAAACCATTGATGGGTTGAAGAGACTCTCATTCCTCTCACTGAAGGACAACAAATTACGCGGTGAGATCCCAGCGACGATCGGAAATATATCCGGTCTATCGCAGCTGGACTTATCGGACAACAACCTCACCGGAGCGATTCCCGCATCGCTGTCGCATTTAACCAATCTCACCTTCCTCAACGTCTCCGATAACAGCCTCTCCGGCCCGGTGCCGCCTCTTTTATCGGCGAGGTTCAACTCAAGCTCTTTCAGAGGGAACATTCAACTCTGCGGTTACAGCGTTTCGGTCCCCTGTCCTACTCCCCCCTCACCCAATGCTCCCCCACCGTCGGTACCCCAAGATCATGGTCACCGGAGATTGAGCACCAAGGATGTCATCCTCATAATTTCCGGTGCCGTCCTCGTGCTTCTGCTTTTACTCTGCTGTGTTCTGCTCTGCTGTTTGGCCAGGAAAAGGAGTAGCTTCAGCCAGAAGAGCAAAACAGGCGGGGCCGGGGCAGGGGCAGGGGCCGGGGTCGGCAGTGGTGGTAGAGGTGAGAAGCCCGGGGCCGCGTCGGGAGCCGAAGCGGAGGCGGGCGGGGACGCCGGAGGCAAGCTGGTCCACTTCGACGGGCCTTTCGTGTTCACCGCTGATGACCTGTTGTGCGCGACGGCGGAGATCATGGGGAAGAGCACCTACGGGACCGTCTACAAGGCGACGCTGGAGGACGGGAATCAAGTCGCGGTGAAGAGACTGAGGGAGAAGATCGCGAAGAACCAGAGGGAGTTCGAGACGGAGGTCAATGCTCTCGGGAAAATCCGGCATCCAAATCTCCTGGCCCTCCGAGCCTACTACTTGGGTCCCAAAGGAGAGAAGCTGCTCGTCTTCGATTTCATGCCCAATGGGAGCCTTGCAGCCTTTCTACATGGTAAGCTTTATCACTCTTCAATTCCCTTCCCTTCTCTTCTTCACAACAAATGGCAGTCTTTCAATTTCATTGGGGTCTCAACACAAACACTTGATCCTCATCGATTCTCTGTGGATGAAGCAGCTCGCGGCCCGGACACGCCGATCGATTGGCCGACGAGGATGAACATAGCAATGGGGGCGACAAGGGGGTTGTGCTACCTCCACAACGACATGAGCATGGTCCACGGCAACCTGACGAGCAGCAACGTCCTGCTGGACGAGAACACCGACGCCAAGATCGCCGACTTCGGCCTCTCCCGCCTGATGACCGCCGCGGCCAACTCCAACGTGGTAGCCACCGCCGGCGCGCTCGGCTACCGGGCGCCGGAGCTCTCGAAGCTGAAGAAGGCGAGCACGAAGACCGACGTGTACAGCCTCGGGGTGATCATCCTCGAGCTCCTGACGGGGAAGTCGCCGGGCGAGGCGATGAACGGGATGGACCTGCCGCAGTGGGTGGCGTCGATCGTGAAGGAGGAGTGGACCAACGAGGTGTTCGACCTGGAGCTCATGAGGGACGCGGCGGCGGGGACGACGACGGGGGACGAGCTGCTCAACGCCTTGAAGCTGGCCCTGCACTGCGTCGACCCCTCGCCGGCGGCCCGGCCCGAGGTCCAGCAGGTGCTGCAGCAGCTGGAGGAGATCAAGCCGGAACTGGCCGGCACGGCGAGCTCCGCTGATGAGGGCGCCGCCGCCGCCGCCACCACCGCTGCAGCCGCCTCCACCAGCAACGATTGATGTGATAATTAGAGGCCGGTGGCAGTAGGGCAATCAGAATTCTTTTGTTCTTGAGAGTTTTGATGGGTTATATGTTCAATGTTGGTCTTATCTCTGGTCTCTGTACATAATATTAGTAGTCTGCTTTATTCTCCATGTTAGGGAAAATATTTCCTTAATTCTTTCTTTAATTTTTTTTTAATTCTTCTATTGCTCTCTTATTGTAAGAGGATGGGAGGGAGTGCTTTCAGTTCAGACAGCAAATAAAATAAGATTACAATCTACAGTGAGATTTTTATTATTAAAGGGCTTAAGCAAAGAGTCTTTACTACAGTGATTTCATTGTACTATTTTAATTTTAGAACAACACTTCGCTCCAACAGTTGTTGGAGCGCCGCGCGGCTCCTCTGTCCGATGTGAACCGTTGGATGATATTCAACCGTTCAGAGTTCTGACGGGATATTACTAGCCTGTGTGAATATCACTAGTGATATTCTGTTAGAACTTGTTAACGACTGAATATCACAAAGTATTGTTTTTTTTTTAATCTAAGTTTTTGTATAAAAAAAAACAATCCTATAGTGATTTTACTGTAGCAAATATGCAATACAAAAAATAACAATTGCTACAGTGATTTGTGTTTAACGTCCGGATTCCACAGCCGTAAGTAGGGGTACTAAAAACAAATTAGTTACGGTAGGTCTTTCACTAAACCGAAATGTTGTTTGTCTAAATCATTTTCACCGGAGTGACTTTGATGGTAATTTGACATGACTTCGATGATAATTTGACAACTTTTTCTCTTCGAGGATATTTTCTTCTATGCTTGGTGCCAGTCACTTTGTACGGCTCTATGCTCACCGAAGTCGCCGAACAGAACCAGCAACACCTTCGGAACCCTTGCTGGCTTGGACTGATGGATCCTTTCATTCCTCCTCAGGTTTAGCGGGGAGTGATTGGATCCTAGATTTATCTGATGGCACGCTTGTGGCGGTCTGTGCCTATCCATGCAGGGTGCAGTCATATTTTCATGCTGAACTTTATTCGCTTATTGGCATGTTGGAGGAGCTGGACTGTCGAAAAATATCCCATGTTACTATTCACCTGGATTATCAACACCTCCTAGAGACTATTATTCAGGCGAAAGGTCTTGATCTAGACAAAGCTGATGAAGTACTTCGGTGTCGCTCCCTCTGGCAGCAATTGACGGATGTGGCCCTATTATGGATCCCTCGTGGTGCAAACTCTGATGCTGACCTCCTGGTGAAGCTTGCTTGTCGTACTGGTAAGTCGAATTTTTGAGAATCTCGTCTCCCAAAGGAAGTCAAGTCTCTATTTGTAGCTGACATAAAAATCATGAATGCATGATGTTTCCTCCGTGTACCAAAAAAAAAAAATCTTCCAGCCACCACAGGTCGAAACGGTCCACCACGCACACATGCTGCTGCGATGGTGGAATGGTAGTCGTCTTAAAGATGTTTTCCTTCACCTTGCGAATCGTGTCGAAGCACTTCATATGAACACAGGTGCGCAGGCTCTTCTCCAACACATGAACTTCAACCGGGATGTACTCGTCCTCCCAGAGCTGTATGGAATCCATGTGTCTGATGCCGCACTCATCCAAGGTGAGGGACTCGTCCAGGATCTGCTTCCTGTCGAAAGTGAGCACAAACCGCCCCTCCTCGATGTACGTCTGCCCCAACAGCTCCTCGTATTCTCCTTTGTAGCACTCCTTGCGGACAGCTTTCCTCACGGTTGCGACCTCATCTGTAGGCTTGCACACAAGGGGGAATCGCCACAGCATGTTTGGGATCTCAATAGCAAGCTGTATTAACGGCCAACATAGCATATGTCAAGATCAGAGCAAGGTTTTTCATATCAAGAAGTAATACAAGATTGTGGGCTGAAGTGCACTGACTACTGTGGAAGAATCCTCGAAGGCCATCTCCGAGGATTGTGCGGAGGACTGCTATACAACACAGGGCCGCCGATTGTGAGGACCATCGCTAGCGAGATCAAACTTTTTGAATTCCTGTGAGAAGAGATCAGTTTTATCAGTTGCAGCACTGGGTCTCCCAGATTATGGATCAGCAGAGGAAGCAAAAAGGAAGATGTGGAATTCCTTCCTCCTGTGATGGTGTTTCTCAGGGTGGTCCACAAGAATAAGTGAATCAGTTGCAATCCTGTAATCCACAAGGAAACTATCATCATCGTCCAGGAACCAGTTGTGGTACATAAGATGTTATTGCTCACTCGCTCTTGTGGAATACTTGTCCTGACCTGGAGCTCCTCCTTTAGCTTACCAATCGTATCGAAGGATGCCGCCCTAACACGGATGGTGTCAGGCCCCTTCTCCAGTGTAGAGATAACAATCTCAAACGATTCCTTCTCAAGGACCTTTATGGAATCCATGTTCTTGATTCCACACTCATGCATGGTCATGGAGTCATCCTCGAGCTGCTTCCTATCAAAAAAGACCACAAACAGCCCCTCCTTGAACATACACTGGATACCCTGCCTCACGTCGCCGATCGTATCTTTAGGATTCAACTTGAGGCAGGAACGAAATGGTATGGTTGGGATCTCAACAACCACCTGCAACTGTTAGCACCCACCACACGTAAGATTTAGATAATGCAGCAGATCCAACATGTAAGATTTAGATAATGCAGAAAAAAAACCCACTAAATATAAAAATTATCATCCTGATAGCAGAAGCAGCTAAATCACCCTTGAGATGTTCCCATTGTATATATTAAAATGATGTAATTATCCAATAGGCAAATCAAAACAATGTAATATGTAAAATCGGGGAAGTGAACTTACCGGTGTGTCATTGGAATCCTTGAGCCTACCCTTGCGAACAGGTACACGGCAATCCAATCGGGGCCACTAACTCCAGTTAGTGTATCTTTCTGTTGTTGGATCATTAGAGGACTCAACATTGTCGAGCCAAATGAGGAACTCCTTCTTGCTGCCTTTCTGGGAGTAGCGGTATTTCCTGTCCTTTGGTCCAACACCAGATCCGAACGGTTGTGCGATCGATGCCGTAATCCACGAGGAGCCTCGGATCATCGCGCAGGGGGCGCTTTTGGAACGTCACGTGCTGCAACGTTGGTGGAATTTTCGTGCAATCATGGAGCATCGTCTTCAGCTTGCCAAACCAATGTAGCAATTACAGTGAAATCACTGTAGCAACGGTGACACTATAGCACGTGGAGAGGATCGCATGGGTATATTTGGCATTTTTTTAAAAACAACTTATCAAAAATTGTAAGAAGATGATCACCTAAAACATCTCCACTAAATGCATCAACATCCTTACTACTAGAGAAAGGAAAAAATTATTTTTGAGATTGATACAGTTACCCAAAATCATGGGCCATGGATTGAATTGTAATTAAAACCCAACCTCTATACCAATTTTCCTACCTTTAAACAATCCACGGTAACCTTGACTATCCACTCCTATTTTACAAATTTTCAAATCATCATTAGTTAAACCACAGCTGACCACATCATAACCCTTCTTACTTTCACCAACTATGAAGTATATACGCTTTTCATAAAGGAGCTAAACTGAAAATTTGTAGAGGAGTAAAGAACAAAGTCTCAGATAAATAATCTTAGCTTTAGCCTCCCCCCGCAAGGTTATGCACCTGATCAACGCCCTCACATCTCCCTGTTTAACTATACCTTTAAAAAGCTATCGGTTCTTAGCTTAAATTTATCATCACAAAACCTCATCCAACTATACGTGTTTTTTCATAGGAACGCCCACAAATTTGATCAATTACTCTTTGTGATTTCAAATGAGCTAAAACTTTTACTTTTGTACACGAACGTGATCTTTTTCTCTTTATCAAAAGATTATACCCACCAATAAATAAAACATGTCTACTTTATCATAAGGTTATACCCCAACAATGAATAAAAAACAAAAAGTCTCTCTGTCATGATTTTACAAATAATAGCTAGGTATCTAGAATCTAAAAATTGTAGGGAATAAATAATATCAAAATGGGGTTAAAGGTACTGCTTTTGTTTATGAATAAGGAACATATTTACAGATAACATGTTATCTTCTGGCTTAAAGAAGAGTAGAAGATAATATTCACGATCCTCCAATGATCGCGAAAAATATTGTAGGCCCATTAGTTGATGACGAAGGTGAGCCCCATGTTCTCCTGACCATGCAAAAAACAAAGGAGAACGTAGAGGATGAATCGAGATAGCCATCAACCTCCACTCAATCAATATCCTTAATAAGTGCTAAACCAACTCCATGTGCTTGTGATCCTTCTTTGCAACTCATTTCTACTTAAGGCTAAACTCATTGTCAGGCCACTTCAACTATTTTTGCACCATCTCCATCCATGTATCTAGCTCTAGGCCTACCTCTTCCATAGGCCCTTTTACATGCACCAGTAAATATAATCCTCCTATGGTAGGCACCTCCTCCTCTCAATACATTATACACGACCAAAATATCAAAATCTATATTGGACCACCTTATCCTCTATCGAAAAAATATTCGAATAACCTTGGATTTTCTCATGTCTAACCATATCCTTCCCACCTTCACCACCAATCTACCTTAATATCCTCATCTTGGTCACATCCATCCACCTTAGTATCCTCATCTTTGTCGTATCCATCCACCTTAATAGCCTCATCTTTGTTGCATCCATCCATGCAATGATCAAGTTAAACTAATGCATTTACAGCTTAAAGTAGGTGGTACGTATGTATTCCCAAGCCAAGAAGGCATAGGCTTGAAACTTTACCTCAAACATGCTGAACAGTTAGCTTGTGCATCAACCACCCATCAAACAAATTGAAGGGAATCAATATGCATGGTTGCGCAACAGATGTAGGATGCATGGTTGGGAGAAAGATGGGATCAGACACCGCTACAAGCAGGATGCATGCAACAGCGTGCGGAATGAGAAGTTACATTCTCTTTGTCCATAGACCATCAAAATAAAAAAGAAAGGAAAACGCAACGATATATAGATATCCCAACATGATTCATAGTAGAATGGTAGTTAGACACTTCACAAATATTGAAGATCAAGAGAGGCTCTATTTGGAGTTACCCTACAGTTGATTTCCCACAGAAGAATGAGAGTACGCATTTGTGGAGATGTTCTACATCTTTCTTTTTGTATGACTATTGCTAAATCAACCTCATATCAAAATGATGATCATCTTATATTATATAGTAACTACAGGCCTCCAAATCAATAAGCATGAACTTGAGACCCTACATCATGAAATCGTGCGTATCATGTAGAAGCGTATAGATCACTGAATTGGTGGTACGATTAAATATGCTCAATTAAAAAGTTCCTCTCGCTTCCATCCACCAAGCGTGCATCTCACGATCTGAAGGTCGAGCGCAATGGATTCTCCTTTAATTTTGTTGAGGAAGTCCATCGATTAATCCTACATCGGTAAAAGGGTCACCTTACGTCCACTTTATATACCCTCTGTGGACCTTCCCTTATGACTCAGGTTTTGGAGCGTGAGGTTATCTAACATGGTATCAAAGCTCTAAGGTTTCTCTCGCTGCGACGCGATAACAACGACTGCTCCCCCCTCTCATCTGGCCCCACCTCCGGCACCGGCACCTTCCTCCGGTCCCGCATCGGCAGCCCTCTGACCTCCCTCTCCCTCACCGGCAGCCCCCGACCTCCCTCTCCCTCACCATCAGCCCCCCTTCCCCATTACCCAATCCCCCCTACCCTCTCCCCCACCCGGCAGCCCACCCCTCCCTCTCCCTCATCGGCAATCCCCCTTACCCGATCCCCCCTACCCTCTCCTCCACCGGGCAATCGCCACCTCCTTACTTGATCCCCTCATCGGCAGTCCTCCGGCCTCTCTCACACCCGGCAATCCCCCCACCCGGTAGCCCCCACCTTCCTCTCCTCCACCCGGCAACCCCACCTTCCTCTTCCTCACCGGCAGCCCCTCTACTCGATCACCCCCCACGACACCAACCGGCCTCTCTACCACCCCCCGCGCCACACCCTGCCCACTTTCCCCTTCTACCACCATCCGCAACCCCTTTCTCCACCGATCACCCCCCTCCCCCTCCGACCACCCCTCACCCGAAATCCGGCCACCTCTCAGCCCCCCTCCATAGGTCTCCCTACAGTCTCTCCCTCTGTGCTATACCACTATTGCGGGTATGCTGCCTCCCTCCTCTTACCGACCGAATCTGGCATCGGCCGTGGGTACCTCCTCTATGGACTACTACAGCACCTCTCGGCTCCCATGTCACTGGCCTGTACTCATTGACTGCTCGCCGAAACCCTCTGGCCCTTTGTTTTAAAGGTGTTCTCGGGCTGAGTCTATCCGCCGAGTCAGCCGGTTGTGGACGTGGTCAGGATCCCCTCTGCTATACTGGCGGCACTGTTGATGTTGCTGCTACCGGTTTTGCTTCCTCGGTACCTCCCTCGTTTGACTCTGATCATCTTCAGCGACTTGAGAAGCTAATTCTTCGGTACCTCTTCTCAACCAGCTCTTCGGGAGCTTACGGCCTGTCCGCCACCTCTGGTACTGATGTTCCATTGATCTTCGACTCTGGTGCCTCCTGCTACCTCTGACTCTATATTACTCACCGACTGTACTCCTGCTCTTACCCATCTGGGGGTCCACACTACTGATGGGATCCTCGTACATATTTCGCAGTGTGGTTCCATCACCTCTGTCACCGATCTCACTGGTCGCTTGACCTTGCCCCGTGGTCACCATACTCCCCTCTTAAACATTAATTTAATATATGTTGGTTCCCTTTATGACTCTGGCTTGACAGTTACCTTTACTTCTTTTGGTTCTGTACAAGATCCGCAGACGGGTTAGAGGATTGGGCTGTATCGTCGAGCAGGGGTACTATACCAATTGGGCCACCTTCAGGTTATCACTTCCACTCGTTCCATTCGGCCAGTCATGTCTGTCACCTCTGATGTCGACCTGTGGCACAGACGGTTAGGTCACATATCCAGTGATAGACTCCAAAGCGTTTTTCGCTCAGGCGCTTTGGGTCGAGTGTCTTTCTCCCCCCTTTTTGTTTGCACGAGTTGTCGATTGGCAAAGCACATAGCTCTTCCTTTTTCTATTAGTGCTTCTCGATCTAGCACTCCTTTTGATCTTGTGCATTCTGATGTTTGGTGTCCTGCGCGAGTTACCTCCTTTATTAGTTTCCTGTATTATGTAAGCTTCATAGATGATTACTCCCGATGTACCTGGGTCTATTTTATGCGCCGCCGCTCTGAGATTCCTCGTATTTACATGACCTTCACTACTATACTCCATACCCAGTTTGGTCGGCGCATTAAGACCTTTCGGTTTGACTATGCCCAGGAGTATCTCTTTTCTGAGATGCGTGAGATCCTTCGGACTTATGACACTTTTCAACAACAGTCATACCCTCACACCCATGAATAGAACGGAGTCGTCGAGCACAAGCATCGCCATGTCCTTGAGACAACGCGAACTCTACTTCTGTCTGCTTTTGTTCCACATTCCTACTGGGCTGAGGCTGTTCTGACTATCGTTCACCTTATAAACATCACTCTGTCCTCCACGCTCTCTGATCTTACCCCGTACGAGCGGCTTTACTCCAAATCCCTCGATTACTCCTTTCTTCGTACCTTATGATGCATGTGTTTCGTCCTCCTCCCTCCCCATGAGTGTACCAAACTCTCTGCTAGATCTGTTAGGTGTATCCACTTGGGGCTCAATCGGGAGCACAAAGGCTATTGGTACTACAATCCCTTGGCTCGCCGGATCCATATCTCTCGTCACGTCTCCGTTGTTAAGGATGTCTCATACTTCTCCACTGAGTCCCAGGATCTTCCCTCACTACCTGCGCCACCCTCTACGTCTCCACCACCCTCACCGCTCGCATCACCCTATACAACTCCACCACCTCTTACCATCCCTATACTAACTCCGTCAACTTCTAACAAATTTCATCAACACATTTTGACACCAATACCAATGATTCGCATCTTCTCGTGTTCAAGCAAAAAGATGGGACACCATCAACAAAAATTAAAGGAATGCTAGCATCAAGCTTATGGATTGTGGCCCAATGAGAACACAATCGAGGAAATGAGAACTGTTAATGACATCAAATTACGCCATTGGATAAGCGCTTCACTTTTGTATTGGGCTACCTCATGGACCGAAAAAATGCATACATTTGCCCGAGGCATGTTTTCGATGTTTGTTCTCAACATCGAGACATTCCTATCTTGGTGACGGTTTTGGCAATTGAAAAAATTGGAAGATAAAATTGATAGTGAAAGAAAGAATAATATTTGGCAGTGATATAAACTTCGAGAAGCAAATTATGGGATCGACATGTTCCAACCATGTTCCATTGTAACTATCTCGCCGCATGGTTCGAACAATGAATCCAATGCCTCCTCCTCTTTAACCGACCCCAGATGTCAAAAGTACAAACACCAAGAATTTGCTACAATGGTTCTCCGTTTGACGCTTGTTTCAGCCTACTTAGCCTAAGATGAGTACAGTCAATGAATGGGGGCGCCAAAGGCTAGCAAGGCCAATAAAAAGAACGGCATCAAATCGCCTGACCACGAGGAATAATGTCGTCGCCGTCGCGAACTACTATCCCCAGGGATCCCCAATGAATTTAGGGTATGTTCTTTCGCACGGAAATGAAACAAGAAAATTAATAAGTGAGTGGAAATGGGATTTCCTGATCCATTTCCAGTGTTCTTTTGCGATGAAATCTTGTTTCCCTCCCCTGAAATTTCCCTGCTATAAGGGAAATGAGTTTCTGCTCAAAACCTGCAGAAAATCGATTTCCCTTCTTCTTCTTCAAAACCCTAATCCTGCCGACCTCGTCGACCACCCACGAACCTCCTCGACCTCCAGCGACCTTCCGATGGACCTCCTCGACCTCCGGCGAACCTCCTCAACCATGGCAGACCTTCAAGCGGACCTCATCGACCTTTGGTGAACCTCCTCGACCTCCGGCGATCTTCCGGTGGACCTCCTCGATCTCCGGCGACAATGGTCGGCCACACGATCTCAGTCGATTTCCACAATTCATTTCCCTATTCAAAAGAACGGTAGAAATTTTGTGGTGTGGAAACAATTTCTGCAGATTTTTTTTCCCTGGAAACTAAAAAAACAGACCCTAAATGATTCTAAGGTCCTTGAGTGGGAACTTGGTGGAACTGTCTGAAAACGGTAGATTACCATAATGCAGATCAAAATGCCAAATCTCACACAATTCCGCCGACTACAAATGCAATACATTTGAAAGAAAAACCAGAATAAAAATCAAACATCAGTCAGATCTGATCACATATACATCAACAGAAGAAAAAAAAGAAAAAAGAATTTGATTAAAGCCGCACATAACTGGAACAGTCGGATCCATATCAGACGCGTGCTACGGCGGCGGGCCCTGCAGCCGCGGCGGTGGCTCCGCCGAGGAAGGACAAGAACCCCGTGGCCGCGCCTCCCGGCTCCTGGTCATCAAGAAAGAGATCCTCCGGCACACGGAAGGCGGCGTGGGCGCAGATGATGGCTGCGCCGACCACGAGGGCGGAGATGATCAGCGATCCGACGGAGGTGAGGAAGATGACGAGGACGGTCAGGAGGACGAGCCCGCCGAGGGTCTCGCCGTCGGAGAAGGTGCGGCCGAGGAGGACGAGGGGGGGATCGGAGGGGCGGAAGAGGTAGAGGAAGCACCAGGCGGCGAGGAGGACGAGGAGGACGAGGATGGAGAAGGGCTGGGAGAGGAGGGAGACGGCGAGGGCGGCGGCGATGAGGGCGAAGTAGTTGACGCGGAAGTAGGCGAGGTTCTTGCGGACGCGGGCGGCGGCCTCGGAGAGGGAGCCGGGGCGGGAGAAGGCGGAGCTGTCGGCGAGCTCCGACCAGGGGCGGCGGTCGGCGAGGGAGCGGCGGGCGGAGTCGGTGAGGCGGGAGAGGAAGAGGCGGACGGCCGGGGTGGAGATCGGAGGCGTCGCCTGGGCTGATTCGGTAGCCGCCCCCACCGCCGAGGGCGGGGGGTTTGAGATGGGGATGATGGGAGGAGCGGTTGAGGAGCCCATGTGCAGTGGAGGTGGGGATCAGCGTCGGAAAGAGGGGAGGTTGATGCTTTTATAGGGTTGTTGATTTGGTGGGAAGGGCAGGGGGGGCGAGAAGCGAAGAAAATGGGGAGTGGGTGTTTGGACCGCTTGGTTTGCGTCGCTACGAAGGGACCGTTCTGAAGAAATGGGGAGGAAGTGGGGGAGGGAGGACAGTTCGGATTTCCTCCAGTCGGTGGGCCCGTCATGTATCACAGCCGCATGCAATAGGTTCATTGCCGGTAATCGTACGGTTGTGATGTGCGCGGACCCACCGACCGGACTGACCAACTGGAGGAGATCTGAAGGGAGGAAGGTGGAGAGAAGGCGTGGTAAACGAGTAAATCCTTCGCGTGTCCACCGTATCCCCGACGCTATCACTCCAACCTATAGAACCGGGTCAACCTGAATCGGGGATGATCAGCTTGGTTCGGTTCACAAGTTGACCCCATGCACCCTTCTAGATAACATGTTAATGGGGTTATTTACAATCTTGTAGGGACAAGTTAGTCATCCGATCAAATTGATACATGCCATCCGATCTAATCAATACATGAGAGGGATCGGAGAGGTGTAGAGGGGTCGGACTGAATGAGGGAAGGGAGGAGAGGGGTTCGGTTTTTAAAGGGGGGAGGGGTTGGCGGCCGGTACAGGGGGGACGGGATCGCAGGGAAGGAGAGGGGGAGGTGAGGGGAGAGCAGCGGCGCAGGGGATGGGGGTCAGATAGGGGCTGAACCTTAGGGCTAGGGCTAGGGTTAGGCTGATGGAAAATAGAAGGAGGGATGAGAGGACATGAGAGAGTGAGAGGGGGGTCAATGGCGTGAGATGGGGGAGGTAGAGTGGAGATTGGGAAAGAGATGGGGAGGGGTTTGGGGGTTGCAGGTCGTACGGGAGAGGGAGAGGGTTGAGTGGAGATCGGGTGAGAGGGAGAGAGATTCGAGAGAGATAAGAGAGATCCGGGAGAGATGAGAGAGATCAGAGAGAGAGAGAGAGAGAGAGAGAGAGAGAGAGAGAGAGAGAGAGAGAGAGATTGGGTGAGAGGGGGGTAGCTAGGGTTAGGGTTGGGTCGGGTTCAGGTTGGGGATGGGTTTGGGTTTTGAGTTTTTAGTTTTAGGTGTTAGTTTTTAAATCATTTCTCTTCTTTTTTTTTTCTAATATCGGTCGAGCTCGACTCATGCTCGACCCACACCGAGCCTGACTCGCCCTCGACTCGGGTCGCGCCGAGACGCGCCGGCGCGTGAACCTCACCGGGTACGACAGACCGGCCACAATATCTGTTTATTATTAAAATTATAAAATATAAAAAGAATGTTTATGCCCTGCCTCGATACACGTGCTCACATGCTCGTGTAACTACACCTCAGATGCAGCCCTGCAACTCGTACCCGAGACCCCTTGCCCGGTCCCGTTCAAGCACAACCAATAGCATCACTATCAAAGATATTAAAATAATATTATATAAAACTGGGTTGCTCTGGGCGAAAACACCCTGGAATGCCGGTCATTACAAATTCTATCAAACTTTATTGTAAAGAGAAATGTTATTCAGTCCGAAGGCCGAGAGCTGTGAGCAATGTCTTAAAACCCGGACTGGATCGGACAGTTCAACCACTAAACCCGTGAACCGGTCCAGATTCTGGGTCTGAGAAACACAAGAACCAGAATTATCATAAACCTGGTTTAAACTCTGCAAAACCGTCAACCCACGTGACCCGCTCGACGGTTCAGTGAACCGTTGTTTATAGTGTATGCCCGTGTCGATTGGCACGAAGCGAGAGCCTTCGGCATGACCACCCCACCCACCCAATGCACCCGCCACGAGAAAGAGAGAGATCATGGGGAAAAGACAAAGAAAGAGTGAGAGAGAGAGAGAGGAATGGGGAAGAGAGAGATCGTGGGGAAGACAGAAGAGAGAGAGGGAGAGAGATCGTGCCCGTCAGCACTCGGACAGCCGCCTTTGGCGATGACACACACCTGACCGCCTTCGACGGCATCACACACTCGATTGTCGTCGACAACATCGGCATTTCAACGACCATATCTTATCACAACATCGGCATTTCAACGACCATATCTTATCGTACTCTCTCTCTCTCTCTCTCTCTCTCTCTCTCTCTCTCTCTCTCTCTCTCTCTCTCTCTCTCTCTCTCTCTCTCTCTCTCTCTCTCTCTCTCTCTCTCGGGGTACACTGCCGACATCCCTTTGCCACATCAGGATTGCCCAATCATACATTGAAGTACGACCAAATCGACATGCAAGGGGTCTCTCTGTACATCCTTTTGCCACATTAGGATTGCTCAATCGGTTAATCAAGATAAGCCCAAACCAACGTACAAAGGGTTGGCTGCAATGAGGTGCCAACGAAGCCAATATTGTGGGCAACATCCCTTTGTATGTCAATTTGGATTTATTACGATTCATCATTCGGGCATGCGTGTAATGAACGGTTATGATGTGACAAGCAAGCAAAAAATTTATCTATTATGCATGCCATTGGATAATGCAAGAGTCCATATTTAAAGTTAAATAGAAGTACATATAGTTGTGATGCATCATCCCCTTACATATGGGACATCTTATGTAATCACTACTCTTACTTTATAACAAAAAAACATTGGCACTAAATCCCACCTATAAATTTCATATCTGGTCAACAAATTCAGCTGTTGGGAGTAGTTGGTGGTGCAAATTTGCCAAATGTGAATAACACCCAACATAATTAAAAACTTGAAAAAAAGATTCAGATCAAAGCATTGAATGGGCTAGCAAAAGAATATCTGAGAAAAAAGAAATTAAGATTATGGCTAATGGTAGGTATGCATACCGTCGAGTAAGAATTTGCTAGATTTGAAGAACCAACACAAAAACTCAAAGAAACAAAAAAAGATTCAGATCAAAGAAAAAAAATCAGAAAACTAAATAAAAATTCTGAAAATAATAAATAGAGTAAAATTGTGGTTGATGGCAGGTATGCATACCTTCCAATTGTTGCTGATTTCCTTTCTCTCTCTTTGCTCTGTCGATTCAGTAGTTGGGAGTAATTGGTGGTGAGAATTTATCCGATGTCTCGAACACTCAACACAAAAACCTGAAAAAAAAAGATTCGGATCAAAGAAAAAAAGAACATAAACTAAATAATTTTTTTGAAAACAAACTAAAATTGCGGCTGATGACATGTATGCATACCTTCGAGTGAGAATTTGTTGTGCAAAGAACACCCAAGTCAAAACTTGAAAAAATAGGTTTCAAATCAAAGAAAAAAAATGAGAAACTACATTAAAATTATGAAAATAGGCTGATGGCAAGGTATGCATACCTTCGAACTGTGGCTAAGTGTAGGTATGCCGACCTTTTTTTTCGATCTCTTTTTGGTGTATCGATTCAATGGTAGGGGGTTGGGGGGGAGAAACAACCCGATCACCTTTGCCTTTGCCTTTGCCTTCGTCACCAGACAGAAGGAAGCAAGGAATTAAAATGAAGAAATAGTTAAGGGGGACGGATCGTGGGGAAGAAAGAGAGACCGAGAGAGAGAAAGATCGGGGAAGAGAGAGAGAAACGAGGACATAGAGAGATTGGGGAAGAGAGAGAGAGAGAGAGAGAGAGAGAGAGAGAGAGAGAGAGAGAGAGAGAGAGAGAGATCGTGGAGAAGAGAGAGAGAGATCGGGGAAGAGAGAGAGAAACGGGGACAGAGAGAGATCAGGGAAGAGAGAGAGATTGAAATGGGGAAGAGAGAGAGAGATATGGAGAGAGAAATCGTGGGGAAGAGAGAGAGAGAGGGATCGGGGCAAGCCGTTTCTCTCTACCCTCTCATGATTCGCTCTCCCCCTTGATGAGATCTTGGGATGCTCTTGTAAATCACAGCCTTTAAATTCTTACACGACAGGTAGGTATGAAATATTATCAAAATGGTATATGCATCGGACGACCAGAAGTGTCGTGGTCAGCATGGCATATTTGTAATTTTTTACAAACTGCCCTAACATGTTATATAGATTAAAAATTTAAAAGGGCCTTAAACCATTTTTTTGTTCTCTTCGCTTCTTTGGCACGTTTGCTAGAAGTTAATTATTTTTAGGTGATGTTATAATTTTTTTTTTTAAATACTAATATAAAATATTTTTAAAGCTATTTTTAAAGCTAACTAATAATAAATTAATTTAGTTATGATATCCTAATGATGTCATGGTTCATCCACGGGTTGACCCGATAGTTGAACCCGTGACTCGTAACCCAGTCCCCTTTCCGATTTGATATACGGCTCGATTTTGAAAACATTATTTGTGAGACCAAGGCCGAGAGCCGCAAGACCGGGGGTCGAGAGCTGCGAGGCCAGGGCTAGAGTCGTGAGGCAGGGACCGAGAATGCGAGACCAGGGGTCGAGAACCACGAGGCAGGGGGCCAATAAGTACGATGCGGGGGCCGGAAACCGTGAGGCCGAGAGCCGTGAGACTGATGGTCGAGAGCTGTGAGACTAGGGCCGAGAACCGTTAGACCAGGGGTCAATAGCTGTGAGGTCGGGAGTAAGAGTCATGAGGCTGGGGCTGAGAACATAAGACCAGAGGCCGAGAGCCACGAGGCAGGGGGCTGAAAACTGTGAGGTGGGGGCTAGAAACTGTGAGACCGGAGCTAAAAGCCTCGAGGTTGGAAATTGAGAAGTGTGATGCCGGAAGTTGGGAATTGTTGTGCACAACAGAATTGGCGGCCACAAGATCGCCCCAAATACCAACGACACAAAATAAATATATAGAATATGCAAAACAATCAAACACAAAGGGAGAAGAAGACACGCACCACAAAGAACACCAGAGATTTTAGGTGGTTTGGCAATCTTGTCTACGTTCACCGGCGGCACCATGAGAGAGATCCACTATCAAATAGAGAAGAGAGTACAATGGTGCTTCGAACCCTCCAACGAGAATCATCTAAGAAGACTCTCAAATCTCTCCTCTCAAACAAACAATGATCTCTCAACCAAAGCCCTCTCTTCAATCTATCTCCCACAAAACCCTAAATCCCTTTATATATCAAGGGAATAGATTACATAAGCTCAAATCCGAATTCCCCTCAAAACAGACCCCAAAAGGAAAGTCCAAACGTACAAGACTGAGTCAACTGCGTGCTGTCAGCCACAGTCGTGCGCACGACAGTTTCATCAAAGATGCGTCGAAGATCTCAGGCTCCAGGTACTGCACACGACTGCATGTAGACAGTTCGTCTTTTTATAAAAGGACGCGTTGACTTTCTCGGCCTCCAGGTCGCGTGCACGACTTTCCCTGAAACGATCTATAGGAGCGCTCGCCCTGAAACGATTGAATAATCAGTAAGAGCACTCGGCCAACAAGGCAACAATGACCAAATAAGATGTAAAGAAACTTATGAAGGAGGAATATGAGAACAAGGTGGGCGGAGGGACGATGAGTAAGGTGGTGGTGGTATGGACGGTCGGCAATAGCGGCGGAAGTTGAGGAGGAAGGAGAGAAGGGTAAAAGTGGGCTATGGTAAAGGTCCTCATCTCATGACTGCATTGGGCAAATTATGGGTTTAATGGGCTGCCCTTAAATAGGAGGATCTTAGATATATTGAATGTATGACTTATGGGTTGCTTCATGAAAAAAAAATGTATTGTACATAACCGCACCCTTTCTTCTATGCGGTAATTTGTTTTATGTTCTTTATGTTATGCGTGCTAGGGGTGCAACTTGGGTCGGGTAAAACGTGGCTCCTATCCATAGGTTCAACATGAGTACAACTGGTTACCAGCATTTTATAATCAGATAAGTCCGACACCTTGTCGGATGCGATCAACATCAGTCGGTGGAAATTAAATCAGGAAGACCGGGACCTTTCTCTTTCAGAGTAGTACCATCACACACCAGTCGAAACGCAAGGCCCCCTTTCGAAAGGGAAGAACACCAACCGTCAAGTATACGAAACCAAAATTCCATTGGGTTATTTTGACTTTGCCCCCCAAATTTTACCTTAAATTAGAATTTACCCCCCATATTTCATTAATTAGACTTTACCCCCCAAAATTAACTGCTCCGTCAGCTCACCCCCCAAAACTTTATTTCTTTTCCGTCAGCTCACCTTTCTCTGAGATATGGTGAGCTGACGGAACAGTTAGTTTTGAAGCGTAAAGTCTAATTAATGAAAATATGGAGGATAAAGTCTAATTCACGGCAAAATTTGGAGGGCAAAGTCAAAATAAATTAATGTTAAAGCAAAATGCTATTCAACCTCCCACTTTGTCCTTCCGGACCAGGGCCACCCGACGTGGCACCTGATCATAGCCCGTCGCTCTGCTTGCCAGTCACGGCTGAGTATGAACGGATCAGACGAATGTGATCAGTGCCATTCAGGGCGGTCTGGTCCGGGTCGATAGAGTGGAAGGCTCGATAGTATTTTTTTCATTAGCGTTTCTAAAAATACGATATTTGTCGCCAATCAGATTGACGTGTCTGGATTACAGCCGTCTGTTGCACTCAGTCCTGATCAATGAATCGCACTCAGCTCCGACCAGTATTTCAAGGGGACGATGTGATTGGATACCGTGTCATTCGGCCCGAGTGTTCGTGTTAAACGTTTCGGGTCGAATGGCAATGGTCTTAATGTTTTGGTTCCAAACGACAAGCACTCGTCCATGGGCTCCATGTTATACCTCCAATAGGAAGATTTCATGAGGTTGTAGCCTTCTGCTAAAAGAAAACAAAATGGTGATATAACTCCCCCCCAAAAAAAAATGGTGATATAAAGGAAATTTGACTCCACCTAATTTGAGTATGGATCACAGGCAAGCAAGGCTTAGTTTGACTCAAATTTTTATTTTTTTTGGGTTATTTTTACTTTGCCCCCCAAATTCTGCCTTGAATTAGACTTTACCCCCCATATTTTCATTAATTAGACTCACGGAAAAGAAATAAAGTTTTGGTAATGGTGGCAACCGGTCGTGTCATGTCTAGTTTCGGATCGTGTCCAAAACCCCCAGACCCTGACTTGATCCGTTTAACTAATCGTGTATAGATTCTAAACCCGTATCCGACCCGTTTATAAACGGGTAGATCCGATAAGACACGTTTACCACAATGATTGACCCGATCCGACCCAGTCCGACTCGACCCGACCTAATCCGCTGCTACATCATATTACAGTATCAAATTATGGGTAGACCCAACACGACACAACCCGTTGAATTTTAAACGGGTCTTTCCGGGTCTACCGTGTCCAACCCTAAACCTGGACTCGACCCGTTTATTAAACGGGTCTATCGTGTCGATCCGTTTACGACCCGAACCCGTTTAGCCCTGATCCAGACCCGCTAACTTCGTGTCGGGTCGTATCGGGTCTGCCATGTCGGGTCCGAAATTGCCAGCCCTAAGTTTTGGGGGGGTGAGCTAACGGAACAGTTAGTTTTGGGGGGTAAAGTCTAATTAATGAAATATGGGGGTTAAAATCTAATTCAAGGCAAAATTTGGGGGGCAACATCAAAATAACCCCTTTTTTTTTCCGGCTATCATTGCAGCCTAAATTACTTATAGCCATTATTGTCGCATCCACATCATAAAATTTGGAGATTTGTGTGATTCATAGAACTGGCCGGTGCGAGGAGAGGGGGTTAGTAATCGGTCCGTTTGAAAAATTCAAAAGTGACGGGCTCCAAAACCTCCTATGAACTTTCACAATCCATAAGTTCGGAATTCATGAACTCATCTGTCCATGAACTTGAAAATTATGGACTTTAAGGGGGTGTTAGTCAATTTGGATTTGGTGAAAAGTTTCTTGTATTTAGGATTACATCAGTAGTGGTTCTGAACTTCTTTGTGGTATTGTAGATTTAAGCGTTAGTGGTTGTGGAGTCCACAACGTGAACTCTTGATCCAAGCGTTAGCCAATATTTTATATGACCTTGGACTCCTAAGTTAGGCGTTAGTCAATAATCATGGTACAAGTCCATGACTTCATAACAAAAGGGATTTACAAACCCACGTACATATACTTTTTGCCCATCAAAAATTCCACCTCAAAGGTGGAATTTTAAATCCCCTACGTGAGACTTTCTCTTTGAAATGTATCATCGGCATCTCCCGGAACCCTAGCACCCGTGCTCGTGATCGTGGAAGCCAACGTCGGATCCCCAGCAACCCTCATTCTCCTCTTCCAAGTATCTCTCTATCTCCCTCCTTCCTCTTCTTTGGGTATACCCAACCCCTCTCGACCGCCCTCTCCCTTCTCCCCCCCGGTCGAAACAAAATACAGTAGAGAGAGAGAGAGAGAGAGAGAGACCCTCTGGATCCGTCCGGTTCCGATCACGATGTCCGTCTGATTCCGATCGTAACACCCGTCCGGTGCCAATCGCAACACCCATCTGGCTCCGTCGTGACGCCTGCCTCCTCGATCATATATTTAACTCATTATTTTAATTAGTATGCTACTTCCAATTTGTATGTTATTTGTGGAAATGACCTCCTTGGTTGTTGGTATGCTAAAGTCTTTTGGCATGATACAATTGGTAATCTTGTTTGAAATATGATCTTATTTATACAAAAATTTCAATTTCTATATGTAAAATTACTAAAATCTTTGATATATTTTTTTTTACCATTTGACTTATGTAAAAATTGATCAAACTATTTATCCAACATAGTGAGACAATCTTGGATGGCAGAGGCAATGTTGATTAAATCGAGCTTAATTTTGATTCATTATTCTTGTATATTTTTTTAATGAACGTATTAATACTTTTCGTATTAGGCCTTCAAAATTCATTAAAATTGTTCTTCAAATGTGTTAGTCAAATGGGATTTTATGTCCAATTTTACAACAAAAATCCCACGTGAACTCCTAAAAAGGGGATTTATGCGACCGTGGACTTTTCAAAAAAGTCTGCAGACTCCTAAAAAAACTCAAAGACTCTTTAAAAAAAGTCCGCGGACTCTCAAAGACCGCAAGTCCACGAGCTCCTGAATAATGATTTTAAAATCCCAATTGACTAACACCCCCTAAGCTTTCAAGGACTTTGAGCTACATATTTTTATCCTAGGGCTTAAAACTCTAGCTATTCATATGGGGCTTTTTAAGTCCCTCACACTGCGATGGGGGCATTGGAGGCAAAGGATGTCGTCAGTAGCAATGGTACGTAATAGCGATGAGTGGCGATCGATAGTGGCAATAGGCAGCGATGCGTAGTGGTGGGAGGCCGACATAGGACAACGGTTGTGGTGCATGGCGGAAGTAAGACTTGCCTGAACTTTATCACATTACCTTTCCATATGAAACTTGAAAAGGAATAAGTTTATACATATGGGATCTTCGAAGTTCTCTACTTAAAATTTCATCTAACACGTATTTTATCCTCTCTCTCTCTCTCTCTCTCTCTCTCTCTCTCTCTCTCTCTCTCTCTCTCTCTCTCTCTCTCTCTCTCTCTCTCTCTGTGTGTGTGTGTGTGTGTGTGTGTGTGTGTGTGTGTGTGAAGACATACCGATCGCTCCCAATCACATGGTGTGTGAAAACTTGTAGTTAGTTCTCAACAAACATAGTTGTCGGTTGCTCCCAACCGCCATGTCTCCACACACAATACATGTCTAGACAACTGACAGCCATGTTGGTCGAGATTGAACTACACATATCCATAAAGGAGGAGGAAGAAGAATGGAAGGACGAGGAGGAGGAAGAAGGGGAGGAGGAAGAAAGGGGGAGGAAGGTGGACGCGTTGCCAGTGGTGCCGTGACAATCAAAGCAAGGAGGAGGGACAAAAATTTGTTTGGGGGGGCCTTACGCATAACGTTGTGTGGATGCATGTCAGGGCGATCATTGCTTGGTGGGGACACTGCTATGTATAAGCTTGGAAATAGGCCCCTCAACAGTATTATGCGATAAAGCCTTCCTATCAAAGTCTGATGAGGAGGAAAGTGAGGGTCTATGAGGTGCCCTATCAGAGGTTTTAGTAAAAAATAAGAAAATTTTATTCATACCCTAAAACTACTTCGCATACCCCGTTTCCTCCAAAAATATCGATTCCCCCTCATAACCCATTCATAACCCCCCCTGCTTCCTTCCTCACCTTCCATACTGCCAGAGACGCCACCATCGAAGATTGGGGGGGGGGGGGGGGGGGGGTATGTGGAGTTTGGGGTCGGAGAAGAGAAATGAATAGGGCAAAGAAGGAGGTGAAACAGCGATGGGGAGGGTTGAGGTGGAGCGATCTGGCTACAGGTAGTGGAGATCCGATGACGGACAATATATATTCGATGGCTGGAGACGAGGTGGACGTCGGACGACTTAAATGAGCAAGAAAAGAATACTAGAGGCGGGAGAAGGTGGCTTCGACTGTGGGCTCAACGATGACTGTAAGTGCAAATTTTGGTAAAAAGTCTTCAAACAGCGGGACCCACCGGCCCTGCCTGGTGGGCCCCTGGAGACAACAGCGGGACCCACCGGCCCTGCCTGGTGGGCCCCTGGAGACAACAGTGGGACCCACCGGCCCTGCCTGGTGGGCCCCTGGAGACAACAGCGGGACCCACCGGCCCTGCCTGGTGGGCCCCTGGAGACAACAGCGGGACCCACCGGCCCTGCCTGGTGGACCCCGAAGACAACAGCAGAACCCACCAGCCTTACCTGGAGGATCCCCAGATACGGCAGCAGAAACCGCCATTTACCCCGGAATTCCTCCCAGAGAATCCTATAAATAGCAGAGCCTTCGAATGTAAATGGATCAAAAAAAAAAAAACATTCTGATTTTCCACTATGAGATCTGACTTTCAGAACCAGAGCTCTGGAATCTCTCAACTTTCCCTCTTCCATCTCCCTTTGATCTCTCTCCTTCGAAGAGATCAGATTGTCTTGAGTGAGACTCGGCCTGTCGAGATCACTTCGATACAAGTGTTAGTGAATTCGGGTTGCTCCCAATAGCACGGAGACGTAGGTTTCGGCTGAACTCCGAGATCATATCTCTCGTATCAAATCTCTGATTGCATCTCTCTCTCTCTGTTTGCATTTTGTGAGCTCCAACTCCAATCGATAGATCAAGCAACGCTCTCTTCGACTTCAACTTCGATTGACTGGTGAGGCGAGGTCTTCGGGTCGGCACGAAGATTTTCCCCCACAATGACTCCAATGGTAAGAGGAAGGGAAGGAGGAGGGGAAATGGTCAGCGATGTGAAAGGAAAGGAAAGAAGCGGGTCGGATTACGATTTGGAAATCAATTTTTTGAGAGAAAACGGATGTATGAGAAATAGTTTTAGGGTATGAATAATTTTTTTAAAAAAATATCCTTTTTTTACTTATTTTTTAACGTGAGGGATCCGTGGGGTGCCCTAGTCAATGTTTGAAGTTATCCGTCAACTACGGCGCCCCTTGATCTACGAAATGGAGCCCATTTTCCTCGTGCCCTTTCGTCCCTTTCTCGACCCCCGACTGAACTCGCTCCTACTTATCCATTCCCTCGCTCTACCGTCCGTTTTCCAGAATGACGTGGCACCCAATCACAGCGTCCCTTTGCCTGCCGGTCCTGCCTGAGTGCGATTCACTGATAGGGGATTAGTGAAACTGACGGATGTGATCGATCGCACGAAACGCACGGCATGGGTAGATCGCGATAAGGGGCTCTCTCTCTCTCTCTCCTTCAACTCCCTCTTTCCGCGTATTTACCCTCTCCTTCCAACAGCCCGTACAGAAGGCGCGTTCTTTTATGTCCTCCCTCCCCAATCTCCTCCTCCCGTCTCGCACTTCGCCGTCCACAGAACGATCGAAACCCTAACCCTAGCGCTCTGCAAACCCTAGCTCTTCGATTCCGTAGAAATTGGCGGCTGATGCTTGCAGCGGGAGTGAGTGTGCAGCAGTAGAGAGAGCATCGGATTGGGATGGCTGAAGACGGAGAAGACAAGCTGATCGCCGTCGCCCGCCACATCGCCAAGACCCTCGGCCGCACGGAGACGATGACCGACGATATCCTGCAGATCTTCTCCACCTTTGACGGACGATTCTCCCGCGAGAAGTTCTCCGAGAGTCACGAGGACGGCGGCAGTGACGACGAGCACCTGCCGTTCTCCTCGATCGACCACACCGTCCGCTCGCTGGACCGCCAGATCTCCCCCTTCATCTCCTCCGACCGGCCGATCTGGTCCGACTCGGCGGACGCCTCCGCCTTCCTCGGCGCCGTCGACGCCCTCCTCGCCGCGGCGCGCGAGCTGGATCCGGCGGATCCTAGGGACAAGCCGCTCTTCGACCACGCCGACGACCTCGTCCAGCAGTGCATGCTCCGCCTTGAGGATGAGTTCCGCTCCCTGATCGAGCACCCTGAGGGCGCACCGACGTTCGACCCGGTCCCCTCCGCGCTCCCGGGGGCGTCGCCGTTCGATTCCGAGGCGGAGGACAGCGACGACGAAGATGACCTGATCCCGGTTGCGCAACCGGTGCCGGACTACAACGTCGTCATCGACGCTCTCCCGTCCGGGGCGGCCGCCGACCTCCACGAGATCGCGACGCGGATGGTTGCGGCCGGATTCGGGAGGGAGCTCGCCCACGCGTACAGCCTCGCCCGCCAGGGATTCCTGGAGGAGAGCGTCGCCCGGCTGGGCTTCCGCCTCCGGCCCGCCGAGGAGGTGCAGGGCACGCCGTGGCCGGACCTCGAGGACGAGATCTCGCGGTGGGTCCGGGCCGTCAACGTGGCGTTCCGAATCCTTTTCCCGAGCGAGCGCCGCCTCTGCGATCGGGTCTTCGCCGGCCTCACCCCCGTGGCCGACCTCTCTTTCGCGGAGGCGTGCCGCGCCCCGGCAATCCGGCTGCTGGGGTTTGCCGACGCCGTCGCGGTCGGGAGTCGGGTGCCGGAGCGGCTCTTCCGCGTCGTCGACATGTACGAGGCGCTCCGGGACCTCGTCCCCGAATTGGACGGCCTCTTCTCCGATCAGTACTCCTCCTTCCTCCGATCCGAGGCCGGAGCCATCTGCAAGGCGCTGGGAGCGGCGATCCGGGGTATATTCATGGAGCTGGAGAATCTCATCCGGCGGGACCCGGCGAAGGGCGCCGTCCCTGGGGGTGGGCTCCACCCGATCACACGGTACGTGATGAACTACCTCCGCGCTGCGTGCGCGTCCCGGCGGACCCTGGATGAAGTGATGATGGAGGAGGAGGCCGGCGCCGCCGCCACGGTCGATCTCAACCGCGTGTCGTCCTCGCTCGCCGTCCAGATCGAGTGGATCATGGAGGTTCTGCAGAGCAACCTGGAGGCCAAATCAAAAATCTACAAGGACCCATCGCTGAGCTGCATCTTTCTAATGAACAATGGGCGGTACATCATCCAGAAAGCGAGGGACGGCGAGCTGGGCTTGGGGGACGACTGGATCAGGCGGCAGACGGCGAGGGTGCGGCGGTGGAGCGGGGACTACCAGCGGAGCACGTGGGGCAAGGTGGCGGCGGTCCTCCGGACGGACAGCGGCGTTGGGCCCGCGCTGGCCGGGGGGAAGGCGACGAGGGAGCGGCTCCGGATGTTCAACGGGTACTTGGAGGAGATATGCGGGTCGCAGGCGGGGTGGGTGGTGGTGGACGAGCAGCTGAGGGCGGAGCTTAGGGCGTCGACGGCTGAATTGGTGCTCCCGGCCTACCGGAGCTTCTTGGGGCGGTCCGCGGCGGCGGAGGCGGGGAAATCACCGGAGAAGCACGTGAAGTACAGCGCGGCGGACGTGGAGGCCCGGATCGACAAGCTGTTCGAAGGGAACGGGAGGAAATCGTAGCGTTTTGGACCGTAGGATTGTCCGACGATTCTTATCAGATCCGTCGGCTGGCTTCTGCGGTGTCTGTAGCACAGTAGAGGTGTATACTGTATTGTAGTTTATTGTATGTATTTTAGGTGTTACTACACAAAGCGCTACATACATGAGCGCTTTAGTACTGCTGAAGGCTCACGTCCGTTAGATTCGGATGAGCTCTCTTGTAAATCTTAGATGATGGAAGGATGTGGGCCATGTATTGATCAAGATTGCTGGCAACATGTTTGATCACAGCTGAAGGGTTGTTTGAATCAACGCCAGCCCTACTCTCTTGACCTAAAATGGGCTTTCCTCCGGTCTTTGCCGCAAGCGTGTCTCGTCGCCTCTTTGTAGCGGGTTTATTTGTGCTCCTATGTGGCAATATTACAGATAAGGTCGTAGTTTGATATAAATTGAGGCCTAAGGAAAAAAAAATTGTTAAATATGATTTTTTTAATATTAATATAGTAATATAAATGAAATTAAATTTTTAAGTAGCATTAAGATTTTATCTTATATGGGTTCTTTGGTTTTTATCTCTCAATGCTCTTAAGCTGTTTAAATATATTGGGCCATTCTTTTCGAATGGGCTTTTAGTAATTTAAGTGGCTTTAAGTTTTTTTTTTTTTTTGGGGGGGGGGGGGGCGGGGGCTTCTTTCACATGGGGGCCTTAGGCCTCGCCTTAATGGCCTTATGGTTGAGTCGGGCCTGCTCACCCTCTTCGTACCAAACCGCCTCCTCCTCTCCAATGAAGTATACCCCACACCACACCACCCGAGAGAAGATGCTAGCTGGTATGAATGTGATGTGAATCCTGAAAATGACTTTTAATGGAAAGCACAATCAATAAACTATTGGGGGAGTTAGCGGTCTGTCCCTGATCAAAAGATCAACTATCCTAAAACATAGCTAAATTACAAAGGCGAAAATACTCCTCACTTCACTTCAAAGTTAGTTTTCATGTAATTCATTTCTAAAACTATACATAGCTCTACACCCTAAGATCTATAGGCCATGGGATGAACACTAGACCTAATCCTAAACCTAAACATAATCCGAACGGAACTACCCCCCCTCCCGTGGCCTGTTGTCTCCGCTAGGGGTTCAACTTGGGTAACCAAACTCATATATTAAGCCACATATATAGGTCATTGATTGGACTTTTGGGCTACATCATACTAGCACCCGAATAAACATTAGTTGTTTGATAACGCTGAACCAACTACCAAGGGAACTCATCGAATGGTTAAAGCATAAAGCCCAACGTGGACCTCCAGCTTGCTAGTAAATAGCTGATGGTCATTATTTTTTTTTTAACCAACTACCAACCTGAGAACCGACCCGAACCAACCCGACCTTAGTGTGGGTTGGGTTGGGTTGGGTTGGTTCGTGTCTATGCCCAAGTCAGGTTGGTTCGGGTTCCAATATGGTAGAACCGAGTTAGTTCGGTTCGGTTCCGGATTGGCTCAAACCCGAACCTACCCGAACCGAGTTGACTCCTAGTCTCCACTGCTAGAGCAACTGCAACTCGTGCTCGATGTCGCTGTCGCTAGTGCCGCCACCTCCGTTGCTCGTGCCCGCCTCCGCCCCCACTGCTCGGGCCCGTCTCTGCCACCGTTGCTCGTGGTCGTCTCGCCACCGCTGCTCGTGGTCGTCTCGCCACCGCTGCTCGAGATAAACGTGAGAAAGAGGTGAGATGGTGAGCACATTTTGGTCCTCTTGAAAGTTTTTTTCACCGAACGGATCTCTTGACCAGGGGACCATAGGTAAGAGCGATCATTTGCTCGTCCTTTTCTTACCACCGATCTATTGTTAGGGACCTTAGCCTAATAATCCCTTTAGTAATTTAGGGTAGCTGGGTAGTGGATAGACAAGGATGCAAAAAAGAGCTCAAAATTAGGAACACAAAAGAAATCAACGATTATTCCTTACACAAAAAATCATTAAAAAAATTGTTGACATTCAAAATAACAATCTAAACAAACAAAAAATACAATAAAAATACCCTATTAAGCCTTCATTGGCCATTAAGTGGCTAGCTACCAAATAATCTTTGGAGTTCAAGGTTTTTCATTTTTATTGCTTGAAGCGTTTTTTTTTTTTTGGAGAGACCTTGTGGTTGGTACATCGGCTATTAGTGCTTAGAGCACAATATAGACCAAGGTTCAAACCAAACCTTCACCTGTAATATTGCCACACAAAACACAGATATAACTGCAACAAAGGCAATAGAAACCCGCCACAGAGACGGAAGGAAGCCCATGAGATTCAATTTACACGACTTGTTAAATGGAGGAAAAGCTCGTTACCACTGGGATGCACCTTCAATCAGTTAATGGCATAAACTTAAGCTCCGTCCTAAATAAAAAAATGGGTAAGACTATATGCAGACCACGAAATACCAAAGGCATCCTTCACTTGAATTTGAAAATAAACCCAACATACCCCTTGTATAATCCATGTTCTTTTATTAAGGGCAACCCATGGGATCAAATGTCGACAAATTTCCTATGAAATCATTGAAATATGTCTTTTTTTCAAGGGTCCGTCATAGAAATTGATCGAATTTTAATAGTACCAAATTTTCTTCCGACATGACGAAATGTCTGCCAAAATGACTGACATTTGATCGAAATCCAACATTATGTCTTTTTTCCAGATAATTTCACTGAATTTTTTTTTAACAAAACAAAGCTCATATTTATCAGTAAGAAATTATATTTTTTCTTAATTTTAATTTTTTTTTCATAATAGATAATTTTTTACTGTCATTTTTATCCTGAAGTATTGCTGAAATATTCCATCTTTTTTATATCAAACAAACAAAATCGAAATCTGATCGAAAAACGATACATTTTTATTGAAAAACATTAAAATTTGATCCAAAAATAAATATTTTCACCGAAATTTGTCATTTTATTTTACATTTTTTCCACCGACAAATTATCAAAAAACGAATAGAAAAAAAAAATTGGCTAATCGACATGGACACCGAAAACGATATTTAAAACCTTAGGGCAACCCACACCTGCTGACGGCGTCTTCGGCCACATGTAAGCTGTCGTCCGTCTCTGCCATCGGCAACCCACTACCGTCATCTACTTCCTCCTCCTTCCTCATCCTCCCTCCTCTTTCTTCCTCCCTCTCTTTATCCCTCCTTTTTCCTCCCCTTCCTTCCCCTCTTTTTTCATATGCTTCCCTACCCCCCCCCCCCCCCCCATCGGGACACTCGACCATTCCACACCGTGCATTTGACCATGGAGGCCGAATATACACCAACTGTCGAACATTTTGCAGATGTGTTCAGCCTCCATGACCAAATGTGCATGACTTCCTGAAACATGACAAGGAAGAGAGAAAGAGGAGGAAGGAGCTGGAAGAAGAAGTGAACGAGGAGGGAGGGAACGATGATGGATTGGATGGAACCCGACAGACGGTGCGGCCACAAACACAATAGAGGAAAAAAGGATGGCGTTCTTTAGACGAGGGTTGCCTTTGGGCAAAAGAACGGGTGTTATTTGGATAGGATCTGCCTTAATAAAAGGTGGGCTGTATATAGCATCACCCTAAACAAATGTTGTTGGTTAAGACAGTATGTGTGACCTCGTGACAAGAAAAAAGGAGTTTTACAAAATAGAACGATAGCTGTCATCAGCACCATATTTTACAACACACATGTATGCTGAAGCAAGCACTCTTTCCCTTTCACCTTTCAACCCAAATTGCCTACAGGCTCTAATGATAAAACATTTTTGGGAGAATTAGCAAGAATCCCATCTTAGAAGATCAATTCGAGCTGCAGTATCGATAATTTTTTCAGTATCGATAATTTTTTCATTTGAGCTCAAACCTCTATGAACAAAAATACACCACACTTTGAATTTATGTTTTGTTACCACTTATCCCCCGCTGCCCCCTACCACCGGTGGACCGCACCGGACCGAACCCATCCCGCCTCCACCGGACCTAACCAAACCTCACCCCGCCACTGCTGGACCTAACCGAACTCCCCACTGCCAGACCTAGCCAACCCCCCTCCCGCGTGCGCAACCAAACCTAATCACCTGAGATCTACATGCCATGGGATGAACCCTAGACCTAGAAATCTCAATCCTAAACCTAACCTGAACCCCCGCCACCTCCGTCACCGTTGCTCGCGACCGCCTCTGGTCGTAGTCATGCCACCACCGCCGCCTCCTTCACAGCTGCTCGCCTCCGCCAGACATGGCGACCCCTCTACCATGGCTGATCAAGAGATGAGAGGAGGTGAGGGTGGTCTTGGAATAAAAAAAAAAGGCAGGGTTTATCTAAATGTTGGGTTGGTTAGAGAGGTTGGAGCTCAAATGAAAAGTTTCATTGGATTTATCCTAATGTTGGGTTGTTAGAGGAGTCTTAGGCTAATAACCCCAACATTTTTCTTGCACCACCGATGAAAACATTACAGAGGTGTTCACCGACAATCCGATAAACGATCGATAAAATGACTGGAAACGAAGAAGCTCACGATCAAAAAACGAATTTCCGCAAACATGCAAAGCACTTCACATTACACATCAAAGCTTATACTACATATAATATGAACAAATCTAAAAAAAAATGCCTTCTAACTATATAAAACAAAAGAACTAGAGCAACATCTAGCTGTAAATCCATCAACTTCTACGATTACATACAACGGTTAGATGTCAGCAATCTCGTGCCTCCGCGAACAGCAGACCTTGCCTGTCAGCGCCGTCCCTGCTGCCCTCCATTGCAGGCACAGTCCAACGAAATGAACGAGGCGGCAAAAGAATGAAGTCACTCTGCAAACAAGCTGAAGTCAGGAAATCTTGAATCTTGCAGACCTTCCATATCAGCCGACCACCCATTGCCCAAGCCCTCCATTGTAATGTCCGACGCAACAGTTCACGATGGCCGGTTTTTGCTCTGGGTGACACAACCTTTCCAGCATCCTGACATCCGAATCCTGCAATGGTGACGAGAGAGCTGAAGGGGAGCCGTAAGGCCAGCTGGCGCTAGCATCAGCCACTCCAACTTGTCCCCCCTTGGACGAATCAGAACCCATGCCCCTCAACATGTCATCGACGCAAAACATCTCCTCGGGCAAGTCCTCCAGATGATCAAAGCTTTCAACTAAATCTTTCTCCGCATCGTCCTTCACAATGGATGGGGCATTTCTCACATCCGATGGCGGAGGGCTGGCACGTTTAATCTCATCCACGGGCTCAAGTTTGGGAACCCTGACCTCAGTGGCTGAATCATGTGAGGTGGTGGTAGACCCGTACGACCCAGAAGTCACGGATGGCTCCTCAGCTCTGGGGATGCATTCGGGGATGTTGACCCGGGCGCAAGGACCATACATCACCCTCGCAGCCGCATCGTAGGAAAGGGCAGCTTCCAGGGCGGTGTTGTAGGTCCCCAGCCACAAGCGCTTGCCCCGGTTGGGCTCTCGAATCTCGGCTACCCACTTGCCCCATATCCGCTGCCTCACACCGCGGTAGTTGCATTGAGAATTTTCCGGGCCTCCTTTTCCTTTCATGCAGCCTTTCCTTGAGCCCTTTGCAGGGACCTTATGGATACGGATCTCACCATCGTCAGAACAGTCGTTTTGCTGGTTGAGTTCCTTCCATTTGGCCAGGGTTTCCGCTATGTCGTTCGTCCCCCTGCGCCTGTTCCTTGATCTCTTCTTCCTGGATATCAAAGGGGAAGGCATTCAATATATGAGCAACCAGATGAAAACTGGAATACAGCAGTTCATACCAACTTCCAAACATTAGCAATAGTGAATAAAGGATTTCAGGTAGAAAACAAGATTATCTCATTGTTGCTGCTACATTAAGTTGGAAACACAACAAGAATCCACGCAGATCTCAGAAGCATACATAGGACAGTTGTGGAGAACTAGATAGATGGAGGTCTGTATCATATTCTAAGGTATAAGATAGTATCTTGGAGCTTCATGGTGCGCATGATTGATGATGGTACCTTGCGGCTTGTTCGATAAGACAGGCCTAGACTTCAAGTTTTGATATATGGGAAAATAATAATTACAGTACTCATATAAGCATCTATAGAGTAGGTGCCAATTGTTTCCAGAGGACACAGATCTCCGTATCTCCGTAGCTCAGCCAACCGTAGTTCGTTGTTCAGGATTTTATCCGGCGAGGGAGTAAAAGTTACCGTTCGAAAAAATAAAAAACAATTGGCATAAGTTTGGGATGAGTTCGACATATATAAACATAGGATACATAACATTATATCAGTAATTCTATATTTCCGAATATAACATATTATTCATACTAAAGCTAAGATAATCACTGCATAAATTCTGCAGATTTCACAAAGAATTCGTGAATGTTTCACTTATTTTATGAACTATTTGTGAATAATTGGAGTATTTCCCCATTAACTAGTTTGCTATGCCACAATGAAAATTTGGCCTACAGCTTGTTTATTTTATCTTATGCTGCCTTGCACATAAACTAGAAAGGCTCAATGCTCCCCAAGGTCTTCAGTAAATTATCCAAATGTTGAACTTACATAATAGGCAGCGCAGTCGGCAGCTGTGCTAGTGTTTGAAATATCAAATTCGAACTCTCTACAGTTTCTTAGGAACTCTTCATATCACAAAATATGAAAGATTTCCCATATCTAAGACTGAGTTTCCGTACCTAGCAACATATAACCATAACCATCAAGCATTGTCCCATCTCTTTGGGGCCGCTTTATGAATCATTCTTCATTATTCATTTTTGTTTAAGGCTATAGCCTATATCTGTTGTCAATGAAAGGTTTTCCATATCTTTTCTAACATGTTCCATTAATGTTATTCTAGGTCTTTCCCTCCTCCGTGGATCTTCCACATTAATATGAGACCCTCTCCTTGTCGGGGCCGCATCTGCACTACGTTATACATGTCCAAATCATCTATAATCTATTCACCATTATATTGTCCTTAATTAGTGTCACTCCAACACTTCCTCTACTTCACTCATTCCTCACCCTATTTCGCCTGGTTTTTCAGCACATCCAACTCAAACATTCTCATCTCAACCACGCTCATCTTACAACCTTGAGCTCTCTTTAGGGCTAACATACTGAACCATAGTACATTGCAAGTCTTACTGTTGTCTTGTAAAATTCACTCTAACAACGAGCCCGACTGCTGCTCTAATATAGTATGTTTATGGCATCCTTTAATGCGGCTCTCCTTTCTGGGAGGTAATTATCGTTAGCGTACAGCATCCCTCATAAACAACTCGGCTGCTCCGTAGGCCTTCGGCACGTACAACAACCAATATTACTTGCATCCATTGAACACATGGCACTCCCGAAGCTCCCCTCCACTTTATCCAACCAACACTAATCCTATCGGATATATCACCTATCTATCCATTCTTTTGTATGATAGGCCCAAGCTGCCGAAAACAATCACAATATTGTATTTCTTGGTCATTCAGTGTGAAATAGGCTTTATTATCATCATTATTGCCATTGGGATTGCACTCCATCTACTTCCGTTCTACTAACTTTTAAACCCCTATCTTCCAAAGTCTTACTCCATAATCTCAATTTAGCATTTAACTATATCCTTGTCTCATCGACTAACCATATATAATCTCCAAGTAACCTATATCATGGTACTTCTTGAATATACGTAATGAGTACATCAATGACAAGTAAAAAGATATGGGCTTGACACTGACCCTTGATGAAGTCCCACAATGAGTGGAGATTCATCTCTCACCACAGTTACTTCTAACGCTAGTAATTGCTCCCTCATATATGTTCCAATAACTTCAATATAACATTAAGGCATCCATTTTTTCCTTATAGTCCACGAAATTACACCTCATGGTACTCTATCAAAATCTCTCTCGAAGTCAATAAAAACTCTAATTGAGGCACCCCTTTTTTTTCCTTGTTAGACCCAAAAAGGAAAAACTGGAATTTGGGAGTAAAGTCATCTCTCCACTCAATGGGGCAAATACCCTATATAGCTGTACATGGATAAAGTCACCAAGGGTGAACATACCCCAAAAGGATATTAGTCTAAGCTATACAGGACCAAGTATGTACACACTCTTAACACCCCCCCTCAAACTCAAGGTGGATCATACACCAAAAGTTTGCCTAGGAGAGTACGAAAGCGCTGGATAGTGTGCGTCTTGGTAAAGAAGTCGGCAAGCTGATCAGTAGAAGACACATACGGAAGCGCGAGCGTGCCATCCACATAGCGATGACGCACAAAATGACAATCAAGCTCGATGTGCTTAGTGCGCTCGTGGAACACTGGATTGCTAGCAATCTGGATAGCGCTCCGGTTGTCGCAGTGGAGGGGAGTTGCCGAGGTCAGCTGAACTCCCATATCACCTAGCAGACGGCGCAGCCAGACAACCTCACACGCCGTGCGGGCCATAGCACGATATTCTGCCTCAGTGCTGGAGAGGGAAACGATATCCTGTTTCTTGCTCTTCCAGGAGATGAGCGAGTCACCCAAGAAGATGCAGAAGCCAGTAGTAGAGCGTCGATCAGTAGGATCACCTGCCCAATCCGCATCGGCATAGGAACGAAGCTCCAAGGAAGAAGATGACGATAGTAATAAGGAACGAGTCATCGTACCCCGAAGATAGCGAAGAATCCGCAGTAATGCCGCGTAGTGAGCCGAACGAGGAGCGCTAACAAACTGGCTCACAACTCGAACAGCATGTGAGATGTCCGGACGAGTGATCGTCAGATAGACGAGAGCACCAACAAGCTGTCTGTAGCGAGTGGGGTCCGAGAGTGGCTCGCCATCAGTGGGACGGAGCTTCACATTAAGCTCCATCGGTGTGTTCACGATTCGGGAGTCGGTGAGGCCGGCACGACTCAATACCTCAGAAGCAAACTTCTGCTGGGAGAGCAGGAATCCTCGAGGAGAGGAAGCAACCTCAAGGCCAAGGAAATAGCGAAGGTTGCCGAGGTCTTTCATCTCAAACTGCTGCTGTAGGTGTCGCTTCAGAGAAACAATAGTGGCGGTATCATCACCAGTGATGATCATGTCGTCGACATAGAGAAGCAAAATCGCACGACCATTACTAGAGGTACGAGTGAACATTGCATAATCATTCAGACTCTCTGTAAAACCAGCTGCAAGTACGGAGGACCGGAAGCGCTCAAACCAGGCCCGTGGAGCTTGCTTGAGCCCATAGATAGCCTTGCGAAGATGACAGACATGCTGGGGAGGAGTCGAAAGACCAGGCGGAGGCATCATATAAACCTCCTCGGAGAGATCTCCATGAAGAAATGCATTCTTCACGTCCATCTGAAAGAGCGGCCAACGACGAACTGAGGCAACAGCTAGCAAGGTGCGTACACTGGTCATTTTCGCAACTGGAGCAAAAGTCTCCTCATAGTCAATGCCATGCTCCTGTGTAAACCCACGAGCAACGAGACGGGCTTTGTACCGCTCAACAGACCCGTCGGAACGAGTCTTAATTCGATAGATCCACCGACAGGTAATAGGTTCCTTTCCTGGAGGAAGTGGAACAAACTCCCAAGTACCAGTCCGTTGAAGGGCTTGCAACTCTTCAGCCATAGCTTGCTGCCAATGCGGAATCTGAACTGCCTCTCGATAAGTCTGAGGCTCCTGAAGAGAATGAATAGTCGCAAGAAATGACTGAAACTGGGGCGAGTAAGAAGCAACCTGAGAAAAGCCATAGCGATCAGGTGGATGCCTCTCACGTTCAGGATAGCGCGTAGGAGGAGTAGAAGGCCCAATGTCACTAGCACCTGAGAGTGGCACCGAAGGAGGTGAACCTGAGGTGTCTGCAAAAGAAGGGGTAGCAGGCAAAGCAGGTGGAACTGGTGAAGCAGGTGGAACTTGTGAAGCAGGTGTAGCAGGCTCTGGCTGGCGACGAGTGTAGGTATAAATAACAGGCGGGCGCGGGGGCTCAGGCACCGTAGCAGGGATAGTAGGAGCGTCCGGAGTCACCGGGGTAGGAAGGAGACCCGAAGAGGAACTAGGAGTCTGAAGGAAGGACAAGTCTGAAGAATAAGGTCCTGAGAAGAAGGGTGTGTCCTCGAAGAAGGTCACGTGACGAGAGATGCGGATACGACGAACAGAGGGGTCATAGCAACGCCAACCCTTGTGCTCAGAACTGTACCCTAAGAAAACACACTTGGCCGACCGAGGAGAAAGCTTTGTACGCTCTCCGGGTGGAAGTAAGACAAAACTGGTACAACCGAAAGTCCGTAAAGCTCTATAGTTGGGAACAGTGGAATGTAGTCGCTGAAATGGGGACTGATCAGAGAGAAGTGAAGAAGGAGTCCGATTAATCAAATGAACAGAGGTAAGAATAGCTTCAGCCCAGAAGTGACGAGGAACTGAGGTAGAGAACAAAAGGGACCGAGTAGTCTCAAGAATGTGACGATGCTTCCTCTCGGCAACCCCATTCTGTGCAGGCGTGTATGGACATGACTGTTGCGGTAAAGTACCTTGAGAAAAGAGGATGTCACGAAACTCGGAAGAAAGGTACTCCCGAGCACCATCTGAGCGAAAAACTTTGATTCGTTTCCCAAATTGAGTGTGGACCATACTACTAAAATCACGATAAACCTGACACACATCGGACCTACGACGCATGAGGGTCACCCAGGTGAATCGAGAATAGTCATCAATGAAACTGACGTAATAATGAAGACCAGACATGGACGAAATAGGAGATGGTCCCTAAATGTCAGAGTGCACAAGGTCGAAAGGAGAGGTAGATACAGACTCACTGGAGGAAAAAAGAAAAACCGAGTGTTTAGCAAACTGACAACTCGTGCAGGGAGAAGGAGGAGTGAAAGAGAGATTACCCAAATGTCCGGACTGAAACATGCTTCGAAGACGCATCGCAGAGGGATGCCCAAGGCGGCGATGCCAAAGATCGGCAGTGGAAAGAGCAGCAGCACATGAAGCAGCGGAGGGCAGAGGAACATGAAGTTGCTCCAACCTGTACAAACCACCTTGTCTTCGTCCAGTTCCAATCTGACGGCCAGTGCGAGGGTCTTCCACCACACAAGAGGACGCTGAGAAGGTAACAGTGAAACCGAGATCAGCCAATCTACTAACCGAGATTAGGTTGATCGACACACGAGGTGCATAGAGCACATTCGGCAGTGAGAGATGACCACTGGGGTTAGAAGATGTGGAGATAGAACCGGAGCAAGTGATGTCCAAAGGAGACCCATCGGCAGTATGAAGTTGCAGCTGAGGAGCAACACGAGTACAGTTAGTGAGGACAGTTGCATCAGAAGTCAAGTGATGAGTAGCACCAGAGTCAAAAATCCAAGTGGTGCTAGAAGAACTGAGAAGACATTGAGCAGCGGTAGACGAACTTGCACAAGATCCCATTGTGATTGCCATGATGCTCGAGAGATGCAACAGAACTTTGACACGTATGCACTTTACTTCACTGCACCACACCTCAATATACTGTTATCGCTGCAGTTGAACAAGAATTGCTAAACAGTGCCGACAAAACACTACAAAACTTTTGAACTGCTGGCTGAATTTTCTATGGCTGAACTGCTTGCTAAATGGATACCTTTAGGCTGGCTAAACTGCTGAAATAACAAAGTTGAACCAGCTGAAATAATCGGATAAGAATTGGTCCTTCAAAAGGCTAAAATTCTTTTGCAGTTCATATAACATGAGAGCTTTCTTCACTGTCAACAGATTCTGCCCTGTGTACAATACACAAGGAGTAAACCGGAACCGGATTAAACCAAAGGAGGCAGTGAGAAGAATAAACCAATATCTGAGCTGAACTGAGGCAGTCTCTGAACTGAACCAGTAAGGATCATAAACAAACCAAACTGAACCGAACCAATCTCTGAACTAAAACAGTGAGGAGAATAAACCAATTTCTGCACTGGTTCACTGAAGCTATTTAAAGCCAAACAGTCTGGACCGAACCAAACCCAAACTAAAGCTATCGAACCGAACCCTGGTTCACTGAATCTATTTAAACCAAATGGCCTGGACCGAACTGCTGAGATGGCAAATAACTTAAGTGAGGAGGATCTCACCGTAGGTTTGATGAATGGCTGAGATGAGACACACAATCACCCTTTATTTAGGGTTTTACCCTTCGTCTCTGAGCCGCCATTTCAAGATCTTCAGATCTGAAGGAGCTGTGAGATCCTAAAGAGCTGCGAGATCCTCTGATGGAGCTGTGAGATCTTCCTCTCCTGCGATTCAAAGTCCGTGCCTGCGAGGTCCTGCAAGGTTTTGCTTCCGTCGAAAACCCGCAGGGATAGATTCAGATGCAGGCTTGACTGAAAAGTCCTGATGAAGCTTTTGAAGAAACTTCGATCGCGAAGCTTGATGCAGACGAAGCTCCAATGAGATCTGGATGAGAACTTCAATGCAGATAAGCTTCAATGGAGACTTTGATGTCGGTGTTGATGCAGGCTGCCGAAGAAGCTCAGCTGAAAGCTTCGATGCTTGGATGGAAAGAAGCTCTACCAAAGACCCATTAGGGCTTTGATACCATGTCAGACCCAAAAAGGAAAAACTGGAATTTGGGAGTAAAGTCATCTCTCCACTCAATGGGGCAAATACCCTATATAGTTGTACATGGATAAAGTCACCAAGGGTGAACATACCCCAAAAGGATATTAGTCTAAGCTATACAGGACCAAGTATGTACACACTCTTAACATTCCTCTCTAAATTTTTACATCAGTCATCAAGAAAATAGCCTCCATTGTGGATTTTCTTGGCATAAACCCAAATTGGTTCTCTGAAATTCTTATCATCTTTCTTAACCTATATTCCATCATCCTCTTGCACAATGTCAATTTGTGATTCATAAGATTAATTCCATGATATTTGAACAATTTTGAATACCACATTTATTCTTATATATAGTTAGCATTATACTTCTCCAATCATTTGGCATTTTCCATGTTGTCAAAGTTTTATCGAAATAAAATATTCCTTTTCTTTCTAAGATTTTCTAAACCTAAATTGATATCACACACCATTTTCAAAGTCACATCCACTTTAGTCATTTTAATTGAACAACAATAAACATGTCAATCCCTAAATTATGGTTATCCTAATTACACTCCTCCAGTGGGGTTCTCATGTATTAATTTTTGAAGACAACCAGGGGTACAACTTGTGTCGAGTAAAACCGAGAACCGATCCAACCCGACCTAAATGGGTCGGGTTGGTTCGGTTCAAGGTTTTTGGACCCAACTACATACGGGTCGGTTTTCAGTTGGCGCTCGGATAAACCCGACCAAAACCGAGGACTAAACTCATATATATTTGTCCACATAGATGGTAAGTCCACATATATAGGTCACGGGTTTGGACTTGGGGGTTACATCACACTAGCACTCGAGTAATTGTTTGTCGTTTGCTAACATTAAACCAACTACCAAGAGAACCTAACATGTGACTAAATCCTAAAGCCTGATGCGGGTCTCTGGCTTGTTATAAATAGCTAATAGCCATTATTTTTTAGATCAACTACCAACTCGACCTTAATGTAGACCTAGTCGGTCTGATGCCTAATTCAGGTTGGTTCAGGTTTCAATTTTGTAGAACCAAAATAGTTCGGTTCGGTTCCAAGTTGACTCAAACCCAAACCAACCCGACCCGAGTTGCACCCCTACATAGAAACATGATGGAATCAATTCACCTAGAGGGCCTTCCTGCTCTCCAAAATCTAGTTCCGCAAACATGGTAAAACAAAAATTCAATTCAATCTATAGAACATGTGATACATAAGAAACATAGCAAATCTTAAAACAGAGGAACTTTACATAAGTTTTTTAAGAAATAACAGAATATCGAAATGGAATTTGTATCCTTCGTTTTACTACCATTAGGAACTAAACCAATCTTATAAACAAAACCACCACAGACACAAGACATTTTCATTCCTTCGAAGTCTAATTTGTTTCTACTCTGCAACACAATGTCCGATTCGAGTAAAATGGTCTCCAATAGTAAGCGATTTTACATTCTTAGAGGCCCTATAAAGAAATGATCACCAATAGTTAGTGATTTTACATACTTAGAGGCCTTATGAGAAAATGATCACCCCGATGAGTGATGAAAACTACCAAAGACCTGAATGTGCGTCATGTGGCCATCCTGAAGAGAAGCCCTAGTGTCTGCTCTTCCAAACCAACAGAGGGCATGCAAGATGCCCAACAAAAAACGGGATCACACCTTAACCGCACCACAATTGTGGTTTATATCTCCCAACAAGCGGTGCCAATAGATGCCCCAAGGTGTAACAGACCACAAGTAGATATCTCATTATTTGTCCCTGCAAGTTGGTCCAGTCCGGGTCTTCTAAAGTCGGCATGGTCTAGTCATACCGACAATGGTTAAGCCAACCCAAACATCATCCCAACTGTCTGATTGCTACCTCGGTCGGGATAGGCCAGAATAATCCTTCCAATTGTCTGGTCCAACAAGCACATATTTTTGCAGATTACAACACAACAAATGGTCAAACAACAGGATCGTCAGAGCGCAAGCTAGGTACTAAGTTGTTTAAGGTATCCAGATAAGGGGAGATACTTTGAATAGTCTAACTCTCTGAACCTAGACCTCTAGGTTCTTTTTCTAATTATTCTCTCTCAAGATCCCGGTACTAGTTCTCACGTCAAAGAAAATTTGGTCCAAGCCAAGGACAACTGATGCAGCATGATCAGCATCATCAGATCATCGCCACATCTTCCATTTATCGTCAGAGACATTTATTTACTGTCGTTCTTATTTTATGTTTGTATGACATTAGCCGTTTGGGCTTGTTAGTCGTTTATTTCAGTTTTTGGCCATTTTTCCCTGGCTTTGGCCTTATTTCAGCATTTAGTTGTATTTCTGTTCTTGCCCAGTTCATGGGGGATGTCCATGATCTCATCCGAGGGCTTTTTCGGATTGAATCCAGGTCTTCTCGGGTGAGTTTCAGCATAATATTAATAAAATTATGGGTGTGTGTGTTTGCGGGGCACCGACGGACGAGATTAGATCTCGAAACCGACGGTTAGATGGCGAAATAACACCATTTTGATGATGTGGCAAGTTATGGGCTTCATAGGGTCTTAAATGGGCTTATCTTAAGCCCAATAGGGTTTCTAATGTGATGCCGCCCCCCCTTCTTTCTTTTTCCCGTGAAACACCACCGGCCCCACCTTGCCCGCGCGGATCCCGAGGCACCCGCTACCCCTAGTCCGTCCCTCTCTTCTCTCCCTTGTTTCTCTCTCTTTTCCCTTCCTTTCTTGGCGCATCAAATCCACACCATTCACCCTTATTCCCCTTTGATCTTAGCCATCCAAAACAAAACCCTAGTCTACAAAAAGATGAAGAAAGAAAAGAGAATTCAGATTTGAAGAATTGCTGAAACTTGTGCCTCTTCGTGAGTGCTTCCGGGTGAGACTCTTGTCCCCGATCATCGCCGCTTCCACGACTTCGCCTCGTGAAGGCCTTGGTGCAGTTTTTCCGAAGGTTCCGGCTTCTCCCGACGTCCGGCCTTGCTCCGTGTGCGGGATCATCGGCGCATCCTCGCAATCGACCCACGGCGGGAAACCCCAGGCAGTATCTTTTCTTTTCTTTATCTTTTCCCTCGCATCCGCATCATTTTCCATTCGTTTCCATTGCCTCCGCTCCGCATCGCAGCCGTCATCATCCTTTTTCATCGCTAGTTGAAGCCATAACTGTCCCTAATTATTAGATTCGCTATCTATCGTCTGTCGGTAACCCTAGCAAGCATCCGTAGCCCTTTTCTTTATGAAAATATGATGCAAGCCTACTGTTTTATTTCAATATTTACTGCTGCGAATTAATCCTTTTATATGCTGAAATCTGTTTTTCTGATAATATTGTGTTTCTATTGTTTAAATCTTAATCCTGCTTAATGTCGACGGCATAGAATTTTAGAACTGCGTGAGATAACTTTGTTTGATGTCCTTTTGAGGCTTATTGCGCTATATTGATAACTAAACCCTAGTCATTGACCAAAGAAAACCCTAAAAGGGTTCAGGATTGTAGTGTGCCTTATCGGTGCCTGCATCAAGTTGGTATCAGAGCTCGAAAGAACCTGTTCGGGTTTCTTTTGAGTGCTGAATTTCAGCAAACACCCATCTTCTTCTTTGCTGAAATTTTCATAGGCATCATCTTGCGTGCTTGATTTGCATTAAGTGTTAGGATTACGTCGCGTGAAACATCGGCATATCTCATAATCACCCATGGCTGATCGTACCCATCTGCACCGGGATGCCCGGAATCGAGGACGTTTTCCTCGGGGACCACAACCTCGTGGTGCCTGGCAGGAAGCGACCCAAAATACCTTGGATCGACATGCAACCTTGTTGCAAGAGATCACGGACAGGCTAGGATTGCTGTTACAAGATAGAGGCGTTGACCCTAATACCCGACCGGTCGAAGAGGACCTGGGAGGGGCAGAAACCGATCCGCATGCCGAGGGGCATCGGGTCGAAGAGCAAGACCGAGACCAGGGCCAAAATCGAAATGCGATCCCAACCCCACCTCAGAACCTGAACCAGGCCTTACCTCGGAATCACAACCGATACCAACCGCCAGAGCGGAATCAAGATGACTATCTTGAGTCGCCCCCTGAGTTTGAAGCTGAGTTGGACGAGTCCGACGTGGACTTTGAACGAGAGTACGTTCAGTTCGGTCGTCCCAGGAACCCTAGAGAGCAACATGCGCGTGATCTAAACGGCATAGAAGAGCGTCTTGTGCGAGCCCTTGAGAGATCCCAAGGATACGGAGTCCGAGTTGACATCGATGACTTTAGGGGAAGCCATGATGCTGACGCATTCCTTGACTGGATAGATAGCGTCGAGCACTTCTTTGATTGGAGAGATCTCCCCGATGATCGAAAAGTCAAACTCGTGGCAACGAAACTGAAAGGAGCCGCTTTAGTTTGGTGGCGAGAGTTACAAACGAGTCGCCTTAGGAAAGGGAAGCAAAAGGTCGCAACGTGGGCCAAAATGCGGGACAAAATGCGACTGAAGTACATCCCTCCTGACTACCGTACCTCGCTGTACCAGAGGTTGCTTAGCCTGAAACAAGGCAATCGAAGCGTACAGGAGTACACTGAAGAGTTTGACATCCTGACCACTCGTAATGCCATCCCGGAAGACGATGAACAGAAAGCTGCACGCTACGTCTCAGGGTTGCGCTACCAAATTCAGGATGCGCTCGCAATGCAGACCATCCTTACTGTGACGGAAGCTTCTAGGCAAGCTTTCAAGGCTGAGAAAATTCAGCAACGAGCCTTTAGGAGAGAGGTTGCCCGTAGAGTGCCCCCAGGTGCCCCTTCAGCTGGAAGAGGAGCACCCCCTGCTAGAGTCACCCCACCTGTTCCCACTCCGACTACAACTCCCTCAAGAGCCAATCAACCCCCTGGCCGGGTTGAACAATCAAGTCGTGAGCGTGGTGCCATAGGAAGTCGACCACCCGGAGCGACATATAAATGCTTCGAGTGTGGAGAAGTAGGACACCTCATCGCCCAATGCCCAAAAAGGAGACCTCAGACCCATCTGACAGAAGGTGAAGAGCCAACTGAGGAAACCCTAAACAACATGGCTGACGAAGGGCATGATGATGATCCTAGAGATGCTGAATATCAGGAGGATGACGAGACACATGACGTCATCGCTGAAGCTGACGAGGCAACGCATGCACTAGTCATGCACCGTGTTTTGTCGACCCCAAAAGCTCCTGAACCAGAACGATGGCTTCGGAGGAACATCTTCCACACCACTTGTACCTCAAAGGGGAGGCATTGCGTCCTCATCATAGACAGTGGTAGTACCGAGAACCTGGTCGCCCAGATCATGGTTGACAAACTAGGGCTCAAGACAGAGAAGCTGGTCAAGCCATACAACTTGTCTTGGTTTAAGAAAGGGTTAGATGTCGCTATCAAAGAGCGATGCCTAGTTGAATACACCATTGGCAAGATGTATAAGGAAGCTGTTTGGTGTGACGTGGCGCCCTTGGGCATTTGTCACATTCTGTTGGGCCGCCCGTGGCAGTACGACAGAAAGACGACCCATGATGGGGAGAAGAATACTTACTCCTTCTGCAAGGATGACTATAATATCACCTTAGTGCCGCAGAAGGAGCCCTGAAGCCAATTTCTAGTGAGCCGACACCCCCAACCGTCACCCCAAAGTTGCCAAAAGAGAAACCGAAAGCCCTGCCAACATTGCTGACCCAAGCCTGTTTCGAGGACGAGCTTAGAGAATCTCGCTCCATCTTTTTCCTAGTAGCAAAAGAGGCCACAGAGGGCCCTAGCATTCCTCATGAGATTCGAGTCCTGCTTGAAGACTTCAATGATCTCATCCCAGAGGAACTACCTGAAGGACTTCCACCTCTGCGGGACATTCAACATTGCGTTGATCTAGTCCCAGGAGCGACGCTACCTCACCTTCCTCACTACCGAATGAGTCCGTCTGAATATGAGGAGATGCGTCGCCAGGTTACCGAGTTACTGCAGAAGGGACTAATTCAAGAGAGCATGAGTCTGTGCGCAGTACCTGCACTCCTAACTCCCAAGAAGGATGGGACATGGAGAATGTGCATAGATTGCCGTGCCATTAATCGAATAACTGTCAAGTATAGATTTCCGATTCCCCGATTGGATGATATGCTTGATATGCTACATGGCGCGAAAATCTTTTCAAAGATTGATCTTCGTAGCGGTTACCATCAGATCCGCGTACGACCCGGTGACGAATGGAAGACTGCTTTTAAAACCCGGGAAGGACTGTATGAATGGCTAGTAATGCCATTTGGTTTGTCGAATGCACCAAGTACCTTTATGAGGTTCATGAATCAGGTGCTCAGACCGTTCATAGGGAAGTTCGTTGTCGTATACTTTGATGACATTCTTATCTATAGTACGACATCTGAACAACACGTCGAGCATTTGCGAGAAGTCCTGAAGACGCTTAGGAAAGACAAGTTGTACATCCATCTGAAGAAGTGCACTTTTCTAACAGACAGCTTGACCTTTCTAGGCTACATCGTGTGCTCTGAAGGGATACGGGTCGATCCAGAGAAGGTCGAAGCCATCAAATCATGGCCCGTTCCCCAGAACGTTAGTGATGTGCGACGGTTCCATGGTCTAGCGTCCTTTTACCGCAGATTCATTAAGAACTTTAGTTCCGTCATTGCACCTCTCACGAACTGTATGAAGGGTGGTTTCCTTTGGACCCCCGAAGTTGAAGCGAGTTTCGATCTCATCAAGACCAAGATGATGAGTGCTCCAGTTTTGGCACTCCCAAACTTTGAGAAGGTCTTTGAGATTGACTGTGATGCCTCTCACGTCGGGATAGGAGCAGTCCTTAGTCAAGAGGGACGTCCTGTCGCATTCTTCAGCGAGAAGCTGAACGCCGCGCGTTTGAATTACTCGACATACGACATTGAGTTTTACGCGGTTGTTCAAGCCCTCAAGCACTGGAGGCATTACCTGATCCAACGAGAATTTGTGCTCAATTCTGACCACGAAGCGCTTCGCTATCTGAAATCTCAGCGTAGCTTGAACCAGCGGCATGCTAAGTGGTCCAATTTCTTGCAAGAGTACACGTTCAACCTCAGGTATAAAGCTGGGGTCCTGAATAAGGCTGCTGATGCTTTGAGTCGACGAGGTCTGATACTAGTCACTTTACAGCCCGTCGTTGTTTCTTTTGAAGCACTGAAATCCATGTACGCGACTGATCCGTACTTTGGTCCCATCTGGGAATCCTGTCAAGAAACGGGCACTGACCCCACGGCATCCTATATTATCCAAGAGGGATTCTTGTTCCGTGGAACCCGCCTGTGCATCCCTGAGTGTTCCCTTCGCGAGAGTCTTGTCCAGAACACCCATGAAGGGACCGCTTCTGAAGAAAATCCGAACGAATCTTTTAGAGATACGTTAATCCATGAATTGCACGGAAGTAATTTGGGAGGTCATTTTGGCCAAACCAAAACTATTGATTCAGTGGAGAGACGTTACTTCTGGCCTCACTTGAGAAAAGACGTCGTCAAGTTTGTGCAACGATGTCGAACCTGCCAAATGTTCAAAGGCAGAAAGCAGAACACAGGTTTGTACATTCCTCTGCCGATCCTTGCTCGCCCTTGGGAGGATATCACCATGGATTTCATTGTAGGTCTACCCCGAACACTTCGGTGCGTTGATTCAATCTTTGTGGTTGTAGACCGATTTTCTAAAATGGCACATTTCATACCATGTAGGAAAACTTCTGATGCATCTCATGTAGCTGAGTTATTCTTTAGGGAAGTTGTTCGTTTGCATGGCATTCCAAGGTCATTCACATCTGATAGGGACACTAGATTTCTGAGCCACTTTTGGCGTACTCTTTGGTCAAAGCTAGGGACTAAACTTCAATACAGTAGCGCGTATCACCCTCAAACTGATGGACAAACAGAGGTTGTCAACCGTAGTCTAGGGGATATGCTTCGATGTCTAGTTGGTGAAAGACCGAAACAGTGGGATGTAGTTTTACCACAAGCTGAATTCGCATATAATAGTTCAATTAATCGCTCAGTAGGTAAACCCCCCTTTGAAATCGTCTATGGCCATGTTATTCCCCATTTCTTGGATAGAACTGCCCTACCGCCTACAGGTCCTGCGAGTGCTGATGCTGATGACTTCCTTGAACACATCAAGACTGTACAGCGGGAGTCGCTTGAGAAACTGAGGGAAAGCAATGCCAGGTATAAGGCAAGTGCGGATTCACACAGGCGCGAGAGCACTTTTCAGCCAGGGGACTGGGTCCTCGTCTACTTTCGCAGAGAGCGGTTTCCCACCGGTTCTTATGGGAAACTGAGCCAGAGGAAGTTTGGGCCCTTCCGCGTTCTCAGAGCGTTGGGACCCAATGCTTACCTGCTGGACTTGCCAGATGACATGCCGACATCGCCGATCTTCAACATCTCAGAGTTGTTCCCTTTTCACGGAGACCGGCCAGACACGCCTTCAGCGCCACAGATCCCGTTTTCAGAAGCGCAGCGGGATGAGACAGAGCAGATACAGGAGATCGTTGATGCCAGAGAGCTTGCTACCCGCCGCGGTGTCTTCCGACGGTTCCTTGTTCGGTGGGTAGGCAGGCCACTTTCAGACTGTACCTGGGTGGAGGAGCGACAGTTGCGAGCACAGCAGCCCGACCTCATACAGCAGCTGGATGCCCACTCGACGGAGTCGAGTTCTTTCTAGTCCGGGGGAGTTGATGCAGCATGATCAGCATCATCAGATCATCGCCACATCTTCCATTTATCGTCAGAGACATTTATTTACTGTCGTTTTTATTTTATGTTTGTATGACATTAGCCGTTTGGGCTTGTTAGTCGTTTATTTCAGTTTTTGGCCATTTTTCCCTGTTTTTGGCCTTATTTCAGCATTTAGTTGTATTTCTGTTCTTGCCCAGTTCATGGGGGATGTCCATGATCTCATCTGAGGGCTTTTCGGATTGAATCTGGGTCTTCTCGGGTGAGTTTCAGCATAATATTAATAAAATAATGGGTGTGTGTGTTTGCGGGGCACCGACGGACGAGATTAGATCTCGAAACCGACGGTTAGATGGCGAAATAACATCATTTTGATGATGTGGCAAGTTATGGGCTTCATAGGGTCTTAAATGGGCTTATCTTAAGCCCAATAGGGTTTCTAATGTGATGCCGCCCCCCCTTGTTTCTTTTTCCCGTGAAACACCACCGGCCCCACCTTGCCCGCGCGGATCCCGAGGCACCCGCTACCCCTAGTTCGTCCCTCTCTTCTCTCCCTTGTTTCTCTCTCTTTTCCCTTCCTTTCTTGGCGCATCAAATCCACACCATTCACCCTTATTCCCCTTTGATCTTAGCCATCCAAAACAAAACCCTAGTCTACAAAAAGATGAAGAAAGAAAAGAGAATTCAGATTTGAAGAATTGCTGAAACTTGTGCCTCTTCGTGAGTGCTTCCGGGTGAGACTCTTGTCCCCGATCATCGCCGCTTCCACGACTTCGCCTCGTGAAGGCCTTGGTGCAGTTTTTCCGAAGGTTCCGGCTTCTCCCGACGTCCGGCCTTGCTCCGTGTGCGGGATCATCGGCGCATCCTCGCAATCGACCCACGGCGGGAAACCCCAGGCAGTATCTTTTCTTTTCTTTATCTTTTCCCTCGCATCCGCATCATTTTCCATTCGTTTCCATTGCCTCCGCTCCGCATCGCAGCCGTCATCATCCTTTTTCATCGCTAGTTGAAGCCATAACTGTGCCTAATTATTAGATTCGCTATCTATCGTCTGTCGGTAACCCTAGCAAGCATCCGTAGCCCTTTTCTTTATGAAAATCTGATGCAAGCCTACTGTTTTATTTCAATATTTACTGCTGCGAATTAATCCTTTTATATGCTGAAATCTGTTTTTGTGATAATATTGTGTTTCTATTGTTTAAATCTTAATCCTGCTTAATGTCGACGGCATAGAATTTTAGAACTGCGTGAGATAACTTTGTTTGCTGTCCTTTTGAGGCTTATTGCGCTATATTGATCAATGTTTTTAGACTCGGACTCGGAAAGCGACTCGTTACAACCCTTAGTGACGCGACTCGGAAGAGTCGACTCGTGGCGCGTAAGAGTCATAACCATAGTGACTCGTTGGATTAATATATATATATATATATATATTATTAGATAAAACAGTAGAAATTTGGGAAAACTTAGAGATATATATTGCATTCATATGCCAAATAATATCACAAAATGCATCAACGTCATGCAACTATCAAACTATAATGGATAAAAACGACTGATCGAGTCAGAAACGAGTCTGACAACTCTGACCATGCCTCGGACGAGTCATGGGACGAGTCAGACCATGACTCGTCCGAGTCAGACACGAGTCAGACCATGACTCGGACGAGTCAGGCGACCTGCGAGTCACTGGTCCGAGTCGGGTCGAAATCGAGTCCGAGTCGAGTCAAAACGAGTCGACTCGTCCGAGTCAGAACGAGTCTGAAAACACTGATATTGATAACTAAACCCTAGTCATTGACCAAAGAAAACCCTAAAAGGGTTCAGGATTGTAGTATGCCTTATCGGTGCCTGCATCAACAACCTACCCTAAGGTGTTCGTTTTTACTGCAAGAGCAAGGGAAGGAGACACTCAAACTCCGTTGAGCTAAAGTCTTAGGAGAGATGAGAGAACTAAAAAATTCCCTCACGCCAATTGATAACAGTTGTCTCTTTTCCTGTAGTTGGAATTGAGTGCAACTCACCTTTGTGGGTTGGGTGTAAGGGTCGATCGTGATCAGGCGCCACATCCGGATGGCCTAATCTATGAAAGACTAGATGACTAAATAGCTTGAGTTGTCTTTTTGGTGGATATAATGTTGATCCGTCACCCCAAATTTGAATTTTGTTTTTTTCTTCTGCATATTGAATTAGATCCATGAGACATTTTGAATAACATGGGCGTTTTCACCGAAGGGTGATTCCGTCAAATGGTTGCACCCACGCCGAATGTGGGCACCTTTGTAGAATGTTGTCGTCCTCGAAATATTGTCACCTCCCTCAAAATATTATATCATTGCTTTTGAATTATTATTGCCACCCTTACAAAAATTTCCTCCCTCAAAATTTTGCCACGCCCTCGAAACTTTTTTTGTCGCCCTCGAAATCTTACGTACCGGCAGGCATATATATATATATATATATATATATATATATATATATATATATATATATATATATATATATATATATATATATGAGGGTAGGGACCCTGCACCTGAGGTGTATCATCATTGCTGCACCTCTCGCTTGTTTACCACCCTAGAAGTTCTAAAATTTGATGATTTTTGATAGATGTGTTATCTAGGGTAAGATAATAATCCTCACCAAAAATCAACAAATTCTAGAACTTCTAGGGTCATCAAATGTGCTAGGCAAAATTAACGATTACAGTGAACGGTTGATAAACGTTCAAACATTTGCTGACCCTCAAAGTTTTAGAATTTACTGATTTTTTGTGAGGATGATCACCTTATCCTAGAGAACACATCCACCAAAAATCATCAAATTCTAAAACTTCTAGGATAGTAAACTACACCTGAGGTGCAACTACTGCACCTCAGGTCTAGGCTCCCTTATATATATATATATATATATATATATATATATATATATATATATATATATATATATATATATATATATATAGGGGCATGCTATAATGCGGCATGCGGTAAGTGCGACACCGCACTACAACCGTCTAAGCACCGCTGCGTGCATGCGATGCACACAGTAGGTGCATTAGACGACCGCGGTGTGATGCCGCACTTACCGCATGCCGCATTATAGCATGCCTCATATATATATATATATATATATATATATATATATATATATATATATATAAAAGGTCCAAGAAGCTGAACTCGAGTTCACAATTAAGTTGGTGAACTAGAGTTTTCCATGCGACACGTGTACGCGTTTTCTCTTACTTTTTACTGTCTTTTCGGTGTTCATTCATCTTAACATCATGTCCCCTCTTACTTGCTTTATGCCTTTTCAAGGGACAAATGACACAATGTAAACCCTGTTTCACCGTTCATTTGTGAACTCAAGTTCACTAACCCCATTTAAATCTTATGGCGTCATGTTGCATAATTTCATGATGGCTCTCATAACCTACATGCCTTGCGGCGATCAAACAAGGGAGACTTTAGTTGTCACAATCAAGGCTCTGACATAAGCATCTTGAGCAGGTACTACTAGTATAGTACACAGACGACAAAGTCCTTTGCGGCCAAGTCGGCTATGACAAGTTCGGTGTTCGGGAATTATTCTTGCGAACAAGCAATATTCAAATCTCAGAGAATCCAGAAAAAATTAGCAAGTTTAGTAACATAAAACATAAGGAATCCTATAAAGTCACATGTCTAAGTATATAATTAAAATTTACAATAAGATGATCCCCATGTACAACACAGGAAATTATACTAATTATCACAAACTTTTCTAAGCACTCGTGTATAATGAGACTATTTCCTAATTCCTACAGTAACTAGTTTGTAGTGTCAAAATAGCAATTTGACGAGCAGGTCCTCAATTTATCACATTTTGCCTCTGCGGTAAGAATGTTTAGTTCTCCGTCAGTGGGGTGTTTGGCACCATTCCCCGGGATCGTTCTGCTATTCCAGCCAATGCGTTTTTTTCCAAAAATATATAGACAGGAACGATCGAACGATCCCGAGAAACGATGTCAAACACCACCTAAATGTCTAAATATATAATTAAAATTTAACATAAGATGATCCCCATGTACAGCACAGGAAATTTTACTAATTATCACAAACTTTTCTAAGCACTTGTGTATATTTCCTAATTCTGACAGTAACTAGTTTGTAGTGTCAAAATAGCAATTTGACGCGCAGGTCCTCAATTTATCACATTTTGCCTCTGTGTTTGGAATGTTCTGTTCTCCATTAATGGGTGTTTGGAATCATTCCCCATGATCGTTCTCCAAAAAATACATAGACAAGAACAATTCTACTATTGAAGCCAATGCATTTTTTTCCTGAAAAATACATAGACATGAACGATCGAACGATCCCGGGAAACGATGCCAAACAACCCCCTAAATGTCCAATAAGTTATCTAAATGATTTTTCTAGTTGCAACGAGATCAAATTTTCTACAATTAACTACATCAAACTCCTCACTTGATGAAGGATTTTCCCAGAAACCAGAGGATTGAGTTTGTCAAATCCGTACCTAGCAACACGATGCAATCAATTCACCCATGGGACGCTTCCTGCTCCCCAAAAGCTAGTTTCGTAGACATCACAAAAATCACAGATGCAATACAATCAGCAGAGCATTTGATCCATCAGAAACAGAGCACAATCATAAAAACAGAGCACAATCATAAAACCACAGATGCAATACAATACAACACCCCCTAAAGAAAATAGACAAAGGGGTGACAGTTATTTTTTTTTCATCGACACCAATAATTTCCCCAATGATTTCCTCTACCCTACTCCAATCAAGGGGCGATTCTTTCGTCGACCCGGATCTCCTGAAACTCTAATCGGTCCCTCAAATCCTCAATTAGAAAGAAATCGGAACAAATATAGAAGGGATCAGAACCCTAACCCTAACCCTAATCGAACTTCTGCAAAAACGGAACGGGAACATGGCCGCTGCTAATCTCCAGAAACACTAAGACCCACCAACCCGCTGATCTCCATGAACTCCCAAGATAAACTGAAAACGCAACACAGCCACTGAATCCAAATCACAGCTCACACACAGAAGAAGGGAAACAACTTGATCGAACTGAGCTCCAGAAATTTAAAAAAAAAAAAAAAATTAAAAAAGCAAGAATCAAAGGAGAAAATTACTTACTTTTCTGGCTCCAACATAATGGTTGGTTTCTAGGGTTTTGATCTGGAAATTCAATCTACGGCTAGGGTTTTGGTGGTGAAGAGTCTCTCAGCTCGCTCTCTGTTCTCTTGTATGGGGGGCGGGGAGGGCCAATACTTGAGAAGGACGGAAATATCTGGATCGGGCTGTCCGACCCGATATTTATAGGATACGGCGGGTGATATTTCCGACCCGGCACCAATCTCGGATGACGCGGTACAAGTGTACAACCGGTACACTGACGTGGCCTACACAGTACACTACACACGCCCTTGGCTACCCCCACGTGTTCAGAAGTTTCCGGATGCGGTCCGGTGCACTCAGATCGGTCGTTTTCTTTGTGCGAGCCCTCTCGGTCTCTCGCGAGCCGGAGAATTTTCACCGCATCCTGCGTACGCTACAACCGTGGAGCCCACTGAGATTCAGGAGACATGGGGTTCCATGTCCCAACATAGAATGTACGCAGGATGTGCTGAAAATTCTTCCCGAACGCATCTAGATTAGACACGAAGTTAGCGGCTCTGGGTCAGGGCTAAACGGGTTCGGGTCGTAAACGTGTCGACACGATAGACCCGTTTAATAAACGGGTCGGGTCCGGGTTTAGGGTCGTGTCGGGTCGGGTCGGGTCTACCCGCAATCCGATACTGTAATATATAATACCAGCGGGTCTTTCGTGTCAGGTCGGGTCGAGTCGGATTGGGTCGGATCGGGTTAACTGAATAGACCCGGGTGGTAAACGGGTCTTATCGGGTCTACCCGTTTATTAGCGGGTCGGGTACAGGCTTAGGATTTAGTTAAACGGGTCGGGTCTAGATCTAGAGGTTTTAGACATGACCCGAAACTAGACACGACCCGAACCCGACCCGAACCGACCCATTGCCACCCCTAATCTAGATGGGCACCGGTTTGGGCTAGCTATCGGATGAAGAGTCGGACGGGGAGGAACCTCCTCCGGAGGGTTCGTCAGATGCACCATGCATGGTGTCATCTCTTTCGGCCATTAGTCCATTAGTGTAAAACACCTGAGAAGGCCCGCTTGTCAGTGACGAAAACCCCACCTCTTAAAAACAAAAGGAAGAGAGAGAAGCAAGGGGTTTTGTTTTCGTGGTTGCCACGTGGCATATATAAAGGATTTAGAAAGAAGGGTTTTCTACCCATGGGGGTGAGAACGATTTTGTTCAACCTCCTTAAAGAGGTTGGAGCATCCCGCTCTCTCTCATTGGTCCATCTTGAGGGCTTTTGGTCATTTCACCATAATAAATAGGATGAAATGACAAACATACCCTTAGAATGGATCAATGAGAGAGAGCGGGATGTTCCAACCTCTTTGGAACAAAATCGTACTCATGGGGGGTGCAATGTTACATACCCCCTGCTTATATTATAGTATAGATTCGCAATAAAATAAGGAGTGTTGCTATTAGATTGATAATGGGCTCGGACCGGGCTTAGTTTGGGCAGAGTTGGCTTGGGCTTTAGGCCGAGCTTGGCTCAAGCATTCAAGCTCGACTGTGTTATGGGCCGGATATGGACAACCATTGACTGATCCGAAGCCTGCAATGTTATATTTTTATTTTTATATGCAATAAAAATTTAATTTAACAGTGTCCACTTTACTAATATCAATACCTCAGATTTTAGAAGCATTATTTCACATAAATCATTTTAATGTATATCATAATCAATGCTATTTTTTACTTTTTATTATTTGATCAAGAGAAGAAAAAAAGATTTTGGCATATGTCGTGCTAAAAGTTTTGGCTGGGTTAGGAATAAGCCGAAAAATTTTAATTTGGGCCTGGTTCGGAAATGGACACACTCATAAGCATGATCCGGTCTCGGCATGGGGTGGCCTAACCCGAACCCGGCCCATAACAGCCCTAGGGCTGCAACTTGTGTTTGAGTTAATCCAAACCCGACTCGGCCCAACCCGAATTTTAGCCAAATTGGGTTAGGTTTTTAATCTAGCTAGTTAGGTTAGGGTTGAGACTTTCCAACTCAGCCATGGATTGATGAGACCAGTTGGCTAAACTAATTTTAAGGTTGCTAATTGCCTTTGTTGTGAGTGTCTTTCTTTTTTTTTTTTTTTTTTTTTTTTTTTTTTTTTTGACATCGGCGGGTGTCCCGAAACCTTTCGGGCAATGGCCCACTTCAGGCTCGGACTAATCCCTCCGGGAGTGAAGCCCGACCCACTCGGCAATTCCCACTTCACTCCTGGGTAAATCGAGGGGAGGAAGAGTTGAACCCACAACCTCATCACCAAAGCATCAGTTGCTTGCCAACTCTCCAATCCCCTGGTGGGTGTGAGTGTCTTTCAGTCAGTAGTTACTAAGGCAATAAGAGGCTCGGAATTAGAGATAAGTACTTAGTACTCTAAGGCAATGGTTTTAAATCCGGACCGGACCGGCCGGTTGAACCGGATTAGACCGGAACCGGTCTCCTTTCCGGTTCGGCTGTACCACCAAACCCAGAATCATTGAAAATTCGGTTTTAAACCAGTCGGGATGGGTGTAACGGACAGTTGTGATTCAGTTTCAACCTTAACCTATATTGATCCTAGAACCCGCCTTGAACCTCATAGGATCATGTGCCTTTCTTGTAAGAGCATCTCCAACCGCCTCCCAACTAGGAGGACCTCCTAAGCGCATCTCCAATCATCCCCTTTATTCTGCCATTGTCAAATAAGAATATTCTTTAAATATTCCTAAATGGAGGCCTTCCATCTCTAATCTGTTGGAAATCTAATCGTTCTAAACTAGCAAATTTAGGATTTAATCAAATTATTAATATTAAAATTGATTAGCAAATGTTATTTTCGCAAACAATGACATGTCACAAGTTTCTTTTAGAAATTGTTTGCCAAGGCAGAGCGGGTTCTATGGAACCGTCATTCACCTTGCCGAACTTTTCTAAAAGGGAGATACAATCTATCTAAAATATATCTAATTATTTAGATTTCTCTATTAGATGCAAGTCGATTATTTTAGATCTAATGTTAGGACAAAAGAAGAGTTAGAAACTCTGGCCTGTGGTCGAAGCGTGCTAGGCACTGTCCCAAGAATCTTATTGCCCCCCTCGTGCGGGTCTCGTGGCAATTGTTCTCGGAGATACGGCGACCCCGGTCAGGCGACCTCCTTCTCGTCGGCACGACTCCAAGAAGGTTTTGCGAACCTCGTAGACTTTCAGGAACCCAGCGACTCGATGACGATCTTCTCGAGGCCGGGAGGTAGCACCGTAGCAAGGCTTTGGTCCGAGAGAGGGAGTCTCTTCGGAGCAAAGGGGCAGCACCACAGCAACACGGCATGAGAGAATGGGAGAGAGAGAGGCAGTAAGCAGAGAGGAATTCCGATTTTCGGAGTGTGTACATCCCATTGCTGCACCGGGCCTTATATAGGCCTCGGGCTGTTAATGGGAGGCTGAAAGAGGGGAGCGGTTAATGGGCTGCGATTAAGCCCATTAACCTCGCACGTTACAGCTCGCAGAGAGCAATCTCGTAACGGCTCGCATGCAGCAACGGGTCGCATGCAAAACGGCTAGTAGCCAAAAAGGAATATCATAAATGGTGGAGGACTTTAAAGCAAAAAACAAAAATAGGGCAGGTGCGGACCAGCCCATTTCGGAGGTGCTATCGTGTCCGGGTCCGTGGGCGCGCACACACGCGCCGCCCAACCCATGCCCAAGCCCAAGCCCGGCCCGGCTCGGTACGGCACACACGCGCGCGCGTGTGTGAGCTAGTGGAGCCCCTCCTCTAGTGTGATGACTAGTGGGGGGAAGTGGGCAAATCCTTATATGTTGGTAGGGGATTTCTCCCCTCACCGATATGGGACTAAAAGTGTGGTTTTAACACACACACACCCAACAATCCCCCACATGTGTTTAAAACCACTAAATATTAAATAATTAAAAAGTTTAAAATGTAAAATAAAAAGACTTTGCTGGATTCCTTATACTACGCAGTAGGTGTAGGTACCTTCCGGTTTGAACCTCCACTTAGTACAGTTGTATACATCCGTGAGGGCTTGGTGGACTACGCCTTGAACCAGCCTCATTTATCGGGTTTCTACAAGTAGTACACGTAGTACAGTTTTCGATGGTTCTAAGCGGGTTGCGCTATTAATGGCCTTGCGCAGATATCTTTTCTTGTATGTTTCTAGGGAGCAGCCCTGGTCCCAGAGTTGCGGCCTCACAACGACATACATATAGGTAAGTCCTAATAGGGGTGTGAGCAAGGCGACACCCCGCCTCATGGGTCTTGGACTTATTAAGAGCTTTACACTCATCCTACCCCTTGCTTTTAATAAACACTGACGTCATAGGGACGGGAGCATTATTCAGTGCTCCTTATTTCAATCACTACTACAGTTTGTTTCTACCCATTGAACCTCCGTGAGGTTGGGTTCCCACTGCGGTGATTTTTCTTATGGGCTTAATCCCATCCCCCTCGACGATTCTAAGACCACTGTCCTAGATAGGCCCTTAGTTAGATGATCCGCCAAATTCTTTTCGGATCTAACAAAGTCTAGGGCAATTATTTGATTTTTCATCTTATATCTGAGAGATCTATGTCTCACTTTCAGATGTCGATTTATTTTCACGTCAGCGTTTTCTTGATTACATTTATCAATAGCTGATCGACAATCACAATGGATAGATATAGCCGGTAAAGGCTTTTCTATCAATGGGATCTTATATAGAAGATCTCGAAGCCATTCTGCTTCTGTGCTAGTGGTATCTAGCGCTATCATTTCTGATTCCATGGTACTCCTAGCTATAACAGTCTGTTTGGTGGATTTCCAAGATATGGCTCCACCTCCTAGTAGGAATACATATCCGGTTGTGGACTTAATATCTATTGAGTCACTAATCCAGTTAGCATCAGAGTATCCCTCTAATACAGCTGGATATCCACTATAGTGGAGACCGTATGATATCGTTCCCTTTAGATATCTAAAAATTCTTTCTAACGCATTCCAATGGGACAAATTCGGGTTAGACGTATAACGACTAAGTCTATTTACCGTGTAAGCGATATCGGGTCGAGTATAGTTTGCTAGAAAACCTAGCGATCCTATGATTTGAGCATACTCGCTCTGTAGTCTAGGAAGTCCAGTATTCTTTGTTAGATGGGTATTTGGATCATATGGTGTGGATACTGGTTGGCAATCGGGGTCGTAAAATTTCCTAAGGATTTTCTCGACATAGTGGGATTGGGATAACACTAAACCATTGTTCTTCCTAATGATCTTAGTGTTCAAAATAACGTCGGCTTGTCCTAAATCTTTCATGTCAAAGTTTTGGGACAAAAAGTGTTTGATATCATTTATGATTTGTATGTTTGAACCGAATATCAGAATATCGTCAACATACAAACATAAGATGACAACATTATTACCATCTACTTTATGGTATACACATTCATCCGTTGTGTTAATATCAAATCCATAGGATAAGATAACTTCATCGAATTTCATGTGCCATTGTTTTGGGGCTTGTTTAAGACCATAGAGGGATCGAATTAATTTACACACCTTTCCCTCTTGTCCAGGTGCAGTAAATCCCTCGGGTTGGTCCATATAAATTTCCTCATTAAGGTCGTCATTCAAGAAAGCAGTCTTGACATCCATTTGATGTATGACTAGCTTATAAATTGAAGCTAAGGCGATGAGGATCCTAATCGTGGTTATCCTAGCGACAGGTGAGTAGACATCAAAGTAGTCTACCCCTGGTTTTTGGGTAAAGCCCTTGGCTACAAGTCGTGCCTTAAATTTATCTATGGTACCGTCGGGTCTAAGCTTTTTCTTAAACACCCATTTACATCCTATAGTTTTACAACCAGGAGGTAAATTTGTGAGTTCCCAGGTATGGTTTTGAAGTATGGATTGGATTTCATTATCTATGGCTTCTTTCCAAAAAGGTGAGTCTATGGACTTCATTGCATCTGTATAGGTGGAGGGAGAGTTTTCCACCATAAGTGCATAGAAGTCATCAAAGACTTTCTCTACACGGGCACGTTTACTCCTCCTAGGTTCGGTTACCGGTTCAGTCTGGTCTTCAGGTTCTAATTGGACTTCGTGTTCGATCTGAGTTACCTGATTAGAACTAGAAGCCTGGTTATTGGGATTAGTATTGATCTTAGTCTTATAAGGGAAGATATTTTCGAAGTATGAAGCATCTCTTGCTTCGATTATGGTGTTATTGGCTATTTCGCTTATTTCAGAGTTAAACACTAAAAATCGATTAGCGTTACTGTCTGAAGCGTAGCCAATAAAGATAGCATCTACAGTCTTAGGTCCTATCTTCTTCCTTTTGTTATCGGGGATTTTTACCTTAGCTAGGCACCCCCACACTTTTAAATATTCTAAGTTTGGTTTTCTATGTTTCCATACTTCGTATGGGGTCAAGTCATTGTGTTTAAAAGGAATACGATTAAGGATAAAATAAGCCGTCATTAGGGCTTCCCCCCATAAGTTCTCTGGCGCTCCAGAGCTTAGTAACATGGAATTGACCATGTTCATTAGGGTTCTATTTTTCCTTTCCGCTACACCGTTGGATTGGGGAGTGTAAGGAGCTGTGACTTCATGGAGTATTCTATAGTCATCACAGTACTCACTTAACTCATTTGAGGTGTACTCCCCTCCTCGGTCTGACCTAAGGATCTTAATGGTTTCGTCTAATTGGTTTTCAACCAGAGCTCTGTAAATTTTAAATTTACTGAGTACTTCATCCTTAGTTTTAATAAGGTATAGGTGGCAATATTTTGAAGCGTCATCTATGAACGTTACAAAATATCTATTGCCACCTCTCAAGGTTCTCCCAGAATCACAGACATCGTTGTGAATTAATTCAAGTATATGGGAGTCTCGATCGATGGTTTTAAAAGATTTCTTAGGTTGTTTCGCTTCTACGCATATCTCGCACTTGTCGAGATTCCTAGTATCGGATTTGGGAATGATGTTTAGGGTCATGAGTTTCTTAATAGAATTATAATTTACATGACCTAGTCTTTGGTGCCAAGTGACCGAAGACTCAATATTCAGAATTGTAGACAAAGGATTAAAGACATTTAATTTAAATAAGTCATCACAAAGAAATCCTTTTCCAATAAAATTCATTCCTTTAGTTATTACAACTTTATTGGACTCAAATACAAACTTATAGCCCTGTTGGACTAATAAGGACCCACTAATTAAGTTCCTCCTAATCTCCGGAATGTGGTGGACTCCGCGCAGGGTTAGGGTCTTCTCCGACGTCAACTTCAGGTCGATCCGTCCTATCCCTAGCACATGAGCCTCAGCATTGTTCCCCATGCTTACAGCTCCTCCACCTGAGACCTGATAGGTGGAAAACAAAGATTGATCAGAGCAAACATGAATGTTAGCTCCTGTGTCAATCCACCAATCAAATGCTTGAAAGGTCATGTTAACTTCAGGGGTGAAGAGAACAGACCTGAAAGCGGTCCCAGAAGAGCCAGCTCCAGAGGTCACCATGTTGACTTGGGAGCCGGGTGGCGTTGGACCATTTCTTCTTGGATTTGGAGGTGGTGCTGTCTTCTTGTAGAGGCATTGGTTGGCCATGTGATTGGTCCGACCGCAGACGTAGCAGCAACGCACTCCTTCCTTCTTTTGGTCCTTGGGATGGTTTGGGTTATGGTTGCTATGGTATGGCTTCTTGGTATATGGCTTAGGCTTAGGGTGGAAGGGTTTCTTCTGGAACTTATGTCTAGGTTTTTGGAATGGCTTAGAAGGTTGACCCTCTATGTTGTTGACCTTGGGTTTGGATTCAGAGGATCCCTTTTCCCTGAGCCTATGTTGCTTCTCAATTCTAATAGAGTTTAGAACTTGAGCTAGGGTTAGGTCACCTTGGGTATGACTTAGGTGCTTAGAGAACTCAGACCAAGAAGCGTAGTTTATCTATAAGACAGGCTATTTGGAAGGTTTCATCAAGAGTGGAACCATTCGTCTTTAGGTGTTGGACTAGGTTTTCAAACTCATGAATTTGATCATTCATGGGTTTGGAGTCAACCATTTTGAAGCTGTTGAAGTCAGACGCTTTGAAGCGTTTTACTCCAGCATCATCTAGGCCATATTTACGCTCTAGGGTATCCCATAAGTCCTTAGGATTTTGAATGGTATAGTAGATGTCATATAGCCTATCAGATAAAGCCCCTAGGATCCTATGAAGGCCATGGTAGTTGATTTCTTCTGGGGTCCTAGTGGGAATGCCAGAAGTTGGTTCAGTTTCAGGTTGAGAAGTGGAGGCTCGGGTACGACGAGTTTGGCTAGACCCATTGGATACTCCTGGTGCGGTTTCACCTATGGCTGATAATAACCCAAGTGTGGTTAGCCAGAAACGCATCTGGTTCTGCCACCTCTTGAAGTTAGACCCGTCAAACTTTTCGGGTTTGGCACTAAGGGTTTCACGGTTTGGTGAGGCCATTCCGGACCAAAGTAAGAAGTTAAAATCTGTGGATTAAAAAATGAGTTTTGTCAATTTTAAAGCACACTGTATAGATTTGACTTTCAGAAGTCAAAATGAAACTTCCAAATCCTAACGGCCAGATGGGCTCCAGGTAGGAGGTGGAGCACTAGGCTCGCTCAAATACCAAGCTACCTTGGGCAATTTAATGCCGGTTTGTCAAGTCTTTCTAGACACCGTAGGTAGTGGAATATTCCAAATAATGACTCTTAGTCTTTTCTAAAATGTATGCTTTTAATTAACTTTTGTAGAGAACTAATTTTGACTAATAACTATAGCGCAACTTTTAACAACTAATAATGAAACTATTTATTCTATGATAACAATACTAACAAAATGAAATGCACAATAGAATGATAATATGATGAACGATTAAATAACAATAAGATTCTTGGATTGTTGGAAATCTAATCGTTCTAAACTAGCAAATTTAGGATTTAATCAAATTATTAATATTAAAATTGATTAGCAAATGTTATTTTCGCAAACAAGGACAAGTCACAAGTTTCTTTTAGAAATTGTTTGCCAAGGCAGAGCGGGTTCTATGGAACCGTCATTCACCTTGCCGAACTTTTCTAAAAGGGAGATACAATCTATCTAAAATATATCTAATTATTTAGATTTCTCTATTAGATGCAAGTCGATTATTTTAGATCTAATGTTAGGACAAAAGAAGAGTTAGAAACTCTGGCCTGTGGTCGAAGCGTGCTAGGCACTGTCCCAAGAATCTTATTGCCCCCCTCGTGCGGGTCTCGTGGCAATTATTCTCGGAGATACGGCGACCCCGGTCAGGCGACCTCCTTCTCGTCGGCACGACTCCAAGAAGGTTTTGCGAACCTCGTAGACTTTCAGGAACCCAGCGACTCGATGACGATCTTCTCGAGGCCGGGAGGTAGCACCGCAGCAAGGCTTTGGTCCGAGAGAGGGAGTCTCTTCGGAGCAAAGGGGCAGCACCACAGCAACACGGCACGAGAGAATGGGAGAGAGAGAGGCAGTAAGCAGAGAGGAATTCCGATTTTCGGAGTGTGTACATCCCATGGCTGCACCGGGCCTTATATAGGCCTCGGGCTGTTAATGGGAGGCTGAAAGAGGGGAGCGGTTAATGGGCTGCGATTAAGCCCATTAACCTCGCACGTTACAGCTCGCAGAGAGCAATCTCGTAACGGCTCGCATGTAGCAACGGGTCGCATGCAAAACGGCTAGTAGCCAAAAAGGAATATCATAAATGGTGGAGGACTTAAAAGCAAAAAACAAAAATAGGGCAGGTGCGGACCAGCCCATTTCGGAGGTGCTATCGTGTCCGGGTCCGTGGGCGCGCGCACACGCGCCGCCCAGCCCAAGCCCGGCCCGGCACGGCACACACGCGCGTGCGTGTGTGAGCTAGTGGAGCCCCTCCTCTAGTGTGATGACTAGTGGGGGGAAGTGGGCAAATCCTTATATGTTGGTAGGGGATTTCTCCCCTAACCGATATGGGACTAAAAGTGTGGTTTTAACACACACACACCCAACATAATCATGGCCTCTATATTTTAGCATCTTCAAGAAATGTATCTTATTTTATTTGATTTTTAAAGGATATATTTGTCATTCTATTGAATGTATACATGCTTTGGAGGGCGATTTCGGTATTGATGGAAATCCCACCCAAATAGCAGCCATTGTTATTTCGTCCCCATTCCTGATATATTTGCCGGCCAAAACACCCCCCTGCATAAATGCAGGGGAGAATAGCGGAGGATTGAAGGCCTCCATCCGCTATATTTGCCAATATAGCGGACGGTTGGAGATGCTCTAAGCACTGTGGACCCTATTTTGGAAGCCACCTCATCAAAATATCATAGTTGAGAGAAGATCCCCTCCAACGGCCTCCAAACTAGGATATCCTAATCATTTTACACCAAACCCCCCCCCCACACACACACACATATGTGTAACTTATCCAAACCCTCCAAATTTACATCAAACGGATAAAAAATAACCATTGGACAGTGCGTGCATCATTGGACATATAAAAAATTATTTGTAAAAAGATAGGTTTCTTGTAAAAAAATATATATTAATTAATTCATTCAAAGGGTCTAAAGGAACTCAATTGTATGTGGAGCCGTTCAGAGGTCCCAAGTAAACAGGACCCATGTGGAACGCCACATCGGTCTTCAGGACACTAAACGGAGCCAGTTGGAACGCCATCAATTTGCTCGGAGAGCCACGTCCTCCTTCAGAGGCCATTGGAGATGCTCTAATGATCCTTATTGAGCCTAGCAGGGGGGGATCGGGATTCAACGATACTGATCAATTTTTAACTGAGATCACTACATATGTATCTGTCCCAGTTGAGAATTAAAGCTTTCAATCTACACCGTTGAATCCCAATTCCGTGGATGGGAGCAACAAATAGAGGGGAATAGATGTACCCAGGAATAGAGACAGATATTCGGATCTGTGTTCAATCTGTTGTGATTGTGACTAGATCAGCACCCTGAAGGCTTACCACCCGAACAAGAGACGAAACTATCTTCCCCATCCAACAAGGGGAAGTACCTCTCGTTAGGGATCAAGAAGATTGACAAGATCAGAAGAACATTATCTTTGGAGGGGAGTGGGCTCCACCGATAATTAGGGCGGCTTGGGCATTGCGCAGTTGATGGCCGTCTTCCCGGCGGTGCTCGGTAAACGTCGGCGAGGGCTTCAGAGCGAGTCGGCAGATAAGCGGTCAAGCACTCCTCGCCAACTCAGGTTCGTAGTCGAAGATCAAGACGGGTTTCTGCCTCGGCTACCGTAGAGTGATCAACTAAACTACTCAGGAAGGAATACAAACATTTCCATTTGTCAATATTAAAATTAAAAAAAAATAACCTGTGTGCCTTGGGGTTGGGTGGGAAATGACATGAAATTCAAGAAATTTGTCGAATAATGGATAATACATGGAACATTTACCAGTACGGATCGAAGCAGCAGCTCAACCTCGACACCGTCGAATGCCAAACCAAGCCCTCGGATGCGTGGCCCGTCAGGTTAGCTGCAACAAGTGTATAACCACCTCACCGCGATGAGCGAACTGGAGGCATCTCTTGTTCTTTCTACTATCGGATTAACTGTCGACTCTGCTGAGTTGTCAAACCCTGCAGATTGCGAAGCAGGGCAGACTATTGTGGTAGCTGAAACGGCCTATTCACCTGCTACATTACACTACCTCGCTCCTTGTACAGGAGTGGCTCTCGCTGAATATTTTATGTACCGTGAACGACATGCTTCAATAAATGTATGATGATCTCTCCAAACAGGTGCAAACTTATCGCCGAAGCTCAACCAGGCCGACCCACGCTGGCAAAGCATTCTCGTCAACGTTAATCTATATGACTAGTCTTTCGTAGCAATCAATCTCGCATCGTCCGAATCTCCCATCTCAGACCAAACCATCTTCCATGGCCCTCCTTTGGTTCCTAACCTGGAAATGGAAAACATTTTGATCGTGTCAGGCGGCGATAAGAAATGGTTCAATTCAGGAGAGGCCACGATTATTTCGTACCTCCAAAACCCAGCAGCTGCTCGCAAGCTCATAAAAAGAAACAGCCCGGTCCAGACCCCGGGAAGACCGAAGTTGGGTGCAGCTACCAGTAGGAACACTGAGGAAACTAACCCCACCAACACCTACACATCAGCATACCAAGAGTAGTCATTGAATCTTATTTCATGAAGGAGGGGAGGAAATAAAAAAAGGATTCTGCGGTACGCAGAATCTCGCAGAACCAAGAGATCCACACCATAGAGTACGCAGCATAAGCAAAGTCGGAGACGCCGTAGTAGAGCCCATCGAACACGAAAGCAATGGCATTGACCGGCTGAGACACGGTGACAAACTGCAATACACTCGTTGTTAGGAATCGAGGTCCGAATACAAGTTTCGCATGTTAACGTAGTTTGTTCATATATCAAGCATACCAATACTCCGGATCGAGCAATGTCAAGAACGGCTGGATCGGTGGTGAATATGCAGGAAAAGGGCTCAAACCCAAAGAACAAGATGATAGCCAGCGCAGTGCCGGTTACTGCACCTATCTGATTGAAATTCGATTTATAGTGAAAGGTTACCGGCTTAACAAAGGAAAATTAAGCATGGGTTTCTATGAACTGCTTTAAGATTAGGAAACAGAAAAAACTTATTCAACTGAAAGCATGCTTCTAACCTGAAGAACTCTGTATACTATAATACGGGCTTGTTTATAATTCCCTTGCGTGTATTCACTCGCAAGTAGAGCCTGTGCAACAGATGCACACAAATAGTGTTACAACAGATCCAAAAATCGGGGATCTTTTGGTCGCTGAGATTTGATGCCAGATAATAATTATCACAAACATCAAATCAAATACTTTATATCTTACATGTAAGACGGCAAAGCAAAAAGTATTTTGGTCTTTTTGTCAAAATGCCAAGACTGTTTGCTTAAATCCCAATGGTAGATGGAAGCTCACGAAACAACGAACCTGACCGGCGAGCGCTAAAGCATCATTTAGAAGGGAAACGGCCAGCCAAACTTGTAAGCATATCTGGTGACCAGCCATTGGAATAGGACCTTCCAGAGCAACCACTGATGTTGCCAGTGTCATTGTTAGAAGCACCGCAATGGTTCGTCCGATTAGTAGACCACCTGCGCGAAACTAGAAATACTGAAAGTCTTATTTGTCAGCAATAATATAAACCAAGTGTAGAGTAGATTGTGTATGTGCATGGTTATGTTTGTCACAGCTACTGTGAACACTTTCTGTTGATTTCTAGGATTCATAGTGATAATTTTCTAGGATTCATAGTGACAATTTTCTCCCACGAACCCAAAATTATTTTTCTTTAGAACAAAGAACCGATGGAATTGTTGACGCCACTGCACAGAGAACAAAGATTTGAGAAAGAAGGGCGGGTGGCGCGTAAGATCCTTTATCTATTTGATCCTAATAGGAATCGCTTGATCAGCCAATGTGTGACCGGCTAAGGGAAAGGGGACCTTATTGAAAAGAAGGAACTCTTATCTCCTATTTTATTCCTATCCGTGAATTCTATAACGCTATGTTCTTATCCCTGATCGGCTTCCAGGAGGAGAAATCAAAATTCAGGTAGAAGAAGATGATATCATGTGAAAGCCAATCTTGAAAAAGAAAAAAGAAAAAAAGCTGTGTCCCATCTATTTGGGTCTGAGTTATGAATCCTTCGTTGCTAGTGAGATATGAATTCAGATTCATTTCATAGTTCGAGCTGTTTTTTTACGAGTGGATTTCAAGGTAATATCATGTGAAAGCCAATCTTGAAAAAAAAAAGAAAAAAAAGCCATGTCCCATCTATTTGGGTCTAAGTTATGAATCCTTCTTTTGCTAGTGAGATATGAACTTAGTGAGTATGGCTCCAGCGACCTGGCGCTCCACACGACGATGAAGATAATGATGTCGTCAGTCGCTCAATGTTGGCATCCCCTGAGACTCTTCTTTTCCTCCTTGTGGCTCTTCCTCGTGGCATCATGGCCGTGGAGTTTTGCGCAACATCCCTCGCAGATTGCTATACATATAGGGAGGGGGCTACCATATATATAAACGGGGGCTTCACCCCTCATCCACCCAAATACTGCAGAGAGTCCATATCCAAGTGGGGCATGGCTCCTTCTTTCTTCCCGTGAAAGGAATTGGTGTGGCGTCCGCGTCATGTGATGGACCCCAACAATCTCCCCCTCAAGAACAAGAGGAATGACCCCCACTTCAACTGGCAAACTCTGAAAGCTGCTCCCTCTAGCATTGAGTTGTTGCGCTGACTATGATCAGCTCCTCCTAGATCTTAATTTACCGAGTCTTGAACTACTCCAACTAAATATGCTAACTCATGCTCAGATAGCACCTGCTGTAAGCAAGATTTGAAATCTCGACCGATACCAGTACGTACCGGTTTTACCCAGTTGACCAATACTACCCTCAATCCCGATGCCTGGCCCGTACCAGCCGACATCAGTACGTACTGGTCCGTATCGGCCGGTACCGACAAGTTTAAGTTTTTTTTTTTTCCTCAACCGATATCGGTCCATATCAGCCTACACCGGTACATAACGGTTTGGGATCGACCGATACCGCGACTGATAGCATGATTTTGAACCTTGGTTGTAAGCAAAGCCAACCATCCAGAGGGATAGAGTATACAATTTTCTTTTATGTAGTGCACCCAAAGCGAGGATACATCCAGGGGATCAAGTCCAGAATGCAATATTTCATTATCTCACACATAAGGATTACATCAAGAGCCAAAGCTCATCAAGAGATAAAGATTATCTCTTTGTCGACCGTACACTACGCTTCTACTTCACGATCATCTGACCATATATATTCCATCTCTCGTCAACGATTCCTTGCCATACACCATGGTCAGTGCTCCGCATCCGACATTGCAGTGCCCCTTGCTCCGGAACAGTCGCTTGTCGACTACGCTATGCACATGCACACGTCGATGCCTCCACACCTTGCTGCCGTGTAGGTGTGCCAACGGATGTGCTGCCGCCACCTTGCTCGCCAGCATCTCCACACCATGCTGCACCACGCAGGTGTACCCACGACTATGTCGTCCTCGTTCCTGTCAGCGCCTCTGCACCCTGTTGCACCGCACAGGTGTGCTCGAAGCTGTGCCACTGTGCCCGTCAACGCCCCCGCACACTGCGACACAGCAGGTCTGCCCATGGCTATGCCAGCTGCTATTGCCACCCTTCGACACCTTTGCTGTCGTCAACTCTGCATTAGTGCCCGTCGGCACCTCCACTAGCCACATGTCACAACTCTATCAACCTGATCATCAGCGTCTAGAATATTTGCTCGGCGGTGGATCTGCAACGTGCATGGAACCATCCGCTCAGCACCTCAATCGTTGGTCTTCGTGCACATCCGACTGGCTTTGCCGATATCCATGCACACTTAAGGCCAAACCTCCACACTCGTCGTCGTCTGAATCAGTGCAGTTAAAGTGACCCGAGGCGACAGCCTGAGGCGAGAAGCAAGACGAGGCGAGACTAAAGCGTCTTGCCTGAATCGAGGCGGCAACAGTAATATTAGGCGGAGAAAGGCGCCCGCCTGAGGCGAGAGGCGCTCCAGGCGTGAGGCGATGGAGGCGCCCACCTCATTTAATTAATGGTTTAAATTGAAGCCAAACCTGAATCACACCCGTTCTTTTGCATGCAAAGTGTGATTCACCGATCAAATAGTTGTGATTCACCAGTCAAACAGTTGTAATTCACCGATCAAACAGTTGTGATTTAGTTTTGGCTCAACCTATTGATCATATAAGGTTATAGGAAAAAATGAAATGTTAGGTAGCCAACTTAGTTTGCCAACCTTTGGGTTGCCAACATTACGTGGCATCCCCCTAGGGATCAGGGTTCATCCCATGGGTGTTCAGATCTTCTCCAGTTGGTCGGCCCCGGTCGATGGACCCGTGCGCATCAAAACCGCATGATGGCAGGCGACCCGAAAGTTAAGCGTACTCTAGCCAACTACATGCAGCTGTGATGTGCATCAAGCCCACCGACTGAGGATGCCAAGTGGAGGAGATCCGAACTCATCCCATGCCGCCTAGAAAATAATCCCAGCATGAGAAGCTGTTAGCACTTGTTTCAACTAGTTATTTTATAATATATATATATATATATAATATTTTTTACACGCCCTATTTCAATCAGGCGCTCGCCTCGTATCTCGCCTCTCGCCTCAAGCGCCAGTAAGGTTGAGTGCCTTGAGTCTGCCTTAACGCCTTGACTACACTGGTCTGAATCTGCGTCGTCCAGTCGCCCTAGCAACCCAGCACTCCACACGATGATCAAGTCAATGACGTTGTTGGCCACCCAAGTTCCCTGGGGATACCGACACGACATCCGCCCGGACTCTTCTTCTCCTTGCAGCTCTTCTTTGGTGTCGAGGAATGTGTGCACCATCCCTCTACTTATTGTAATTTATATGGGGAGGGGTTGCCATATATGTAAGAGGGGGCGGCACCTCTCTCCCACCCATATGAGTGTCCGTGTCCAAGTGGGACACAGATCCTCCTTTCTTCCCAAGAAAGAAATTGGGGTGGGGATTCATGTGATGGACTTCAACAAGTTATTTTATGTGATATGTATTACACACCCTCAATATGCAAGCATTCATCAATATGCACTCGTTAAAACTGAACATTTGAAGACCATTAAGCCAAAATGGATAATGCATTTTTCATAGGAAACGCGAGAAAGATGCTGCAGTCTCTCTCTATTCTACTAGTGGAGGAGGGGCAGGGCAACGAAATTCAAAACAATAATAAAGAAGAAAGGCAACCAAGTCACAGACTCACAAGAGAAGATTGAGTTTAAGAACAATATGAGAACTCTAGGAATGCAATAGGTTTATGAAAGAAGATGATGACTCTGGAACAGGATGAGTGATTGAAAGTGAGATTGCAATCATGCACTAATTCAAAATCTAGAAGGAAAAAAAAACAATAAACAATCAGTTCAAACATTATGAGAGAGAGAGAGAGAAATGAGTGTCAGCCAGGAAAAAAAAACTCAATACATAATATATTTGAATAAAACCATTTATATTTACACATGTTAGAGAATGTTAGAGAAGAAGAAAGAGAGGATGTTGGGAGTAAAGGATTAGATTTACTCATTGGGGCAAATGCCCTATATATCACTATACAAAGGATGGGGTCACCAAAGGGTGAGCATACCCAAAAGAGACTAAAAGAGACTATACAAGGATTAAGAATGAATCTACACACTCTAACACCCCCCCTCAAACTCAAGGTGGATCATACACCAAGAGTTTGCCAAGGAGATATCGAAAACGCTAAATTGTGTGTGTCTTCGTAAAGAAGTCTGCAAGCTGCTCTGTAGAAGACACATGTGGAAGTGAGAGCGTGCCATCCTTATAGCGATGTCGAACATAATGACAATCTAGCTCAATGTGCTTTGTGCGCTCGTGAAATACCGGATTGCTAGCTATTTGAATAGCACTTTGGTTGTCACAATGGAGGGGAGTCGAAGAGGTCAGATGAACACCCATATCCTCGAGCAGGCGACGCAGCCAAACGATCTCACACGAAGTGCGTGCCATAGCACGATACTCGGCCTCGGTACTAGATAGCGAAACAATCTCCTGCTTCTTGCTTTTCTAGGAGATGAGCGAATCACCTAGGAAAATACAGAAGCCAGTGGTGGATCGTCGATCAGTGGGATCGCCTGTCCAATCTTGATGCAGACGAGCCACTAGGTGCAGTTTTTCTACAGCTGATGGCGTAATTTCATCCACGCCGGAGATCCAGGAACCCGATCGTCGATCCGTCTGCATCAGTGGAAAGCTTAATCGAAGCCCCACAGTTTTGGTTTTTATTTTGTTTCGATCCGATCCACGGATCTTTAGTTATTTCAGTTTTTATTTCTGGTTTGGGTAGGTGCGAGCCATGTTCGCATCCGGTTCGAGCCACAGATGCCGAACTGACTCATTTCCGTGTTAGAGTCTTAGCCGTAGGATCCTAAATGAGATTAAATCTCAATGGATGAGATTCCAAGAGAAACCAAAAATCCCAAAAACCCACCCGACCGGTCCTCTCTCTCTCTCTCCCGCGGACACCCGACTCTCTCTCTCTCTTCCGCGGTCTTCTCTCTCTCCTCCCGCGCGTCTCTCTCTTTCTTTCCTTTTTCTTGTGCTCTCTTTGATTGTTTCATCCTCTATTAATACTAAAAACCCTAATTGAGAAGGGGAGATGAATAGATGAATTGAAACCCTAGAAACGGAGAAGCGGCTCGCTTGTTCGGTTTATCTTTTCCGACGAATTCCTCCTTGCTTCTCAACCTTTTCTTCCTTCGCAAGCTTCTACCCCGTCGCCTCGCTATTCATCCTCGGCTTCACGGAAGATCGACGTGGAGTTTCTTCTTCTTCAAGATCATCGTCTCGGCTTCTTCACCCCGTCTTCTGGATCACACCTCCCCCTTCCGCGCCATTCCTCTGCAACACGGAGTATCGGAAAGCTGCCGGCATTGACCTCAGCACGGTTTGGTATCATCCTTCGATAATTTTCATGTGATAAATCATCTTTTTCCAACCGGCCTTATTGCTGAATTGTCATTAGGGTTCCTAAGTATTTGGTTTTTCCGAAGATCTCATCCATTAGGATTTTAACTTTTAGGTCTATGGTTGTCTTTGATACATTGGCATTATTAATTGAGATTGTGGTCATCATTATTGCTGGGATTGGTTTATTACAATCTGAAATTAAATTATTCTCTTGACAGTTGTTATCACTTCTTTGAATTAAATCTGATTGGTGATGAATGAGTGCTGAAACGTGATTATAAGCATTGCTGAAATTTATTGATACATGCTGAAATCTGATTTTTATTGTTAAATTCTGCACTTGGATTCATTCAAGCATTCCGCATCGCATTTAGTTGATATCAGATCGTATCAAGTTGATACTTGATCGCATCAAGTTGGTATCAGAGCGCATCAAGTTGGTATCAGAGCGCACTAGTCGTTGCGTCCTTACGCAACGGCCGGTCCTCTCGCATCATTCGCATCTTCTCGCGTTTGCTGAAATTTTTTTTTATTTATTTTATTTTCCCTATTTTCATTTTAGTTTGTATCTTGCATTAGTTAGTCACCCGCATCGCGTGGGTACATCCATATTAGGACCATCCCTTTTCCCCGGTAGTGAGTCGATCGAATCTATAATGGCTGGATCTTTGCCACCCCGCACTTGGCACGATGCCTTCATAAGGCAACAGGAACGCATGGGGAGGCTTCAGACCCAAATAGAAAAATTGACCTTGGCCGTCACCAAATCCCAGAATCCACCTCGACCCCATCGGGAACACAGGACTAGAGCGTCGCCAGGGCATAGTGAGTTAGACCTAGAGTCAGGAGGAGCCAGCGTCAGTTCCTCTAATGGATCTGATAGGCGGAATAGCAGAACTCATAGGAGATCGAAGTCCCATTGGGGCTGGGATCAGAGCACCAACATAGAAATTCCTGAGTTCGGGGGTCGGACGGATCCCGAAGAGTTTCTAGAGTGGGCCGAGCATATCGACCGGTATTTCGAGTGGAAGAAAATCCCCCGCGACAAACAAGTTAAGTTTGTCAGTCTTAAACTGAAAGGTCATGCACTGGTTTGGTGGAAACAGCTGCAGACCGCTAGGGGTAGAAAAGAAAAAGATAAAATTTCCACTTGGACCCACATGAGGGAAAAGCTGCAACGGAAGTTCCTCCCTTCCGATTCCAAACAAAGTGTGTTCCAGAATTCGTCCTCGAAAGTATCCGAGCGCACTAGTCGTCGCGTTAGGGAAAAGAGCACAAATCTGATGGCAAACTACGTGCAGATCAGCCAAAACAGAAGTTGCCAAAACCTGCGACAAGAGCCCGAATCAGTAGATCAGCCAGGACACAAGTCAGCCGATTGTCCTCAACGACAATTCAACCCACAGACAAATCTGGCGGACAATGACAAGGAAGAGGAAAGTCATGGGTCTGAGGGCGAATACTTCAATGAGTTAGTCTTGGAGGGAGATGATGTGACTGCACCACTGCTGGTTATTCACCAGTCTCCATCACCCCATGCACCTAAAGCTCTTCTGAATCAGAACCAAACCTTACCACCACCCGCAGATAACCTAGTAGGGCGTTCATTTGTTTCGCTGTCGATTGAGAAGGGATTAGACAACATTTTGCATTCCATTGCATGCACATCGCATTTAGAGTCTGTAGGCATTCATGACACTCGCATTCATCATTTGCCTTCTATCTATACACTCATAGACCAATCATATGTGCATCCATATCATCCAAGTGTTGAGTCTAACCTTAAAGAAGATTTTGGCATGTTTGATCATTTTTCGAGGCAGAATATCTATGAATCATGTTTTCAGCTTTCAGACAACCCATCATCTTTAATTTTTCGAAATTATAACAATCGGCATGATGAGTTCTGTAATTTCTTATTTTATTCACTGCATCCGGACAATGATGACATGACATATCCTCTTGGTTTAGAACCCCCTTGTTTTGCATCGTGCGCAGGCCACATTGAGCAACACATAATGCACCCGCAACCCATGGCCTTCCAAATACACCATTGCCAATCGCGCAAGCCGATGACCCGCAGCACATTATGCTCCCGCGGCCTTTCTTTTTATATATCATTTGAATTTCATGTCAACCCAAACTCCTATTATCACATGAAATTATCTGAGTCTTTTGATGATCTTATCGTGCCGCGGAGGATGTTGGTTTTGGCTTTCAGGTCTTCGCTTGGCGTCGAGGGGCGGAGGATGCCTGATGGAGTTGCTGCATACTTGAGGAGGGTTACTTGGCCACCGGACCCGGGAGAGCAGTTCGAGCAGATTCAGTGGTTGCGGTTGCTACCAGGAGAGCCCCCACCGGATCCAGGACCGTGCTCGACAGGAGTCGAGTTCTTTTGAGTCCGGGGGACTTGATGCAGACGAGCCACTACGTGCAGTTTTTCTACAGCTGATGGCGTAATTTCATCCGCGCCGGAGATCCAGGAACCCGATCGTCGATCCGTCTGCATCAGTGGAAAGCTTAATCGAAGCCCCACAGTTTTGGTTTTTATTTTGTTTCGATCCGATCCACGGATCTTTAGTTATTTCAGTTTTTATTTCTGGTTTGGGTAGGTGCGAGCCATGTTCGCATCCGGTTCGAGCCACAGATGCCGAACTGACTCATTTCCGTGTTAGAGTCTTAGCCGTAGGATCCTAAATGAGATTAAATCTCAATGGATGAGATTCCAAGAGAAACCAAAAATCCCAAAAACCCACCCGACCGGTCCTCTCTCTCTCTCTCCCGCGGACACCCGACTCTCTATCTCTCTCTTCCGCGGTCTTCTCTCTCTCCTCCCGCGCGTCTCTCTCTTTCTTTCCTTTTTCTTGTGCTCTCTTTGATTGTTTCATCCTCTATTAATACTAAAAACCCTAATTGAGAAGGGGAGATGAATAGATGAATTGAAACCCTAGAAACGGAGAAGCGGCTCGCTTGTTCGGTTTATCTTTTCCGACGAATTCCTCCTTGCTTCTCAACCTTTTCTTCCTTCGCAAGCTTCTACCCCGTCGCCTCGCTATTCATCCTCGGCTTCACGGAAGATCGACGTGGAGTTTCTTCTTCTTCAAGATCATCGTCTCGGCTTCTTCACCCCGTCTTTTGGATCACACCTCCCCCTTCCGCGCCATTCCTCTGCAACACGGAGTATCGGAAAGCTGCCGGCATTGACCTCAGCACGGTTTGGTATCATCCTTCGATAATTTTCATGTGATAAATCATCTTTTTCCAACCGGCCTTATTGCTGAATTGTCATTAGGGTTCCTAAGTATTTGGTTTTTCCGAAGATCTCATCCATTAGGATTTTAACTTTTAGGTCTATGGTTGTCTTTGATACATTGGCATTATTAATTGAGATTGTGGTCATCATTATTGCTGGGATTGGTTTATTACAATCTGAAATTAAATTATTCTCTTGACAATTGTTATCACTTCTTTGAATTAAATCTGATTGGTGATGAATGAGTGCTGAAACGTGATTATAAGCATTGCTGAAATTTATTGATACATGCTGAAATCTGATTTTTATTGTTAAATTCTGCACTTGGATTCATTCAAGCATTCCGCATCGCATTTAGTTGATATCAGATCGTATCAAGTTGATACTTGATCGCATCAAGTTGGTATCAGAGCGCATCAAATCTGCATCGGAAAATACACAAAGCTCCAATGAAGAAGATGAAGAAAACAGTAAGGAGCGAGTCATCGTGCCTTGAAGATAGCGAAGAATCCTCAGTAGTGCGGTATAGTGAGCGGAGCGAGGAGCACTGACAAACTGACTAAGAACTCGAACGGCATGTGCAATGTCTGGGCGAGTGATAGTCAGATAGACAAGAGCACCAACAAGCTGGCGGTAGCGCGTGGGATCCGAAAGCGGCTCGCCATCAGTGGGACGGAGCTTCATATTAAGCTCCATCGGTGAATCCACGGTCCGTGAATCAGGAAGTGCAGCACGACTCAGTATATCAAAAGTAAACTTCTGCTGAGAGACCAAGTATCCCCGGGGAGATGAAGCAACCTCAAGGCCAAGGAAGTAGCGAAGCGGGCCAAGGTCTTTCATCTCGAACTGTTGCTGGAGGTGCCTCTTCAGAGAATTGATAGTAGCAGTATCGTCACCGGTAATAATCATGTCATCAACATATAGAAGCAATATCGCATGACCATGAGTAGAGGTGTGAGTGAACATAGCATAGTCATTCATACTCTCTGTAAAGCCGGCTGCAAGCACTGAGGATCTGAAGTGCTCAAACCAAGCCCGAGGAGCTTGCTTGAGCCCATAAATGGCCCGACGAAGACGGCAAAAATGCTAGGGAGGAGTCAAAAGACCAGGAGGACTCATATAGACCTCCTCAGAGAGATCTCCATGAAGAAACGCGTTCTTCACATCCATCTGGAAGAGTGGCCAGTGACGAGCAGAAGCAACTGCTAACAGAGTCCGGACAGAAGTCATCTTCGCAACAGGAGCAAAAGTCTCCTCGTAATCAATGCCATGCTCCTGAGTGAAACCACGAGCAACTAGACGGGCCTTGTATCGCTCAATCGATCCATCGGAGCGAGTTTTGATCCGATATACCCAGCGATAGCTGACAGAATCCTTCCCTGGAGGAAGAGTAACGAGCTCCCAAGTACCAGTCTGCTGGAGGGCCTGCAACTCCTCGGCCATAGCCTGCTGCCAGTGTGGAATCTGAACTACCTCACGGTAAGTCTGTGGCTCCTGAAGAGAGTGAATAGTCGCAAGGAATGACTGAAAATGAGTCGAGTAAGAAGTAACCTGAGAAAAGCCATAGCGATCAGGTGGATGCCTCTCACGCTCAGGATAGCACGTAGGAGAAGTAGAAGACCCAATGTCACTAGCACCTGAGAGTGGCAACGAAGGAGGTGAACCTGAGGTGTCTGCAAAAGAAGGGGTAGTAGACGAAGTAGGTGGAACTGGTGAAGCAGGTGTAGCGGGTTCTGGCTGGCGACGAGTGTAGGTATAAATGACAGGCGGGCGCGGGCGCGGGGGCTCAGGCACTGTAGCAGGGATAGTAGAAGCGTCCGAAGTCATTGGGGTAGGAAGGAGACCCGAAGAAAAACTAGGAGTCTGAAGGAAGGACAAGTCTGAAGAAGAAGGTCCTGAAAAAAAAGGTGTGTCCTCGAAGAAGGTCACATGTCGAGAGATGCGGATACGACGAACAGAGGGGTCATAGCAACACCAACCCTTATGCTCAGAACTGTACCCTAAGAAGACACACTTGGCCGACCGAGGAGAAAGCTTTGTACGCTCTCCGGGTGGAAGTAAGATAAAACTGGTACAACCGAAAGTCCGTAGAACTCTATAGTTAGGAACAGTGGAATATAGTCGCTGAAATGGGGACTGACCAGAGAGAAGTGAAGGAGTCCGATTAATCAAATGAACAGAGGTAAGAGTAGCTTCAGCCCAGAAGTGTCGAGGAACGGAAGCAGAGAACAAAAGAGACCGAGCGGTCTCAAGAATATGACGATGTTTCCTCTCGGCAACCCCATTCTATGCAGGCGTGTAAGGACACGACTGCTGGGGTAAAGTACCGTGAGAGAAGAGGATGTCACGAAACTCTGAAGAAAGATACTCTCGAGCACCATCTGAGCAAAAAAATTTGATCCGTTTTCCAAACTGAGTATGGACCATACTAGTGAAATCACGATATACCTAACACACATCGGACCTAAGCCGTAAGAAGGTCACCCAGGTGAACCGGGAGAAGTCATCAATAAAACTGACGTAGTAATGGAAACCAGACATGGACATAATCGGTGATGGTCCCCAAATGTCAAAGTGCACAAGATCGAAAGAAGATGTAGACATGGACTCACTAGAGGGAAAAGGAAGAGCCGAGTGCTTAGCAAATTGACAACTCGTGCAGGGAGAAGGAGAAGTGAAAGAGAGATTACCCAAGTGTCCGGACTGGAACATGTTTTGAAGGCGCATCGCAGAGGGATGTCCAAGGCGGTGATGCCAAAGGTCGGCTGTGATGCCAAAGGTCGGCGGTGGAAATAGCAGCAACACATGAAGCAGTGGAGGGCAAAGGCACATGAAGATGCTCCAGACTATATAAGCCACCATGTCTTCGTCCAGTCCCAACCTGACGGCCAGTGCGAGGATCTTTCACCACACATGAGGACGCTGAGAAGGTAACGGTGAAACCTAGATCAGCCAATCTACTAACCGAGATCAGATTGATCGATACACGAGGAGCGTGGAGCACATTTGGCAGTGAGAGATGACCACTAGGGTCAGAAGATGTGGAGATAGAACCAGAGCAAGTGATGTCCAAAGGAGATCCATCGGCAGTGTGAAGTTGCAGCTGAGGAGCAACACGAGTACAGTTAGTGAGGACAGTTACATCAGAAGTCAGGTGATGAGTAGCGCCAGAGTCAAAAATCCAAGTGGTGCTAGAAGAACTCAGAAGACACTGAGCAGCGGTAGACGAACTTGCACAAGATCCCATTGTGATTGCCATGAATGCTAGAGAGATGCAACAGAACTTTGACACGTATGCACTTTACTTCACTGATTTTTGAGCTTTACTGCATTGTACATCTGTAATACATTGCACCCTACATAACACATCACTTCTCTATACTTCACTACACCACACCTCAATGTACTGTTATCGCTGTAGTTGAACAGGAATTGCTAAACAGTGCCGACCGAACACTACAGAACTTTTGAACTGCTGGCTGAATTTGCTATGGCTGAACTGCTTGCTGAATGGATTGCTATAGGCTGGCTAAACTGCTGAAATAACAGAGCTGAACCAGCTGAAATAACAGAGTTGAACCAAAGCTGAACCATTGAAGTGAATGATGTAGCTAAACCTGAACCAAAGCTGAAATTGAACCAAGACTGAACCAAAGCTGAAACTGAATTGAATCAATCGCTGGATTGAACCAGTGAAGAAAATAAACCAAACAAGCTGAACCGACCAATCTCTGGACTGAACCAGTAAAGAGGAAAAAGGCTTGGACCGAACTGTTGGTTCATTTGAGCTATTTAAACCAAAAGGGCCTGAACCGAACCGCTGAGTTGGCAAGTAAACTTAAGTGAGGAGGATCTCACCGTAGGTTTGATTAACGGCTGAGATGAGACACTGAGATTACCATGTCTTTAGGGTTTACAATTCATCTCTGAGCCGCCATCTCTTCAGATCTGAAGAAGGATCCCACAGCTCCTCAACTCCTTCAACGCAACGACAGATCTGCTAGGTCCAAACGCAACGACAGATCCAAACGCAACAACAGATCCTGATGCCCACAGCGACAGATCTGCGAGGTCCTCAGCTCCTTCCTCTCCGTCGAAAACCCGCAACGACGGATTCTGATGCAGGCTTTAAAAGTTCCGATGAAGCTTGATGCAGACGAAGCTCCAATGAGGTCTTTGATGCAGATGAAGCTTCGATGCAATGATACAGATGAAACTTCGATGCAGATCTTTGATGGAACTTCGATGCAGATGAAGACTTTGATGTCGGTGTCGATACAGACTGCAGAAGAGGCTCAGCTGAATGCTTCGGATTGAAGGAAGCTCTACCAGAGACCCTTATGGCTCTGATACCATGTTAGAGAAGAAGAAAGAGAGAATGTTGGGAGTAAAGGATTAGATTTACTCATTGGGGCAAATGCCCTATATATCACTATACAAAGGATGGGGTCACCAAAGGGTGAGCATACCCAAAAGAGACTATACAAGGATTAAGAATGAATCTACACACTCTAACAACACAAAACATTCATACAATATTTATATAAATGCTTCAATTAAATCATATAATATTTGTGATTGTAATAATAAATACCAGATTTTAGATAACGAAGAATTCCATCCCCCATGATACTTGAAGGAACAAGTAGCACTTTCTCATTCAGCTTCCAAAGGAGAATAAAGGCTATTATATACCTAGCAAAATGAATTACACATCAGTGAAAAAAATAAAATTTCAAGAATCAAGGGAGAAAGAAAGGCGTGAATAATGCAGAAACATCAACTGTAGCCTACATTACTTTCAAATCAATCTCATGTTGAGCTAGACATACTCAGAGGTAACAGTGGCTATGGCAGCACCATCCACGCCTAGACAAAGAAGAAATATCAAAATGGGATCCAATATCACATTGAGAATGTTGCCAGCACCTGATATGGAAGGTACCATCAGATAATACTCAAGAAGATGGAAAAAAAGAAGTAACATGTAGCATTTTACAAATATCCGATGTTTAAATTATACCCTAGCTATATATATGTGTTTATATCTAGTTAGAACATCATCAGATCATGATTGACTTTAAGTTTGTAATGGTTCCTGTCAATGTGCTGGAAAACGGAAAATCTTGTTTGTAAAGCAATATTTCCCAAAATCATTAGGTGAATAAACAAATAAATAAAGGATAGAATGAGAAGGGAATTATCTCATAAATAAGGATAGAGCTCCAATCTGGATTTTGAAAATGGTATCAGCTACCATCTTTACTGTATAACAGCGATTAGCCTTATGAAAACAATACTTGTTGTGACCAATACATAAACAATAACGCAGTAGGGGATTTTGGTCTTTTGCATGCCACAATAAAAACTTTACCCATGGGCCATGGCTTCCCCTAGGGCTGCAAATGAACCAAGCTGTTCATGAGTAGCTCGCGAACAAGGTCTACAAAGGCTCGTTCATGCTTGCTCGATTACTATTTGAGCCAAGCCCGAGCCTCTAGTTTAGGCTCGTATAATAAATAAGCCAAGCTCAAACATACTAAAGCTCGGCTCGGTCGGTTGGGCTTGTGAACATGTTCATTTAGGGATCGTGAGCAAGCTCATGAATAGACTTGTGAATAAGTTCATAAAAGGCATGAATAAACCAAATATATATAGTCCAAGATTTGACATAAGATAGAGTTCATAAACAATCTCGATAAGAGCTTTGTTCGAGTAGGCTCGTTTATAAAACGAGCCTAGCTCAAACAGACCAAATGATGCGGGAGCAGATTCGACAAGCACGTGTTTCGAGGCTTGAATAAGAATAATATAATTATTTTCGGATTTAATAATTCTTGAAAAAAGTATTTTCGGAATAAAATATAAAATTCGGAATAAAATAATTATTTTATTCCGAAATTATTATTTTAATCCGAAAATATGTTATTTTCGGATTTATTAAATATGGTAGTTTTAAAAATATCTTTTAGGAAAGATTTGGATAGATTTAGGTATTTTAAATTTAGTAGTAGTTATCTTTATTTATGAATAATTTTAAAGATAGGGATATGATGGATTAGGAAGTTAATTATGTGAGATCTTTATCTCATCAGTGGTTATCATCTTTATCTTTATTTTAGGAAGTTGTTATTTTTGTTATTCTGTTAAATCATAGATCTTATCTCTTATGATCTTATCTGTTAGAGTTTTTTTTATTTATTTAAAGGCCATGAAGCCTCCCATTGTAATGGTATTGATGGAATGATGAATGAAAAAAAATGGCAATTATTTGCTTTGATTCCTGTGAGAGATTTCGTATTGCGTTCCTGAGAGAGGATCGAAGAGCGAGAAGCTTGCCTACGTGACGTCGGATTATCGTCGGTGCGAGGCCGACAACCCCTTTCACCCTTCCATCCCCTCCCCTACGCTATCGTCTCGATCGTCCTGCGTCAGATTTGGTATCAGAGCTCCCCTCATGATGTCCTATCATCATGATCAATCCCCCTATATTCGATCTAACCATGCCAATAAGTCCCTCCATTCTCTTCATGCAATTGAGACTGAAGTGTACAAACGCTTCGTCCAACAACTCCAAAAATATCCGTTTGTTTACTTTCGCCCTCCATCATCCAATTTAGAGTTCATCATTCATTCCCTTGTTGGAGAACGAGCTATCTCTCTCGGCCTCCCAAAGAAACCATTTACTGACTGGGCTTTGCGTATGCACCTGCGACCAGAGATCACAGAGATCGAGACACATTCTGTTCTCGACATAGAGAATGAGTTGGCGCGACGACGATTGCAGAACAAGGAACTTATCAGACGTCGGAGTCGAACCAAGTTCTTCCACTCCTTATCCAGTAAGAAGTCCATGTCTCCTACGGATTCTTCCGTTCCGATGCCTCCACCTGTACTAGAGCCTGTCGTAAAGTCACCACCACTAGATGAGTATTCTCCACCGCTCGTGCCACCACCTGCGGTGCCTGCACCGCCGGCTCCACCCGCACCAGTGGCGCCACCTCCAGCAATGCCACCAGTGGAGATTCCTGACGACATTCCACATCCGGACGAGTTTCCGAGTTCGACAGTCGATGATCTTCTACCTGCTACAGTACCGCCGGTCGAGTCTCCTCGTTCTGCAGTACCTCCAGTGGATCTTCTATCTCTGATTTTGCCTCCAGTAGAGCATTCACTACCTGCAGAGCTGTTATCGGGTGTCGACTTCAGCACACTAGTCCCGACAGTTGACTTCCTCGGGTTAGACCTTCCACCCTCGGCTCGGGTACTCCTCCAGTTTCACTTGTGTATGCCTTCCTCCGGACCGGACTACTTCAGCCACTACTCTAGCAGATTGCTTGTATGGGATCCAGGAGGCGATTGTTTAATGATACGACATCCACTACAGGATCTCCACCATCAGCTACTGACTTTGCTTCATGCCTGGGCCTCACAAAACTCGAGGTCGAGTTCTTTCATAGCTGAGGAGTTTGATGCGGGAGCAGATTCGACAAGCACGTGTTTCGAGACTTGAATAAGAATAATATAATTATTTTCGGATTTAATAATTCTTGAAAAAAGTATTTTCGGAATAAAATATAAAATTCGGAATAAAATAATTATTTTATTCCGAAATTATTATTTTAATCCGAAAATATGTTATTTTCGGATTTATTAAATATGGTAGTTTTAAAAATATCTTTTAGGAAAGATTTGGATAGATTTAGGTATTTTAAATTTAGTAGTAGTTATCTTTATTTATGGATAATTTTAAAGATAGGGATATGATGGATTAGGAAGTTAATTAGGTGAGATCTTTATCTCATCAGTGGTTATCATCTTTATCTTTATTTTAGGAAGTTGTTATTTTTGTTATTCTGTTAAATCATAGAGCTTATCTCTTATGATCTTATCTGTTAGAGTTTTTTTTATTTATTTAAAGGCCATGAAGCCTCCCATTGTAATGGTATTGATGGAATGATGAATGAAAAAAAAATGGCAATTATTTGTTTTGATTCCTGTGAGAGGTTTCGTATTGCGTTTCTGAGAGAGGATCGAAGAGCGAGAAGCTCGCCGGCGTGAGGTCGGATTATCGTCGGTGCGAGGCCGACAACCCCTTTCACCCTTCCATCCCCTCCCCTACGCTATCGTCTCGATTGTCCTGCATCACCAAAGCTCGGCTCGGCTCGGCTCAATTACTAATCAAGCCATGCCCAAGCTTGAACAACCAAGCTTTTATCCAAACCAAGCTCAGACCGACCAAAGCTCGGCTCATTTGCTACCCTACGAGCTTGCCCCTAATACATAAAAATTATTAAAAAAAAGTTGATGTTTTTTTAGTCTTTTTCCTCCACCACCACCTACAAAAAAGGAAGAGAGAGAGAGAGAGAGAGAGATGAACAACCAACTATCTCCCCCTTTTCGCAGACCCCACCCCGATCTTGTGGGGGCAACGATCAGGTTCAACCTGACATGGCACGGGTCTACTCGAGGAGGACAATTCATACGGTTGGCCTATGGCCTGGAGAGGACATCCAATAGTTGGGTCATACCTTAATGGGCAATTTTTTATTTATTGTTTCATTTTAGGCCTTTACTTATGAATTTTCATAACTAATAATGGGCTAAAAATCTGCACCATGTGAGCCCATCATATAAGGGCCACTTATATGGTTTTTAACTTTTAAGCCCATTAGTCTTTAGGGTTTGAAGAGGCATTTTATTTATATGCTTGTAGCTATCTTTTATCATGATGCTGAAATTGAATGAAAAGAGTCAAAAGAATGAGAGCTTGATCTAGGTTTTGGTAATCCGGCGAGGGGGGAGACCACGAGCAATAGCCAAATCTCCGTTACTGTACTTATTCTTGTGATCGTACTTACCATCATCATCTTCGCCTTCGTCGACAACAAAAGCAACATCATCATCATCAGCTCTCTCTCTCTCTCTGTATATATATATATATATATATATATATATATATATATATATAGAGAGAGAGAGAGAGAGAGAGAGAGGAGAGAGGAATGTTACAGTGAGCTATGAGCTACGGAAGGAAAAAATGAGCTACAATCATTTTGACCACCCTATAAGTTTTGGAATTTCGTGAAAATTGGTGGGTGTGTTGTCTAGGGTAACATGATCATCCTCACCAATTTTCAAGGTATTCCAAAACTTCTAGGGTCATCAAATGGTAGAAACATAATTAACGGTTACTACGGACGGTGGATAAAGCTTCTACCATTTGATGACCCTAGAAGTTTTGGAATTCCTTGAAAATTGGTGAGGATGATCATGTTACCCTAGACAACACACCCACCAATTTTCACGAAATTCCAAAACTTCTAGGGTGGTCAAAATGATCATAGCTCATTTTCTCCTTCCGTAGCTCATAGCTCACTGTAACATTCCTCTCTCTCTCTCTCTCTCTCTCTCTCTCTCTCTCTCTCTCTCTCTCTCTCTCTATATATATATATATATATATATATATATATATATATATATATATATATATATATATATATATATGTTTCTTTATTCAGTGCCACCTTGAACCTACACCATGCCTCTTGCGCAGCCAACTGCAACAGCCAGTCATCATGGTAGCCTTGCCGATAGGGGTGGGACATGGGCAGGTCTGACCCGAACCTGACCCGCCCAACCCGAACAATGGACAAACATGGGCAACGCTAGTTAAAAACTTGGACAAGTTTGGACAAACAAAGATCAACCCGATTTCAATTTGGACGGGTTTGGGCACAGTCTTTCCCAACTCGAGGAACCCGAGTAGACGAGTACAATGGCAGACATGCTTGTAGGGCTGCTGTTGTTGATCCATCACCATAGCCATTCAATAATGTGGAGGTTTTAGAGAATTAGAAAGAGAGAGAGAGAGAGAGAGAGTGAGTGATTGACTGATTTTATTTTTTGTAGTAGTGGCTATTGCAAGTTAATAGAATAATTTTTTTTTCTCTTTTTTTGTTTTGGTTTTAAGAGATCAAGTATTTCTATTTATTGTGATCAAATTAAACCCAACCAGCCCGCCCATTTTTGGGCAAATTGGCAACCCGAGTAACCCAACATGGGCAAACATGGGTTGGGCTTCCACGGGTTCCACGGGCAAAATGGGTTGAGGTGTGTGTAGGTCGGGTTGGGCATAGGCAGGCCCTTCAACCCGCCCAAGTCCCACCCCTACCTACTGACCAGACCAACCACAGCAACCAGGCCAACCGTGACACGCGGCCCCGCTGCCAGTCAACCACCTATTCGCGATCTGTGATGGACTCGTCGACGCACGCCGATCACCCGTGGACCCTATCTCGCTGACCTGTCTGCCTTTGTGAATTTCCTACAGCATTGCTTCGTCCCCCAGACGCCCAGATCATTTTTCAAGGCTTATGACAGTACACATCTCCTGGTATGATCAATCCAATCTTTTTCCATTTGAGTCTTGCTAATGATAATCATATATAAATCATTAGATCTAAATAGTTGTTGATAAACAATCATTGTTGGCTAGAATAAGACCATGAACATTACATGAACATGTGTCCTTCCTCCTGTTTGACATTGAGCCTTTATATTTGTTGAAAGCTTTCAGAGACCATTTGACCAACGTTGTCAGGACCGGAATCCCAACAAGGATGTGTGTGTCGGGTGGGGGGGGGGTCAATAGGATCAGATCGTATGACCAGATCGTAAATTGAAAGATTCTACGCAATAAGAAAAAAAATTATTTAATATTTACTTATATATATCAAGAAACCAAATATTCATTGAGATAAGCCAAAACCTCAAAATTGACAGCCTAATTAATTGGAGGCATGTACCTCAAAATATAGAGACTCCCATACAAGTGTGACTTGCAAGTTGCAAAAAAATTAAGTGTGCAAGAAGAACAAGGTTTAGATTTTTACATCTCTGTTGTACAATTATAATAAGTACCAATACTAAGAAACACCAAATCAACCAAAACAAAAATCTAACACTTTAAACCTAGATAGTTCTTTATCCCTTCAAAGGTATTAAATATGATACCTAGGTCTTAACAACAGATCAAATAAAATAAACTCCATACTCAAAAAAAAAATTTATCGAGAAAAAAGCGAAATCAAATAGATCATCATTCGTTGTAAGTGCCAACATCATTATGTAAGGCACAATAAGCACCGTCAAAGTCGATGGTATCATCCTCGAATATGTCACCAACATTTATATACTAACATCAACATCGTCTAAGTTCCTTGAAACATTCAAGGATAAGTCAACCGCATCTTCACTAGCTTCATGTATATCCTCAACCTCTGGCTCTGGTGTCCTAACATGTTCATCACATTGTAAAAAAGGTTGTATTAAATAAGCATATAAATAAATAAAATCTTAAGAAAAGAAACTTAAATTGACTTCAAATGACTTATACTTCCTCTCCCCATCTTAATATGAATCACGTTGAACTTCCTTGAGAATCAACTCAGGATTGTGGAAGTCTAATGAAGAATCACAGGACCATGGGAGTCTACTTGGGATCGTGGGAGTCTACTTAAGGATTCTACTTACTTGGGACTCTAGATTGCACTTTGGCTCAACTTTCGATCCGATGGATCGAGAATCGTAGGATTGTGAGGTCCAGATCAGAAGTTTGATAATCCATTATTGTTAGTCAGGCTGTCAGACCGCCTAGCCCCTAGGAGTTTCTCAACTCCCAAACGGTCGTCTTCTCTTTAGTATTTTGGAGGGTCAGATATTAAATGCATGCACTCATCTTTACCAACTATAATTGTTTATTCTTTTACTTCCAAATATTGTTTAATGCTAGTCATGAGAGCTTTAAGCTTCAGCATTATTACGTGAAATTGTTTGCTTAATTCCTCATTGCATACTGGAAGAAACAATTGCACGAGTGTACCACATCTCCCTCCCTCCCCCCCCCCCCCCCCCCCCCCCCAAGTGCATCACACGTGCTTTGCCCTAGTAAAATAAAATAGAATACACGTAGATAGAATCTACCACCGAGTATGTAGCCTTTTATTTTGCGATAAAAAGCAAACAAGATCATGACACAAAAGGAAAGGACAGGCTTCTAGCAGCAAAGTTCCATGATAACACTTATTTATCTAAAAATAGTCTTACCTACCCAAGGGGCAGTGACATATTATGAAAGAAGACTACTTCTACAGCCAATGGTTAATCATTCGATTCCATAAATATATGCAGTGATCTGGAAACTTTGTCCTATGTGCAGGGCCCACTTTTCTAGTAATATAAATGAAGGATTACAGTGTTGTCCATAAAGTAATGTATCATATGTACAATGTGAAATGTTATATTCTTTAAACCCACACAGATTATCCCGGAGCATTGTTTTCTATTCGAGGCAATTGGATGGTGCCTAGAACATGTTTATACTATACACCCCTTAAAAATTTGTGGAACATTTTATATATTTTGTTAGATTAGTCTAATGGTACTTCATGATAAATTTGGCGCTAGACACTCTCAGGAAGTGTAGTACACATTTTATAGGAATGTTTATCAAATCACCTCTTTTATATGTTACGTATTCCAGGTCTATATAAGAGGATCTAAAATATGGCTAATCTCCACATGAAAGAAATTAGGGCTATTTAGATAAAAATATCATAAAAAGCTGGCATATCTTAATATTGCCTATTTTGTATACTTTTGCAATGCTGCCTATTTTTCCAGGCATGTGTGCCATTTGTCGACACAAGATACATGATGCTCTATTTTTTTTGGGTAAATTACACTTTGTCCCCCAGAAGTTTAGCTCAAAAACACTTAACCCCCCTTTAGTTAGAAAACTACATTTTTCCCCCTTCAATTCAGATAAAAAGTACAAAATGAGGAAATTAGGTAGTTGACAAAAGGGGGTATTGTGTTAACATTTCAAAGTTCAGGGAGCAATTTGGAACGAAACAAACTATAGGGCGGTTAAGTGTTTTTGAGACAAACTTCAGGGGGGCAAAGTGTAATTTACCCCTTTTTTTATGTATTTAAGTATGTTAACCTTAAGTTTGTAAAAACAGGGCCAATTTGGAGCTTTCTATAAGCAGCATAAGTTTTCTTGACAAAAGGTAAAAGAGGGGAAAAAAAAACAAGTGCTGCTATATTCAGTTAAGCCCGAGTTGCTCTGTAGTCTTGTGATACCAATCGTCGGTGATGGTTGCAACTTAAGGACTGAAGGCATTTAGAGTAGAAAGACTACACTATGGAAGTTCTTACTGGATTGGGCTATTGAAGACCATTGCATTTATAGCATTCTCACATAAGTCATAGTCGCAACATGCAACCGTTAGGTAAACTATTATACATAGTCATGTCTCCTTGATATGCACTAGATATTATGCCAAGGTGATGCCAAATAACCTCTAAAATGTACAACACAAATATGATTTCTATTGACCGTGCCTCTAGAGATTATATATGGGTTAGTACAAATGATTTAAATAGTACACCGTGGGTGGTTCGGAAACTTAGTTCTATTTTTTTTCAAAATTGCAATTGCAATGGCAAATCTATTAAAATAAGATGCAATCTTATTTTGTGCAAAACAAATGTAATTTCGCATTGCAGACTTTTCACATTAGAACTTGAGAGGAAAGTCTTAGAGCGATTGCACAGTATCATTAGGGCATAAAAGCATACATCATACAGGACAACATACACCCTACCACACAAGGGTTTGCATGTATATAACTCGTAAGATGTATTATCTTACGCAATACATGTATGAACATATACAAGAAATAAAGTGGTAGCACAGGAAGAATGCATGTGATATAATGTATATTTAATTCAAAGCATGAGAATATTTAAGCAGAAGATGGATAAGGTGCTGATTCCAAAAGTGACCCACGGTTAATAGAGAGGTTGGAAGTATTTATGTGAATGATGAGCAGATGTTGTGACATGAGATGATAGAGAGATGTCAGGTTCATAAATTGAGCAACTTGATTTAGAGAAGAGCAATTTGACAATATTAAGCAACAGGTAGAGCATGCCAGGAGTATGTAGGCTCACTAAGGAAAGACCCATATCCAAGGGAGATGAACCACTGGTGGAAGACAAATCTGTGTTCATAAGACATGATTCTCCTTGTGTGTCATACACTAATCTTGTGCCTAATCAATTAACAGAGAGGCTAGAGAGCCTGCAGGTCCAAGAAATATTGTCTAACCCAACTAAGGGAATTGAATGGCCAACAAATAAGCATAAGTGTTTTAAAGTCATCCCTAAACCTTTGAAGAATTTCAATAACATGTTGCCAAAAACAACTTGACCAATCCTTTTCATTGAGAAAACCCATCAGAGTTGTTGATGAGATATTTGGTTGAACCCTACAATTATGCAACCAAACAAGTTTAAAATGGAAGAACTGAATCTAAATCGGAAATTCATGCATGCAGAACGTTTAAAGGTATCTAGGGTGCAATCCCAAAACCTTAAAGTTGCAAACATACAGAATGAGATGTGAGTCCAGACCCATAAAATTTAATGCTATAATTTTTATCATAATACAAAGGTTAATAATTGCTTCAAATCAACTCTGACATACATACCAACAGCATATAGTGGTGTCTTTGTATCCATGAATCCACGAAAAGTGCCCTGTGCTGCAAGTGCAATTACTATTGGTGGAGCGCCATATGCCCTTAGAGTAAGAAATCGCTCAGCTGGTATTCGCATCTGTGAATCCTGCGTAAATCATAAACACTAGTCAATGAATGCTCATGCAAGGTAATTGGGACAACATCCTAGATTTGCAAATCATAAGGATAAACATAGAAATAAGGCAGTCCTATCTGCATATTTGTGATCAACTTTCCTACTTGACTATTAGTCACCTATTCAAGGGCAAATTTTATTACATGTTTATTATGTTTATCCATCAAGCAATGCTCAGGCACGGTAATTGGGACAACATCCTAGATTTACCAATCATAAGGATAAACATAGAAATAAGACAGTCTATCTGCTTATTTGTGGTCGACTTTCCTAATTAACCATTAGTCTCCTATTCAAGGGCAAAGTATACTTAACCATTAGTCTCTCTCTCTCTCTCTCTCTCTCTCTCTCTCTCTCTCTCTCTCTCTCTCTCTCTCTCTCTCCTTTGTTAACCCTTCAACATGTATCCAAGTCTCCAGACAAGGACACCATCACAAGCCTGCAAAAATGTTCAAGGCCATCAAAATGCTCTCCCTGAGCTTCAATTGGTATTTGCACCTAAACTTCCTCCGTTGTACTCATTTACCTCTCTCTCTCTCTCTCTCTCTCTCTCTCTCTCTCTCTCTCTCTCTCTCTCTCTCTCTCTCTCTCTCTCTCTCTCTCTCTCTCTCTCTCTCTCTCTCTCTCTCTCTCCTTTGTTAACCCTTCAACATGTATCCAAGTCTCCAGACAAGGACACCATCACAAGCCTGCAAAAATGTTCAAGGCCATCAAAATGCTCTCCCTGAGCTTCAATTGGTATTTGCACCTAAACTTCCTCCGTTGTACTCATTTACCTTTATACTTACTAGTTTTAGTAAACCTTAATCACAATGCCTATATAATCTCGAGTCTTGACTGCTAAAACCTCTCATCTATATGGTAGTGATAGTTTTGGAATTTAATGGTAGAATTAGCTTCTTAACGTTCAACAATATCCAACGAGACATCCTTACCTATCACTTACTATTACTTTCTTTTGATAAAATGGGCTCGAAGTGATGGAAAAGAATGTTTTCGGGTAATCTTTTGTCCTTTCATTTGAACTCCTCCAAGAGACACCCCAAATATCCATAAGATGCACTACATGTAAATCATTATGGTCCAAGCAATTCTTACAACTCTATCCACTGAGGGTGACATCCATAAATCTAATTTATTTAACCAACTCTTCTGAAATCTCATCGACCCACACTAATACCATTGGAAATGTTTAACAAAACATCCTTTCCAATATCATCAATTAACATATTGTCAAAAGGTTGGAGCTAAAAATGACCCATGATGCAAGTTCATTGCAACTAAGAATTAACCATCTCTCCATACATAGTTCCTAAAGTAGCTATTTTTCCCTTATATCTTTAGCATTATATATGAAAGTAATGGACACGAGCAATGCGCGCTTATTCAATATCTTGAGGATTTAGAAATTTAGAGTCGTGGACCTTTTCGTTTAGATGGACACTTATACCTATTTCTCTCCAGGCTATTCAAGAGAAATGATAGGCTCGCATCTATTAAAAAGGAGTGCATTTATCAGCTTCCATATCAATCACATTTCATTGCAATCAGCCCGCTACACCCCGGTTTTCATGTTGCATTTAGTAGATGTCCAATATTAGGATACCCACCGAATACCTTTCACATTTCTAAACACATGATTTTTCCAGATCACTAAAAACAACGCATAGATCCTTTCAGTTACTTGGTCTAATGGTATTCCCTCTTGGTCGATCAAATTCAGACGGGTTATCCACTCCGATCTTCAGAGCCAACTACTTGACCTCTGCCATATTATTGGATCCTTCTCAATCGGTGACTGTAAGGATTCGGCTAGCTGGAAATGGGATTCCACGGGGGTGTTCTCGGTCAAATCTTTCTACCGTTTCTTTAACAACGGGGGGGATTATTTGCCCCATAGCAAAATATCTCTGGAAATCTCAGACGCCCCTGAAGACACAAATTTTAATGTGTCTTTCCATCCGTGATCGACTGCTCACTAGAGTCAACCTCCGAAAGAGGAACAACCCGAATGTTCAAGATCGGTCCTACATCTTCTGCCACTCTCACCAAGAGGATGTCAACCACCTGTTTTTGCACTGCCCCTTCTCGAAGAATCTTTGGCGTAAGCTCAAGCACTGGTTCAAGATTAATGGACACCCGGGTTCCATTAGATAGCTATGGACTCTGTGGAGATCGAAGAGAATTAAGAAGAAACTGCTTCCAACGTGGGATTTCTTAGTCATATGTTTATGTTGGGGAATTTCGAGAAAACGGAACTCCAGAATCTTCTCCAGTAAAGTTTCCTCCCCCGAGGCTGTTTGGATTAGTTTTATTATTTTAGCAGGAGCTGGACGGCAGGATTCACCCCTAAACTATCCGAAGCGATTAGGCACCTCCTTTGTAATATGCAACTCTCTTCTATTTTAATAATATAGTTTGGGGTATAGCTTAACCCCATCCTCTCCCTCTCGGAGAGGAATTGCTCAAAAAAATTAAAAAAAAAAAACATGTAGATCCTTCCTTATCGGCTCCCATGAGTAACAGATTAGTCTCAAGAGCTAAACAATGTGTACTGACCTTGACCAGTTGACATTTTCATTAACATAGTTTTTTAACCCCCCCCAAATAATAATAATAACAACATCCCTTTGAATCTCACTAACTGCAATCCTTTAATATGACTATCATCCTCATCAAACAACCTGCTTTACCATCCTTCACAAACTAGTCCTATTCTGCAAACATCTAACACATCTATATGTTAACACCTTCTAAGACATCTTTGTTAGCTTTTGCAGTTATCATTTTTACACTTTTCCGGATTAAGTTGCAAGAATTATCAAAGTTTTGGTACTTCACCTGACAAGCTTCTTTGCCTCCCCTATAGTGTTCTTCAATACTTCAGAATTCTCCATATTTCTTGTCCTTCTCCATTTCTTAACACATTTACATTTAGATTGTCAAAGCAATTATCTAGTCTCCGACTACTTACAACGTATTGCAATTTAAATCTACATTGCACTTAATCTCACTTAAAAGAAATAAGTTTAGAGTAATTTTGTGCCGACGTCAACCAAGGCTAAACAGACTTTACCATGCCGAGTACTAGCACACATCAGCATAAAAGAACTATGACAAATCAATCGGGGTACACAAAAGGGAGCTGATCTCACTTAGGGCCCCTTTGGTTGTGCACTTGAATGGCCTAAAGATGCTCTTAGAAGGCTTATTAGTGTTCAGACGTGTTTGGTAACTGCTTAACAGTGCTCTTACAAGGGCCAAACGAACTTGTTGAAGCACCAGATCCAAGCTTTTCCCAAAAGCACTTTCAGTAGAGCGTTGTCCTACCGGACAGCCAAATGGACCCTTAGAAGCAAGATGCATAGCATATTAGCATCATTGTTATGATGCTAACTAAACTATCATAACACGTTGAGTAATGACACAAACCAATGCAAACAAAACTATTAAAAAATATCCTAAGGTACAGTAACACTCTTCATAAACTATCTTTATTCTTGATCATCTAACACGTCTCGAGGTCTGGATTTCTGGTTTAGGTCCCCCTCACAAAGTTTAAGTCTGTTGGTTTTGGTCCAAGTATCATGGTTCGGTTTGGAAATTCTTAAAATTTACAAGTTTAAAAAGTCACAAAACAAGAGAAAAAAATTAACACGTTATAAAAATATTACACTATTTTTTTATAATATATAATTTGGTGATAGTCAAAGACATATGAGTGGTAAGTGTCATGATACTGAGTCTACCGAGCAATTATAAGGCCTTACCATTATTGAGTCTATTACGTAATTAACTAATTTAATGTTCAAGATTGAGAGCTATCGAGTATAACAAATTACTGACGTGCATGTATCAACTCTAAAAAAATATGAAATTCAATTGGTGGATTAGTAATATGTAAAGCTAACAACTATTAAAGTCGTATATATCCAAATTTCTTATTCATGCTACAAACATACTCATATGTAATAATTCAAACACAAATCTATTAGATAATTAAAAAACACAGATCAAATCATCAAAGGAAACATAAGGACCCCTAAAATGAGCAAAGGTTAGTCCAGAGCACAGACTACAGAGTCAGTGGTATTTGGCTTTCAAAAGGCCTTTAAATAAAAACATCATTTTTTACCATAATCTACATCTCCACTATTTTGGCATAAAAAATGATGAAAATTTAAGTTTGGCGGAGAATCCTATACATAAATGCCAAGAAATATGGTGTGCCAAAAAAACAGTACTGTAAAAAATCTGAGATTGGACCCCTAATGTTTCTAAATCTTCATTTAAGAAATTTGTGCTTATTAGTACTTGGAACTTGGAAGGTGGTATCCATTTATCTACAAAACTTAAAGTAAATAAAGATAAAAGATAAAGAAAGATTAAAAAAAAAGGTGCTCAAACAAATGGCCAAAATAAATACAATCCATTTCCTACAAAACAAAAAAAAAAGGGATTCAGTTGGGTTTTGGTGATATTGGATGAAATCAATTAAAATAATTTGATTTCTATCAAAATAACCAAAATAATTAATTTGTGGTCGCTTTAGACCTTGGTTTCGTGGTGTTTCAATATCTGTTCTGGCCAAAACCGATCAGAAACGGACAGATTTCACCCGAAACTTCAAACCTTGACGTGTTTATATAGCAACACTTTCTACATCATATGTGCGAGAAAGTTCCTCCAAGGTTGCATAAGCTTAAACCATGTAATCATCCGCCAACTAGTCATTTAGGTTTCTTGCAAGCCCCGCTTTTGGCTAGTTGTGTTGATGAGACATTCAACACCAATCTTACTGAGTTGAGGTTAGGTGCCGATCAGAAAATTGTCGATCTCTAAGGGAGCTTTCTTGATGTAGGCATGCCTAGAATTTTACTACAGATAAACCGTTTTTGGCTTCCCCACAAAGATTCAGGAGGTTGATTGGAGATCCGCTTGCTTCATTAGAATGTTCTTTTCATTCTTGAACAAGTCTAATTTGATCAAGCGGCATTCATTCAAAAGTATGTACGATGCTTCTTTGTTAGTTGGAAGTTTTTTGAATAAGATTTTGTAGAAAGAGAAAAAGAAAATTGTAAAGAAATTAACTCTTTTTAGACATGATACTAAGTGTAAGGAGCAACTATGCAACAAAGGGGACCTTTTTTTCTACACGAGAATTTTTTTGGGTAGCATTTTTATATAGTATAACATGAGAAAATGCTTCTGCTTAGCAGAAATGTTTTGGCCACTTATCATTACATGCTAACTTCAGATATTGCAATAAAAAATATATTCTGTTAAATTGATAATGTGTACTAGTGTTCTCTCTTTCAGCCTAGAGAGTCCACTGAAATTCCATCTGTGCAATAAGTTAAACGATGCATAGCTCTTGATACATCCAGCATTGTGGTACTTCCTATCAAATGCAATTAGTTTAACCAGCCCAGATCAACGAAATTGATAATTAACATTAAGTGTAAGCAGATAAAGATGGGACTGCTAAACTCTGTGAAGTTTGTATGAGAAATAAAAATAAGTGAAAGTTTTGGTAACAATAACATGCCCATGATTCTTGAGGTTACTTTGCAAAATCAAAACGGGTAGCTAGTGTTCACTCTCTTTTTTTGGTGGGTGGTGGAGGGTTGAGTATGAGAATGTAGGCACCATTCCATTCAAGAGAAAACATATTATATCGGCCTCACAAGAGTTCTTACAGACTCAGGTATAGTATCTTCGCAATCTGAAGCAACAACACCTAATCATTAAAGTTTAAACCAGTTAAAACATCAATGGATCCTCTAAGCAGCAAACTACCTTAGCATCAATTACTCATCGTTGGGAAAAATGATAATACACTTTCAACAAAAAACATTAAAACTACAACTACGTTCTTTTGATCATGCGTGATTTTCCAAGTCAACACTACAATCAAGGACCAATGCAGCAAGTAAAACATTCACATGATTAGCTTAGTTTTACGTACAACAGGTATACCCATGATATTCATTAGAAGCCCTGCGCCAAAGGACAATGCTATCGCCTCCACAATCCCAATACCGGCAGCCAATGCTAAAGAAGTTGACACCGCTGGAAGGAACTTCTTGCCTTCTGCATCGTCACCACCCACCAAACCTTGAGTCACTGATCTTGACCCCAAACCTTTGTCTCCTAACAGCAAAGGGAACCTAACCGTAACATCCACTGTGTAGTAATCTACTAAAAGACTAAGATATGATTCATACTTGGGCTCACCTCTTTGTGTACCACTGGTTACCGCCTGCTGTTCAGCAACAAAAGATGTTGTAATGTTAAGCAACGGGATGTTAAACAATTTGGAGACCAGATTGAAAACGGACATTGAAACACCAACCGCCGCCAGCTCAACAGATCCTGTCGAAACAAGACAAATGGGATTACCAATTAACACTATATTTGAATCGATTGCTTCGTGGGAATCAGTGTGTTTTTTATTGAATTAAATCCACTTTACTACTCTAACCAATCCATCGCATCTCATCTAATGAAGATATTGTTCGTTCAAAGATTTATTGAACGACTCAGGGATTGAAACAACATTCACATCTGATCTGAAACATGAATAATAAACAAGAAACAGACCCACCGGGGGATGGGGTGGTTGGTAAGCAAATTAAGCAACTAATGCTTTGGTGAGGAGGTTGTGGGTTCAATTCCTCTCCCCTTGATTTACCCAGGAGTAGGGCTGCAACTCGGGCGGGTTGGGTCAGGTTGGGGGTCAACCCAAGCCCAACCCAAGTACTAAAACCCCCCAACCCTAACCCAACCCAACCCGAGATGCCCAGCCAAAGCCCAACCCAAGCCAAAATTTCTAAGCTCAGGTTGGGCTCGGGTTAGCCCAAGTTGGTAGAACGGGTGGGGTTGTGCAGGTTCGGGTATACTTATTGTTTAAAATTTTACCCTTTGAAGATTAAAATCTAAAAAGAACTTATAATTCCTAACACTACCATATAACTTTTTTTTGCATTTCTATCCATGCAATTTACTAGATCATTAGATAATTTCCTTACTTGATAAGCAAGAAGCAAATAAATAATATGGGTCTGGGTGAAACAGATGAGTGTGACTGTGACCCCTCAACATATGAGTAGTGAGTACTCGGTTGGGATGGCTATAATTGTTACCTATATATCACAGACTCATAGATATACATGAGTACTCGAGTTCGGGTTGGGTCGGATTGCCCGACCCAAATTCAACTCGGGTTGTATATTTTCAACCCTAACCCAACCCAATATTTAAATACATCAACCCAAACCCACCCAAAATTCGGATTGAGCTCGGGTCCAACCCGCCCAAGTTGCAGCCTTACCCAGGAGTGGGTCGGTGCGCATTCCCGGAGGGATTAGTCCGAGCCAGAAGTGGGACCATTGCCCGAAATGTTTTGGGACATCCGCCGACCTCAAAAAAAAAGGGTTAATTAGTCCTAAATCCCTCCACAGGTTGTTATTTAAGCTAAAGGATACAACTTATTCGGATATTAGCTAAAGTCCCTCCCGAAGGACACGTTTGTACAGCAAGTCCTTAACCGAAAAATGTGACTTTTTTTTATCCTTTAAATTACAAAATTGCCACTCCAGCAAGAGTATCCATTCGTTTCCAGTAAGAGTATCCATTCGTTTCCAGTAAGAGTATCATTCATCTTTGGCATGAGTATCCATTCGCCGATTAACACTATATAGAGATTGCTATAGTACTTTCACTATAGCAAGAGTATACATTCGTCTTTGAAAAAGAGTATCCATTCGTCATCAGTTAGAGTATCTATTCACCAGGTGACACTGTGCATGTTGCGGTTGCTATAGTGATTTCACTGTAGCTAGAGTATCCATTCGTCTTCAGAAAGAGTATCCATTCGGCTAATTGATACTCTTGCTACAGTGAAATCACTGCAACAGTTACAGTGAAATTACTGTAGCAATGGTTTGCTAAATTGACACTCTTGCTACAGTGATTTTCACTATAGTAGTTACAGTGAAATCACTGAAGCGGCTATAGTGAAATCACTGTAACAAATACATGCACAATGTCAAACCAGCAAATGAATACTCTATCTGTAGCACGTGAAGGAGTAAATAAGGACGAGGGACTTGCTATAGCATGCAAAGTTCAGGAGGGACTTGGTGCATTAATGAAACATGGCCTATCCTTTATTAGCTAATATAGCATCTGCTAAAAGGACTTAACGCTAAGTCTCCCAAAAAAAAACTAGAAACAGCAAATAGAGAATGCATTGCGTGAAATGTAGTAGGAGATCAATACTGGTGTGCCTGCAATACAAAAGTAGGCTTTTTATAAACAAATAATTCTTCCAAAAACCTCAACCCACGTACCCAAATGGCCGACAAACGCAGTGTCTACAAGCGACGCTACCGGATCAGCAGCAAGAGCCAGCACCGCCGGCAACGCTATGTACAGTATCTCCAAGCTGATCTCGTCAACCCTGAGAACTCCAAAGGGGGTGGTTCAGACCCAATGAATCAACAAATAGAGGGTTTTACAGGATTTTTTTGAGCAATAGGGATACCTAATTCGATCCAGAAGCCGGAGGAGCGGACCGAGGAGGGAGGAGACGATGGGTGTTCGGGTTCGAGGATCGAATTCCAGGTTAGCAGCAGGTAAGTTCTCGGGGGGATCTGAGGTTTGTTGGGGCGGCAAAGAGAACCTCCGCGAGTATCGGGAGCGGAGGCGGGTGCTTCGTCTGAGCGGCGGGAACGTGGCGGCGGGGGCATGTGGGCTGTTTGGGCTGGCGGCGTGTAGGGAGACGACGAGTGGGTGGGGGACGATGGCTCTTCCCGCCATGGCTGGAAGAATGAGATCGCCTCCCGCTTGCGGCCCGGCATTCTGGTCACCATAAGCGTACCTTTCGCCCTATCGGCACAGATATTTGCCTCCAAGCCATTAAACCTTGAGGGGGTTTTTCAAAATAATTTTTTTAAACGGCTACTTATGCCTAGGTCCTTAACTATTTTGCAATAATAGCCATATGACATCATAATTTGCTATATTAATTAAGTTTTCCCTACAAGTATACATTCATCTTGGGAGAGAGTACATTCGTCATTTCGTCTTCAGAAAGAGTATACATTTAGCTATATATCAAAATTAGCGTGTCCTGCAACTAAGGGGGTGTTTGGCATCAATCCAGAAGTGCCATTTCTCACCTTTAGAACCGTTGTTTAAAAACTAACGATCAGTTTTGTGCCGCTGAGATGAAGGAACGGAAACAAAAAAATTTCGTTTCGTGCGTTTCTCTACCAACCGGTCTGCTGATCCACCGATTTACACTAGAAATGTTAAATATCTGGAATACCCTCTTCCATATGAGGTTTAACCGGAATGGCTATTCTGCATGCCAAACAGCCCTAAGAGTCATCTCTCAAAAAGGACTTATGTCAAACTTTCCATTAAAAATTATTTAATTGAATAGTATTAGCGGTTGACCATGGTCAAAGTATTTTAAGGGTAAATTACACTGATACCTCCTGGATTATCTGACAATTACATTGGCACCCCCCTCTTGTTTTTGAAATTACACCCCTAACAGTTTAATTGTTTGTATCAGATAGCCCCACCTGTTAGTCAACCATTCAAGAAATGGATGAAGAATGCTGACAAATATTGATGTCAGCCCACTTTAATTTGGAAATACTAAGTTTACCCTTGTCTCCTTAAACAAGCATTCTTTGGTTTCTTCACATGAGAGAAAAGATAGACGGGCATGGAAGAGAAAGGGAGTTCCGGTGCCCGCATCTTTGGCCCACTCTGTCCAAGTTCGTTATCCTCCGGCCATCTCTGCCCAGATCCGGCTATCCATCAGCTATCTTTGCTCAGATCCGGCCATCCTTCGACGAGCTCTACTCATATCTCGTCATGCTCTAGCAATCTCTACTCATTCTCTAGTCATCTCTGGTCAAATCTGCTCATCCTCTTTTGCATATTTTTTTTTACATGGCATCAAGTGGGAGTTGTGCTAGTGGGTTGAGGAGTGGGTGGCAAATAATGACTTTAAACTGTAAAAAACATCAATTGAACTTGCTCAAATACACCAATACTCATGCTAATATTTACACAATATTGTTAGAAAACATGGCAATTGGGGCAGGATCTGTTACCTAACAAGCACTCAAATTTAGAAAAAAATATATATTATTAACCCTAACCAAGAAAATTTAGGAACATAACCCTGTCCAAGAAAATGATCACATCGGGGTAGAATATGTCCCCCATGTCCCTCCCATAAAATTTTTGGACCATAACCAAAAAATCATCACGCACTATAACCCTAATAGAAAATTGGGGGAGAAAGTTAAAAACCCTAATAAAAATATCATCATACTTCAACCCTAATGAAAAAACTCATCACACCAAAGTTGAAATATACCTAGCATGGCAGATTCAAAAGATCCATCACATGGAGAGTGAGAAAGAGAACAAATCAAAACACAAGCACTATGGGGGTTAGCATATACCTAGAAGTATGTTGAAACCAGAGTGAGAGAGATCTTCCACGGTCAATAGTTTTTTGATCAATCGTCGTTGCGGTCGTTGGTCCTTCCCTCGTCGCCGTTCAAACCACTGCACTCTTCATCGCTGGAATAGAAGTTGTCCAAATTAAGGTCGAGTATAAATGGTTGCTAAAGTTCAGTGATATCGGGAGGATGGAAAAAGATCTAAAAATAAAAGGGTAAATTTACATTCTAACCAGTTGTTTAGAGGGGGTAAATTCGGGAGTCTACATTCTATCTTAACATCTCTTAGGAGACAGGCCTGACAGGGGGTGCAAGTGTAATTTCAAAAACAAGAGTGGGGTGCCAATGTAATTGTCAGATAATCCAGGAGGTACCAATGTAATTTACTCGTATTTTAACACAATACGCTCTAATAGGCACGTGGGAACACAAATCCACTGTTATGGTTATGTGTTGCGATTCTGTGTCCCAGCCATAAAAGGATGCCATCATTTTGATTCATGCACTAACGACATTAACAGAACGTCCAAAATGACATCCATCATTGGGAGAACAAAACGAGTGGCATTTTTGTCATTTAAAATCAGTGTCCAGTGATGCATTGTTGAGGTCACTGGAAAAGAGGGACTCAGTAGCGGCTCTAGGAATTTATATTAGTGGGTCAAAAGTTTTCAAGGGAGGAGACCGAGGTTCGAGATCCTGATCCAGTCGATCGCCGTCCAACCTTTGTCGCTGCAATAGGAGTAGGGATTGAAGGAGGGTTAGGCACAGCCGTCGACCCTTGATCTGAAGTCTAGCGAGACAAGGAAATGAGGTCCCGACCGGAGGGGACACATCAATGCCACACGGGGAGATATTCGAGAGAACAGAGAAGAAGAGATGGGTTGCAGAGTCGCGGACTAGCTTGAGTCATGACGGTGTGAAGTAGGGATCGGTGAATCAGTGGAGTGGGGTCCAATAAACAATCAAAACTAAATATTTTTTATAAAAAAAATTGTTTTAGTAGATTTTTACATTTGAGTGGGGTCAATAGAGCCCACTCACCTATATGTAGTGTCGCCCATGGGGGGAGTGGCTCTCCAGCTAGCCGTGGAAAAGGGTCAAGTCGTCACTGGCGAAGTCCAGGTGTAGCTGGTAGCCTGGTACACGTCCTCCTCCAGCGAGTCCCCCCAACTCGTTCGAGCTCAACGAGTCTATGGCTTTGGCCCCTGACGCTTAATCCCTGGTTCCGCTCTCGCTCGACACACAACTTTTGCTCTATACAACCTCTCTCCTAAGTCCTAAGAGCATCTCCAACGGGCTTCGAACAAGGAGCACCTCCTAAGACCGTGGGGCCCATTTTTTGTTGCCACCTCATTGAGAGGTATCCTAGTTGAGAGGTTCAGCTCCAACGGCCTCGGAACTGGATATCCGAGCCATTTTGCACCAAACACCCTATATATTTACAAGTTATCCAAACTTTCCAAATTTATACCAAACCCGTTGAAAAGTAGCTGTTTTGATATATCTATAATTTATAAAAGGTCTGGGGTTTTTTTAAAAAAAATCCAGAATTTTTTATTCACTCGGACGCTCCGAAGGACCTCTGTTGTATGTGGAGGGCTTCGGAGGTCCGGGCCGCACGTGGCATACCACGTAGGCCTTCAGAGGTTCGCTCGGAACCGGTTGGAGCGGCCGGAATTTTTCCGCGTGCCATGTCATCCTTTGGAGCACCGCTCGGAGCCCGTTGGAGATGCTCTAACGCAGTACCCTCCGTCGACGTGGTCACGATGGACCTGTATACCCTTATGCTACAGTACCCACACTTGGCCAATTTGCAATGGGAGTTTTTGGTTAAAATCGGTATCTAAAAATACCGAGTTTAAAACTGTCAACCTAGATACCAGGTTTTATGAGAATAATTAAAAAAAAAATGGCGCAGCCTCCACATGGTTGTCAAAGCGCTAGTATGTTAAATACTTTTAGTCAACCGCTATGCAATTAAATATTTCTGTTTTTAGTATTATTTTGAAAAAAATCTCTTAAGCCTACTCTAGGTTTTTTTTTTAAAAAAGGGACCACTATAGTGATCAGTGCATCATATATTAGCGTACTGGCACAAGATAGACCAAGGATTAAAACTCACCATATGTACGAGAGAAATGCCCTAATTTTTAACAACCCCACTTGTAGGAAAGCTCTCCCCTAAGACGAGAGTGAGGCCCGCCATCACTGAGCAGGAGGAAATATGTCGTAGCACTAATTCGAATCCTTGACCAAGGCCATTGGTTGCATATGTCTTACCAAGGCTCTATAGTTTATGAGCAATCTAAGTTTGGGCAGAGGGAATCTTTACTGTGTCGCAATAAACTATTTACAGAGAAACATGAACTGGATGCTCGAAAAAGATGGCAGTGAGAGATGGTTGCTGAAGCATAAAATGAGAAGAAAGACTTTTGCTCGACATCTCCTCGTCTCCGAGGATGAGGCCGTTGAGAAGCACAATTCTTCCCTGGTAGTCCACCAATTGCCTCAAGCTAGCTAAAAGTTTCCTCTAATTATTCTGTGGTCGTTCAGGTCTTAATGTAATGACAACAATATGAAATAAAAAAAAAAAAAAACTTTTGGAGATAATGCAATTAGCTCATCGTTATGGGCCAACTTTCGTATATGTTGTTAGTTAGCTTTTATTTATAAGTGTTTTTTTAGTGCTTAGAGCATTTTGAATTTTTGAGCTTCGATTTATGATATGCAAGGTATTGGTGTAACTTAAGATTTTTTTTTTAGAATTTTCAGTAAATAATTGTTACTTTTCTTTGATTCCTTTTCATAATCTACTAGTTTCTTGATGGATTCTGTTTTTTTTGGAAGGTTTTCTTGATGGATTCTTGACAGATACTTGGACAAAATTTTCCATGTCATATACTCACACCACTCGGTAATGGAAAATGCTGTTTACCCCCAAGAACTTACCGGATTCTTTCACACAGAATGATGTGTTGCGATCATAGTCGTCCGTTTCACCTGCCACCGATCAATGAATCACATGAATACCATTTCTTCTTGGTAATCCCATAGACAATGACAAAAGGTGCTATGTCTTGCAATCAGTCACAACTGTCTCAAAGTAAGGTGTGATGGTGGAGTACTTAGAAAATGCTACCTAGTCATGATGCTTCGCAGGCGTGATGGTAGAGTACTGAGAAAATGTTACCCAGTCATGATGCTTCGCATGCCGAGGTGGCGAGGCCCACTTCGATTGTTAGCATCCCAAGCATATTAATATGCACATTGTGTCGGTCACTCATGACTGACATTTCGTCGGTTGGTCCTGTCCGACATGGTGTGGTTTGTATTGATCGAGATCGATTAACATGTACCACATCATGTCAGTCATGAGCAATCAACAACCATGTCGGTCGGAAGCAACCGACGCGTCTCTAGGAATTAGGAATGAGGAGAAAGAGGAGAAGGGAGGGAGAAGAGGAAGAGCGGCATCGCAGGGGGTTGGGGTGGGGGGTGGGGGGGGTGGGGGAGGTCTAGCGGTGCAATCAGAGTGGGAAGGAGGAAGGGGATGAGGATAGGAGGAGGCGACAACAACGGTGAGGCGCATGGAACTGACAGCTCTAGGTGGGACAATCAGAGTGGGGATGAGAAAGGGGAGGAGGAGGAAGAAGAAGAAGAAAAAGAGAAGAAGAGTGGGGGAGGGGCAAACCCATCTATGGGGTGTAATGCGCTATCAAAATAGAGGTAATAGTAAAAATAGAAAATGGTATAGGATGTGTTCATGGTATGGGGGGTGTTAGACCATCTCCAGATCCCACTCAAACTCTACTAAAATTTAAAATCGAGTAAAAAATATCCAAAAAACATCTCCAACCCTTTACCCATACTCATACCAAATATAATTTTACTTAGATTTTTCACCAAATTGAGTGAGACTCAAATCTCATACCAAATTCCCAACGAACATCTCTGAGGCCTTTCCCTATTTACAAGGTGGTTAATGATGAATCTAGGCACTAAGAGCAAGAAGGGACTCCTATCAGTTTTTGGGACAGAGATGGATGAGTTGGGTAGACGATTGATACATAATCAGTTTGACAAGGAGAAACCTACAATTAATACTATGAAGGTGATTGGAGCTACTAATAGTATTCTCTGTGATAAGCTAGTAGAACAAGAGGTTGCTGAAGAGAAAATCCTGAAAGATTCAGTAAGAAATTCTCCTATTGCATTGAAGGGGGTAGAAGAGGATTATAATGGTATTGTGCAGAAGGAGGAGAGTTCAAAGGGACTTTCAAAGTTATTAGGACAGGTTGCAATGGGAAATCAAATTTGGTTGGATAAGAAGACTCGGGTAATTGGATCAAATACAAAAGGAGAAAGAGCCAAGATAAGAGGATTGACATCTACCTCCACTATGATATTACGCAGCTCGGGTGATGTATCAAGAAAATCATATGTTTAATAAATGAATCTTCTTTTTTGGAATGTGAGGGGGATAAAGAAGGTAAAGTCAAAGATATATAAGAGATGTGGAAGGAAGAAAAAAATAGCTTTAGTGGCCTTGTGGAAGTTAAGCTCTCTGATGTTAAGCTTAATAGATTAAAAAGATTGATTCCTAGAAATTGGAGGATTTGGGGGAATGGTGGGGAAGAGAGGAGGCATCGTATCACTATTTGGTGGGATAATGAGCAGTGGAAATTAAACATGCTGAGTTATTCAGATCAACAAGCTACAGTTCATGCTAAATAGAAGACGGGAGAAGAAATGGTGGTCTCAGTAATTTATGGGTCTAACTCTGAAATTGTTAGGAGGAAGTTATGGGGCAACCTAGAGAGACGCTCCACTACCCTATATAATCTTCAGCTTCCTTGGATTGTGGCAGGAGATTTCAATACTGTGAGATACTCTAAGGAAAAGATTGGGGGAAACTCAGTCCCTAATTCAATACTTGCTAGATTCAATGAATGTTTAGAGATGACGGAGCTAAAGGACCTTCCTACTAAAGGTCATTTGCTCTCTTGGAGTAATAAACAATCGTCAAAGTGTAGAATTCTTGGTCGCATTGATAGAGTTCTTGTTAACTATAGATGGATAAACCAATTTTCTTCTTCCTGGGCATAGTACAAAGCAGTCCGGCTGAGTGATCATGCTTCTATGATTGTTCATTGGATTGAGGCTCAAAATTGGGGACCTAAACCTTTCAAATTCTTCAACAATTGGGTCAGTTTACCCAGTTGCTTAGATATTATCAAAGAAGCATGGAAGAGTCATGTGGAGGGATGCCCATCTTTCATATTAACCCAAAGACTTAAGGTGGTGAAGAGGAATCTAATTGGCTGGGCTAAGAAGCAGAAGGGGAATGCGTTGACCAAAGTGATACAGTGCAGAGATGAATTAGAACAGTTACAAGAAGACCTTCAAGCTTCCCCTTTTAAAGATACTTTGATTTGTAAAGAAAAGGAAGCTGCTGATTGCTATGAAAAGGCTTTAGTAGAAGAAGAGATTACACTCCGTCAGAAATCCAGGGTGCAGTGGCTGAATCTGGGGGATAAAAATTTAAAGTTCTTCTACTCCGCTTTCAAAGCTAGATGCAATGTTAACTCTATTAATTATCTAACCCTTTTTGATGGTGGTGTTGTTCAGAATGTTGTGAGGATAAAAAAGGAGGTAGTCAATTATTTCTCAAAGATGATGATAGAGCCTAATCAAGTGGAAATTATATTCAAGCGAATTCTAACTCCCGAAGCTGCGGAATGGCTGATACAACCTGTAAAAAGAGAAGAACTGGATTCAATTATAGCAGAAGTTAACTCGGATAAGAGCCCAGAGCTTGATGGTTTCAACTATTTCTTCTTTAAGCACTGTTGGGAATTCATCAAGGAGGATCTTTGGAGAGTGATTGAAGATTTATTCAAGGAAGGTAAACTTCTAGGGGAGCTAAATAATACTTTTGTGACCTTAATTCCTAAGAGTTTGAAGGATGCATGACTCAAGGATTATAGACCAATTTTGCTATGCAATTGTGTTTATAAAATCATCGCAAAAATTCTAACTAACAGAATGCAAAGAGTGATTGGAGAACTTATTTCACCCAACCAATCCGCATTTATTAAAGGTAGGAGAATATCCGATAATATTTTATTAGCGCATGAGTTAGTTAAAGATTATCACATGAAGAAATCAGCTCGTAAGATTTGCCTGAAGATGGATATGGTTAAAGCCTATGATTCAGTGAATAGGGCTTATCTGCTGCATGTTTTGAGATGGATGGGATTCAAGGAAGAGTGGATGTAGACACATGAATTTTATCGGACCCGAACCCGACTCGTGTGCATCAACTCGGGGGCAAACCCGACGCGAACCCGAGGCTCACCATACCCGACCCGAGCCAAGGGAGAGGCCAGGTGGGCCCATCCTCAAGTGGGGCCCACCCGGCCCCCCTTGTTTTGGAAAACCGTGCCCCCTACCTGCGGGTAGGGGGTGGCCAGCCAATCAAGAAAGAAAAGAAAAGGAAAGAAAAGAAATAAAGAAAAGGAAAGAAAAGAAAGGAAGAAAAAGAAGAAAAAGAAAAGAAAACCGCCATGCGCGGGGGGAGGTTGAAGCGTGGATCTACGTCGATCCCTCGATCCGACGGACAATAAACGAAGCCGGGTCGCTATTAATTTAATGTGCAGGATTCAAATAAAAATTCAAAAAGATTGGGCCATAACTACTCCGCCAGAAAAGAAAAATAAATGAAGGTTTATTCCCCCCATCAATGAAGGAATGAATCTTGAGTAATTATGGGAAAGATATTAAAGGGATTTAAATAAATCTTCCCATATCTCTCCCATCCCCCTTCACCTATAAATAGAGGGGGAGGGGGAAGGCTTAAAAGGTCGGAAGCCAGAAGCAAGGAAGCTCTGCAAAGGAGGAGACACACCTTCAACGACCCATGGCTTCACGAGGCTCACGCAACCTATCCCTTCAGGACCGGCTTAGTCCATTGAAAGTCCTCATCAACGTGAAGACCCTTGCACAAGAAGATCACCTCTTCGACTCCGTGCATGAAGGAGAAAGCTCGGAGAAGAAGAACCCTTCAACTCCGACGACGCCAGAAGCAAAGGCCGGAGAGAAGATCGAAGCGGCATCACCCCCATCGTCTCCAACAAGCCTTCAACTCCGATCAAGCCCAAAAGCCCAGAGAAGAAGATCGAAGCGACATCACCCTGTCATCTTCAACAAGCCTTCGACTCCGATCAAGCCCAAAAAGCCCGGAGAAGAAGATCGAAGCGGTATCACCCCGTCGTCTTCAACAAGCCTTCGACTCCGATCAAGCCCAAAAGCCCGGAGAAGAAGATCGAAGCGGTATCACCCCTCGTCTTCATCAAGCCTTCGACTCTGATCAAGCCCAAAAACCCAGAGAAGAAGATTGAAGCGGCATCACCCCCGTCATCTTCAACAAGCCTTCGACTCCTATCAAGCCCAAAAGCCCGAAGAAGAAGATCGAATCGGCATCACCCCATCGTCTTCATCAAGCCTTCGACTCCGATCAAGCCCAAAAGCCTAGAGAAGAAGATCAAAGCAGTATTACCCCGTCGTCTTCAACAACATCCGCTCTATTCACGAAGTAGAAAGTTTGGAGAAGGACACCCAAAGCGCCACTACACCCGTCGTCTTCAAAAAAAGTCTTCAACTCCGATCACGCCAAAGAAACCCGGAGAAGAGGAGAAATCAAGCCGACGCCACAACTATCGAGGAAGCCGAAAGAATAAAGGAGAAGTGAAGACGTAGCCATCGCCGTTCGAGAAGAAGACCGAGTCAACGCTAAAGCAAAAGTCAACACAAGAAGCCAAAGCAAAAACACCGGTAAAGCCCGTGCCAAAGCAACGCAAGTGCCAAAGCCAAGCAACTACGACGGTCACAAGCAAAGCACCGCACGTTCTAGCCGATTCGAGGCGAAGTTTGGAAGAACTAAAGCATTGCAAGCCTCTCCCCATCTACGTTTAAGCACAAGCACCAAAGCGAAGCAAAAGCCAGAGCCACGCCAAAGCAACACTAAAGCCAAAAGCCAAAGCCAAAGCCAAAGCTGACGCCAGAAGCACGATCGACGTTGCAAACCAAAGATCAAGGACGCTGAGATCTAGCTAGAGCAAAGGAAAATGCGAAGACCGAGGAGCGAAGCCAAAAACCCCCTAGCCGAAAAAGCGCGAAGCACGGAAGGGACAAAAGCAACGACGACAATGCCTTAGCCTCTCAAGGAACCCTCACTCTGTAAAGATCTCTGTCCTGGGCAACCCCTTCAGAGCTCTCGCACGAACACCACGTGGAGATGCGGATCAAAGGAACCCTCCAGAGGATCTCTTCCATAATCTCTTGATCAAATCTTCACCGCACCCGGCTTACCACCCCCAAGTCCCTGGGTCTCGGCATCTCTAATATCATTTTGTGCAATAAAGACGACCCGAATCTTTTTATGCGCATACAGTGGATTAGATGGATCAAAGCCTGTATTTGGGCCCCATCTTTTTCTATATTAGTGAATGGATCTTCTACAGGGTATATCAAATCTAATAAAGGACTTCGACAAGGGGACCCTTAGTCTCTGTGACGACCAAGATTCAATAGGCCAAGAGCCAAGACTCCTGAGGTTGGGATGTCACGCCCCAGAAATCTGAAATCGATCCCTGGGTTGTGAAATGAGAAAAACCAAGGGGTTTAGGATTTAGTCAGCTATCTATGCCAATTAGGATTTCTCACAGGACTGCGACTCTCTCATAAAAGAAGAAGGAGGAGGGGGAAACAAGAATTATTTTAAAACTTGATCTTTATGAAAATATTTTTATTTTAAAAGAAAGTAGAGAGATAAAAATTTTGTTGACGGAGAGATGATCACGCTCGACCTTCAACCGGGTTAACCTCTCAGCATGTGTGGCCTGTCGGCGCCACCACCTGCTGACAGGAATCCCTCTAAGGGAGCACGGGACTCGAGCCACTGGCGGCGAGCTAGGAGTCTCACCCACTCCCTGACACTCAGTACACTGGTATAGAGGTCTTATCTACGGGGCTAGTCAATTAGGTCATTTAGATATTTATATTTTCATGATGAGCTGTCCTAGGCTTGTGGCCTTGAGGAGAGGCCTACCCAAAAGAATTTAGTTGTATCATTGCTACTAACAAATAACAAAAACTCTAAACTTAAACTAAATGATCTCATACAAAATCCACCAATTACATTGCCACGAAACTACATACACGACTGTAACCCTAAAACTATCTCTGGCCTCCCATTGCTACTCCTGAACCTCCGGACTTGCAGGAGAGCCTACTCGTGGGAAAGAGTAGCCCCAATAGGAAATTGGAAGATTAGTCAAATTAATGGCTATTGACATCCTAATAGTCTTTAATAATATGAGATAACATATTTAACTGAATTAAATTACGTTAGCAGTTCAAAGTTTACAGAATGTTAACCTAAGCCTACTAGTAGTCTATGTTCACATGCAATTCCTACTGTCACTAGGTTATCTACCACACAGTCCATTCGATATTCTACAGTGCTTAATTTTAAAGCAAATAAGATCAAAGTGAACCCCGGATATTTTGTTCATCATGCCCCCGGTCGGGCATTACTATAGGGCTTTTTATTTCGATATAGAGGGCCAACTCTCTCGCTGTGCAATCACCATGCACAAAATCATCCCTATGATCATAAGAGATTTCTCGTCTTTCATGGGAAGCTCTACAGCTCCACTTGCGTTACTTTGGGGGCTTTAACTACCCCGGGACATGGTTGCTAGGCCAATCCCTACTAGAGGGCTACTCCTATTGGCTTTACCACAACCCTTGCCTGTGACCCCCTAGCCTACTGATCTTCGGCTGTGCGCGTAGGGTGGTTCACGGCCCTTGCACGCACGGAGTCCAAATCTTTTCACAGAATAGGATATCGCACAGTTATAATAATAAAATAGCTTTGAAATTTTACCCCAGGATTCGCACCACGCTCACAACCCATGCATCACAATAAAACTAAATTACTTTCATCCGTATTCCCGTGTGCCCAGGTCTCCATACTCCACTCAGGAAGATGGGCCCTGATAATTATTATTTAATCATTAATTTTCAAACTTAAGGGAATTCCTACTTACGGTGTCCAAGCGATTATCAGAATAATTATTATTTAATTGTTAATATATTTAAGCATGTGTCGCCGGACTCGCGACTCCGCATGCAAGGCGGGGTCCACTCGACCACATGCGACGATGTCCAGCGGGACCCGCATGCAGCGTTATGGATACCTACCCTTAATCATCTCATTTCCCACTATTAAAGACCACGCAAAGATAGTATATGTCACCTGATTGTTGCACACGGGCTTCCACGAGGTGACCTCCGCTCCATCTCCGACTGAGTCAGCATAGCCGCGAACTGCCAAACACACACAGTGGGCCTATGGTCAATGTTTGCTATCGAGTAATATAGGTTTAGTCCCGAGTTGGTTGAGTCAAGAATTTTAGGTGTCATTGGACATCGGTCTACCGGTCACGCAAAACAACGCTCCAAGGGCATCGTCTCGGTTAGTCGGCATTGTCGAAGCTAAAGACCGTACCAGGGTCTACTAAAAGAACAAAAATAAAAATCACTAGGTGTCCACACGGTGTCTAAACAACTAGCGCTAACTGCTTTGCCAGGTTGAACTCCGGGGTCAACCAAATCGGCACCAGGGCCGGCGGGTACTAACGCGCAAAGGCATGATAATGCGTGCACCTTAATGAGATCAACGACCTAGACAAAATGCTCGTGATCACGAAGTTGCTAAACAATTGTTTATGCATACAGGGATGAATTAATAGTTTATTATAATCGTCATCTGCCCTAGACACCCTCGGACTAGGTGAGCATTTGGTTGGTTTAGTGTGGTGAAAAACTGACAAGTCTTATCGAGCCCATGCTCGAGTTGGCAACAAGCTTGACCGAGCCTCACCCGATGGACTCTCGGGATTACATACAACGAGTAGGAACCGTTATCGTGGGGTTATGGTCGTGCAACTGACACAACCTGTTTAGCGGCACAATAAAAACTTATGCGAGAGTACAATGTCACCACTAAATCAATACAGGGTTCAAACGATTGGGCGAACTGGAATACTAAAATCAATTATTTTACCCTCATCTTCCTCCGGATCTGACCGGAGAAAGAGAAAGGGAATCCTTGGCGGTCAAGAACCGCATCAGTCGATTCCTATGGATTTGCCTCATATTTCCCATCGAGCCGTCGGCAACGTCGTTGCCCCAAATAGGGGAAGTGTTGCTAGGTTAGAGGATGAATAGAGGGGGTCGATTGGTAGTTGGCCGACAGTCGATGATTGTCGGCTAGGTCAACGATAATGCTACGCGTAGGTGACAAGGCTGCGATGAATCGTAGCAAAAAGAAAGGGAAAAAGGGGCTGCTGCCTTAGTGGTTGGGGCAGTCAGCACCGGCTCGGCTTTGCCGGTTGCACCGCCGCCGACAACTATGGCCGCATCAAGGCATGGGCCACAAAGGTCTAGGGTTGGTCAAATCCACACGGAAAAGAAGACAGATTGATGATCTAGGTGGCGAGGTCATCGGGCCGGTCTCAACGGAACAACAGGAAAATAGGGAAATGAGAGGGGTGGCTGACCTGATCGGAATGGGGGGCGGCTCCGGCTGCGACTCCTCCTCCTCCGGCCGGCTGCCTCCTCTCCGACCACCACCGCACGCAGCCACCACAGGGAGGTGGGGGAGAGATCAAGGAAGAGAGAGAGAGGTCAGAGGGGGAATAGAGAGAGATGGAAGAGGGGTGAGGAGGTCGGGCATCTGAAGGAGGGGAAGGGGGAGTGGGGCAAGGGTTTTAAGGGCGGCTCTAGGAATTTGTATCAGTGGGGTCAAAAATTATATTAAAAAATATTTTTCACATGACGACATGAAGTAGGGTTTGGTGAATCGATGGAGTGGGGTCAAACCAACAGTCCAAACTAAATAAATTATGATAAAAATAAAAAGATAATATAATTTTTAATAGATTTGAATCGGTGAGTGGGGTCAATTGACCCCACTCAACCATATGTAGCGCCGCCCATGGGCGGCGGGTAGGGCTTAGGGTCAAGGGGGGCAGCTCGAGAGGGGAGCGTCGGATGGGGGGCCCGATCGAATCGGGCAGGGTTTTAGAGAGAGAGAGAGGGTCGGGTGAGAGGGGGGAGGTGAGATCCAAAAGAGGGGGAGGGGGGATCCGAGAGGGAGTGAATCGGGTGAGAGGGAGAGAGGGGTCTGATGAGAGAGAGAGAGAGAGAGAGAGAGAGAGAGAGAGAGAGAGAGAGAGAGAGAGAGAGAGAGAGAGAAAGGGGAAGGGTTGGGGCTGGGTTCGAGGCCAGGTGAGATGTGAGGGAGAGGAGTGGGTTTTGGGTTTGTTGGGGAGATGAGAGGAGAGAGAGGGAAAGTGAAAGGGGGAAACGGGTTGGGTTTTGGGGTTGGGTTGGGGTTCAGGTTCAGGTGAGATCAGAGGGAGAGGAATGGGTTTTGGGTTTGTTGGGGAGATGAGAGGAGAGAGAGAGAGAAAGTGAGAGAGGGGAAAACGGGTTGGGTTGGGGTTGGGGTTTTAGTTTAGGTTTTTTTTTCTATCTCTTGAAAACGTCGGCTCGACTCTAACTCAAACCCATGTCGTGCTGAGACACGTTGGCACGCGCACCTCAGCTAGTCCGACCGACTCGCCACTAATACTTATAATATAAATTTAAAAATACATAAACGAAAAAAAAATATTTGCGGTGAATCGCACGTTCAAGCACCGTTTGCATTCCTTCCACCGTCGCCTCGCGACCCGGACCCGGGACCCACTACCTGGTCCCGCTCGAGTACAAGCAACATCATTCTAACTAATGTAAATAATTATTTAAGCAACGACATTTAAATAATATTTAAATCAAATCGGGTTGCCGTGAGCGAAAACACTCTGGAGTACCGGTCCTTACATGGGATGCCAAGATGGATGAGGTGAGGTGTATAAGGCCACGAGTTAGCCCCACATCACTTGGAGAGAAGGAGATCCTGAGCTACTTATATAATTTTCCCTCCCAAACATAGAAGACGCGTTTTAAAATCGTACGCCACTACGGAATTCGTAAGAACTCCGTTGTTAAGCGTGCTCGGGCGAGAGTAGTACTAGGATGGGTGACTACCCTGGAAGTTCTCGTGCGAGCACGGGCAAAGCGGACAATATCTTGTGTGTTTGGAGCGGATATTACAAAATGATATCAGAGTTAGTTCTCCTCGCAATGAGGGGGGGTCTAACCCTACACGAGGACGTGTAGCCCTAAGGAGGGTGGATTGTGATTACCAAGATCCAATAGGCCAAGAGCCAAGACTCCTGAGGTTGGGATGCCAAGATGAATGAGGTGAGGTGTATAAGGCCACGAGTTAGCCCCACATCGCTTGGAGAGAAGGAGATCCTGAGCTATTTATATAATTTTCCCTCCCAAACAAAGAAGATACGTTTTAAAACCGTGTGCCGCTACGAAATTCATAAGAACTCCGTAGTTAAGCGTGCTCGGGCGAGAGTAGTACTAGGATGGGTGACCACCCTGGAAAGTTCTCGTGCGGACACGGGCAAAGCGGACAATATCTTGTGTGTTTGGGGCGGATGCTACAGTCTCCGTACCTTTTTACCATTATGATGGAGTGCTTGTCTTTGGAATTGGAGTGGGGGAGGATATGCAAGGAGTGGAGCTGTTACAAAGTTGGTAATGGCCCACATATTTCGCATCTTATATTTGCGGATGACTTATTGGTATTTATGAAACTGTCAAAGGGGTTTTTGCAGAAACTCATAGCTATGATGCACAAGTTTGGCCAACAATCGGGCTTGAAGATCAGCCAAGATAAATCCAGCGCCTTCTTATCTAAATCTTGTGGTGCACTCAAAGGTTTGGTTGAGAGGTTAGGTATTAAGGTGGGCACTCTTCCAATCAAGTATTTAGGTCTTCCTTTTTCCTCTTCAAAGGTGAAAGGTCGGCTATTCAGACCCCTGATTGAGAAGAAATCTAAGTCAATCAATTTTTGGTCCTATAAAGTGTTATCTCTGGCTGGTAGATTGGAATTGTTGAGGTCAGTCTTGCAAAGCTACTCCTATTATTGGAGTGCAACTTTTTCTGCCCCAGTCTACGTGCAAAAGGAGATGGAGAAGTTGATGAGAAAGTTCTTGTGGGAGAATTCCTCTTTCCATGTAAAGTGGGAGGATGTCTGTAAGCCTAAGGATGAAGGTTTATTAGGGATCAGGTTCATCTCAGATATTGTCAAAACCAGTAACCTTAGACTTGGATGGATCCTCTTGACGAATACACATTCGATTTGGCCACAATGGATGAAGAGCAGATATGTGGGGGATAACAACTTCTGGAATATTGTGGCTCCTAAATCTTGTTCATTAGTGTGGAAAGGGATACTAGATTCTCGAGAGGATTTGGCTGACAGCCTTGAATTTAGTATTCATGAGAACTCCCATATCAACTTCAGGCTGAATCCATGGTTAAATGGTAGAAGTCCAATGGATCAGGTTGGCCTATATGCAGCTTTGGAACAAGACATGTGATATCCTTTTGTGGGGGAAATGATTAGGGGTGACAAATGGAGACTCCCTAATCCTGTTAATCAACGTATAAATGTCATTTGGGAAGATATAAAATATTTGAAAATTGATAACTCGAACCAATGGAGTATCAAGTGGAAACATACAACTGGAAGAGAATTCTCATTTAAAACAGTATGGGAGTCTATTAGAGAGAAGAGGAGCATTGTTGGATGGGCTCCTGTAATTTGGAAAAGCCCGGTCCCACCCAGATTTGGGTTTTGTTGCTGGAAAGCTATCCATAAGAAACTGGCCACCTTGGATCTTGTGAAGAAGACAGGCATAGAAATGGCTAATATGTGTTGTCTTTGTAGGAAGGAAGAAGAATCAGTGGACCATCTCTTCTTCAATTGTAGCTTCACTAGAGAATTATGGACGACCATTTGTTCGGTGACTCAAATCCAGGCAAGTGGTAATGTGAACTTACAGGTGATAACTCAAAGACTCCTACCTTGGAGCAAAACCAAAGGATTGAAAGGGAAATCAGTTAGAGTTTCTTTTGCGGGAGCAGTCTACAATATTTGGGAAGAGAGGAACAATAGGTTGTTTAATGACAAGGAAATGACTTCTATACACTTACTTCAGAAAGTACTGAACCAGATCCATGTTATTTTAAGGAATACCTATAATCCTATGAGATCCGGTGCAGATAAAATCTATATGGACGGGTGGCTACTGAGAAGAAATAGATGCTTTGGTTAATTGGCTCGGGTCTACAATTTTCGAGTTTGTTGAAGGCTTGAATAGAGGTGTTGTTTTGGTTTCTTGTTTGTAGCCTTGCCCTGCTCAGGTTGTTGAGTTAGGCCGGTTGAGAGTCTTTTTTTGGTTTAGCTTTGCCCTGCTCATGTAGTAGTACTACTTGAGTTAGGTTGGCGTGGATGTATTATTGTTATTATGCTTAATAAAATCCGTACTTTTTAAAAAATATATATATTTACAATATTGTCATCCAATGGTTGAGTTTTTATTCAAATCTCAATAAACTTCAAATTCAGCTCCAGCCCTTACTCAAACTCATACCAAATTGGGTTTACTCAAATTTGAGTAAAGGGTTGGTATGCTATTGACTTCTTACTCAAATTTCAGTTGCTTTTAGTAATTTTGAGGGTGCAAATAGTAACACCCAAATGAACCGGACCGGTTCGAACCTACTTAACCCGCCACTCGCATCCAGGACCAGTGTTGGGAGCCAACGACCGGACCGGGTTTGCCCCGCGCCACCCTATAAATTTCCAGCCAGCCACCGCCTGAAGCCAGCTAGTGACGTTCCACTCTTCCCTCCCGCTTCTCGAAGCTCAACAGTCTCATTTCAATGGCGAGGAGGAGGATCGGCCGGGCTCCGGAGGTCTTCCGTCGGGCTTACAGAGGCCGCGTGCGCACGTTGGAGGCGACGATCCTGTCCCTGATTCCTCCGCCGCCGCCGTCCCCGGCGGAGTGCCGGTGCCGGGGACGGCGGTGCCTTGGGTGCGGCGGCTCTCCGCATCTCCTCCGGCAGGGAGACCCGTCCGATTACCGTACCCTCCTCACCCGGGCATTCTGCTTCGTCTCGTGCAGCGCGCCACCACCTCCCATGGTCTATCTCTGCCACGTGTGGGGACAACGCCGGGTGAGTTGTCACGATCTCCGGCCTGCGGTTTCTGATTTGAGCTCTCCTCACCGTTCATTGATTGATTGATTGGTCCGTCCGACCGTCCGATCTTGTTTTTGACCGCCATCAACTTTTGATTGAACGGTCCAGGTGAACTTGATGCGCAAGGATTGGCATGATCTAGGCTTCTAGCCATACCATTTCACCGTAAGCAAGATTAAAATTTAGCCACAAGAAAAAATGAAAGGGGAAGTTAGTGATAGGTCCCTGACAAAGGATCGGGTTAGCGTTAAAAGATACCAAAATATCCTTATATGCACTAGGTCCCTCCCAAGGAAGAAGCATCTAGAGCAGATCCTTCGTTGACTTTTTTCCCCTATAAATGACAAAACTATCCCTTTTTGCTCTTTAGTACTGTAGCAATTGTTGCTTTTTATTACCGAATTGTTGCTCTTGCTAGAGTGAAATCACTATAGCAATTCTTGTTTTGAGAAATCTCATTTAATTTTTGCTACAGTGATATCACTGTTGCAATTGTTGCTTAGTACCGAATTATTGCTCTATGTTACAGTGAGCAAAGAGCAACAATTCGATAATAAAGAGCAACAATTGCTACAATAAAAACAATTATTGCTCTTTATTACCGAATTGTTGCTCTTGCTACAGTAAAATCACTGTAGCATTTTTTTTTTGTGAAATCTCGTTTCTTTAAAAATTGCTACAGTGAAATCACTGTCGCAATTGTTGCTTGCTCTCCATGTGATTTCCTTGTACTGTTGCATGCAGGGGTAAAATGGATATTTTTCAAACGGAAGGACCTAACGTAATCAACGATATTTTGCTGTCCTTTACATTAAAAATTTCTTCTGTCAGGGATTAATCACCAATTATTCCAAGTTTTTTATATTGGCAACTTTCATTTTGATATTTGTTTGAATATTTATGTAGGAATAATAATTTTATAACAAGGACAACTTAAATAGCCTAGGCATCACTTGAGTGGTGCTTTGCCTAAACAGTCCAAAACGTCTAGGCATCGTGTAGATGCCTTGACTATACTGGTTTGTCCAATCAGCACAGAGTTGGTATATGAAAGTAAAAAACAATGATGTCTTAAACTCTCTATTTAATATATCACAGTTAGACTTGACAAATTTTTCTTAGTTTGGTCCATAGTACATACTCTCACTGGTTTTGGAATGTCGTTCTCCAATATCTTGTGGAGAGATGAGTGCTTCTATTTATAATATGGGTTTGTTACAGGGCTGTTATAGATAAGATAAAATAGAATCCAACTTGATATATGTATAGTAACAAGAAACAAACCAACAGAATAAGTCCCAACATATCATATTCTGTTTGATTCAGAAATCTTCTTGGATACTCTAATATGCCCCCTCAAACTGAACTCTTTGGAGAAGACGTTTAGTTTGTCATGCAACCATTGAAATTCGAGGTTTGACTAAGCCCTTCGTAAATATATCGGCGATCTGATCTTTTGTAGAGATAAACCGTATTGTAAGGAGACGCTTGGCCACCATGTCGCGAACAAAGCGAGAAGCTATTTCCACATGCTTCGTTTGTGCGTGGAATATAGCACCGACATTATCACACCATAAGACATGAGGACGTGGAATGGAAACGTGGAGTTAGTGAAGAAGTGAAGTCAACCAGGTAAGCTCGGTAGCAGTGGCGGCGAGCGCATGGTATCTTGACTCTGTGCTAGAGCGAGCTTTTGTTCTTGAACTCCAGAAAACTAGGTTGGAGCCAAGGAAAATAGCATAGCCTCATGTTGATTTATGATCATCTCGACAACCGACACAATTTGCATTAGAGAAGGTAGTAATAGCCAAGGTTGTGCATCTAGAAAACTTGGGACCAAAATCAATAGTGTCCTTGAGATAGCGAAGGATGCGCTTGACCAGGGCCCAATGTTCTGTGGTTGGTTGTTGCATAAATTGACATACTTTGTTGACGACCAATGCAATATCTAGCCTTGTGTGGGTCAAATATTGTAGCCCACCAACAATAATGCGATAGAGCGTAAAATCCTCGAGTGGATCACCAGAGTTTTTAGAAAGAGTAAGGGAAGCAGAAATCAGTGACTGAATTGGTTTTGCACCATGCATATCGACTCGATGAAGTAAATCAAAAATATATTTTCGCTAAGACATGAGCAAACCTGACTATGTAGGAGTAATTTCAAGTTCCAAAAAATAGTAAAGAGAGCCCAAATCTTTGATAGCAAAGTCTCCTCCAAGTATTTTAAGGAGATCAAGAAGCCGAGACATGTTATTGCCAGTGATCACAATGCCATAGACATAAACAAGTAAATAGAGCATGATCCCATCATGGCAATAAATGAATAGTGAAGCGTTTAGAGGCGCTAAACCCGATGGATAAAACGAATGAACTCAGGCGAGAAAACCAGGCATGTGGGGATTGTTTTAAGCCATAAAGAGATTTGCTTACAAACAAAATCCGGATGAGAAGAGTCAAAATAAAACCAGCAGGTTGACTCATATACACGTCTTCGGAAAGCACCCCATGTAAGAAGGCATTGTGGACGTCTAGTTGTCGGAGAAGCCACCCACGTGAAACCACAAGAGCAATAACTGTGCGTAAGGTCGTAAACTTCACAACTGGGCTGAATGTATCGTGATAATCCATACCAGCTTGTTGGTTATACTCCTTTGCAAGTTGCAACTAGTCGGGCCTTGTACTGAGTGAGGTTGCCATCTACGTGTCTTTTCATAGAGAACACCCACTTACATCCAAGGACATTCATCTGTGAGGAATGAGGAACCAATACCCATGTTCCCTGTTGAAGTAAGGCATGGATTTCATCGCTCATTGCGGCATGCCATTCGGGAGACTTAGATGCTTCACTCACACACGTGGGTATGAGATCGACTGACTCTGCAGCTGCCATCAATGATATTGGATAGCGAGTGACCGAGAATAACTTGGGCTTGAAGACACCACATTTGGATGTAGTCACCATGTGGTGGCAATTTGAATCACCAACAATTGACTGTGATGATGGCTCTTGAGAAGAGTTAGCCACTATTACTGATTGAGAAGGTGCAGCCGAACATGCGGAGGTAGGTATATGTGTGCGTAGCCAACTCAATAGGAGGAGGAGCATCGCATGGAAGATTATGAGGCAACAATTGGTTTTGGAATGTCGTTCTCCAATATCTTGTGGAGAGACGAGTGCTTCTATTTATAATATGAGTTTGTTACCAGGCTGTTACAGATAGGATAAAATAGAATCCAACTAGATACATGTATAATAACAAGAAACAAACCAACAAAATAAGTCCCCACATATCATATTCCGTTTGACTCAGAGATCCTCTTGGATACTCTAATTCATATGATACGTCTATGTAACCATGTCCAGATGCTAATGTGCACTATAAGACTTTTGAAGTACAAGATTCAGACAATCTTACCACCCCGTTGCTCAAACGTATAGAAGTTGCGTCTACCGGTGTTTTGTCTCTATTCCGGCCTGTATGTCCATGAGTCACTGACTAAACCTTCACCGTAGTGGCTCCAAAGTTCCTTTCACTCAAGTCTCCTCAAGTGCAAAGTGCAAGTGCTTGAACTGACACATGGTCTGATCTCCTTCTCAAATAAGGTTACGTCAATGACGACTAAACAATCCTCAAAAGATGAATGCTTGAACTGTGGTGGCAGGATCCTAGATTTACATGGAAAGTTCTCACAATTATTCTAAGGAAACCTAGAAACTAACTCTCAAAGATGTGAAGTATGGATGCGAGTTGTTTTTCATTAATTTTCTGCTAAGTTTTTTCTTGCAAAATAGGGACCATATACACCCATAGAAACCATCGCATCAACTAACCAAAGATGGAAAATAGCCTAAATGAATTTGAATTATAATGAAACACACAGGTGATCTGATCGATTGACGGTACCCCAATCTGTCGGGAAGCAGAGTTCCAATTGTGGCATATCTCGATCGATAGTTGTAAACATTTATATCTAGTATCGAAATTCGAAATCTGTGTGGAACATGTCAGTTGATCTGGAATTCACAACAATTGCTCAGATCTTGAGAAAACCGAAATTGGTCGAGTGATGATTTTGTGAGACCATTTTGCTGATTTTTTAAAACAGATGTTTCAAATCCTTGTCAAATTGATTTTGACAACCTTTTTCAAAGTGATTTTCAACACCTTTTGCAAAGCCATATCAAATTGTTCTTCAAAACTTTTCATGATGTTTTTTCAAATCATTTTCACAGTGTTTTGCAAATCATTTTCATGCCCAAAAACATTCTAGAGGTGTATCATGCAAAATGCAATATGGACCACTGATTATGTATGCTCTCTAAGTCATTTTACCTGTTCCTAAGTGTATATTGACATCACACTGTAGAACCAAATCTTCATTGTGTTTTGTAGTGCTCTAAGCTTCATCAAGGAACAATCTTTGATCATCTGTGACTCGAGACTCATACAACTCAACAAGATCCTACCAAAAAAACAACGCAAACAAGTGATGCTTATAGAATTGCCAATACTTTCCGAACAACCTCATAAGAATTATAGAATGGACTGCACTCCTAGACTGACCCCTTTAGAAGTTCTAGATGGAGACGACCACTGGACTCCCCCTTCTAGGATGCCCAAAAGATGCCGGCCTCCCTAATAGCGGGTGTAGTAAAAGCCAGACAAAGAAAAAGAAAGGAAGGAGAGAGAACCCCTATCAGTAAAGACTGCAGCCTCATACCACATCTTGTGCTAATTGTTCTCCCATGTCCAGTTGTGTTCACGCACGGACCATCATCAACTTATTGGATTTATAAATCCTTTGTCACCATCGAACAGGAAAAGCGTTTGGTCTCGACGTGCCTGATTCAGAGATTCGCACAATGTACAAGCTTCATCTTGTAAGTTTTTAGGGAATGCTGAATTTTGTTTATATACGATAATCGACTGAACTAAATGTATGCCATCATGCTATTTGCATGTATTGTTCATGTTCAATTGCAATTGAGGACGAACCTAGTTTTTATTTTTCGGTTACAAAACTTTTATTGCATATTTGTGCTGAGCCTTAAAGATGTGTGCTTTGGATAGATTTTGTAAACTCACCTCCTAATAGGTATGAGATAAAAGAATTCCATAAATTCTGAGAGAAGGATAAGATGTGGGGAGTTGGGTTTGTACATCTGCTCATCAAAGGTATTGAGGATTATATAGACCTAAAATGCCAACACCAACAATAAAAAAGCAAAAAGCTACAAAGAACCAGTCAGGATTTATCACAATCTTAACAAGAACCCACTCTTCTCTTCACGGAGAAAAATATTAGTTCATATGTTCCTCTATATCCACATATCTGCAATCTTTTGTTTTCATGGACTTGTGTTTTTGACTCTTTTGTGAATTCCACCAATATACTCCTAAAGATGATGTATCATTACACTTTTACACGGGCCGGTAACTTCTATCATAGAGTTCCATTACTGTGATTGGGTGGCTCCAAGATTTTTTATGGGTACTATATTCAGATGTCAAGATCCTACTTGGAGTTTTATAGCTAGATGTCAAGATCCTACTTGGAGTACTTAATAAAAAAGAGCGTCTGACTCTCAATTCAGTTATGAAAGGCCTTTCTGATCTCTTTCTTTCTAATGTCTTTGCTAATTGAGCAAATGATAGTGCAACCCAACATTCCAATAATACAAAGTCATCATTTGATTATACTCTTTTTTGAAGAAAGGTATTTTTTGACTGAATTTAGAGTCGGTCGTTCTTTGGCTGCTGCGGGGAGAATGACGGAAAATAAAAGTTTAAAATATAATTTATACATGAGGGTTTTCTTTTTCAATATTTGGTTCACGAAAGACAGTGATTTTGAAAGAAAATCCCTCACTTTCATTTTATTTATTTATATATATTTTCTTTTCTCATTTTGATTTTATCTTTTGTCACAATAATCATTTTCCTACTGGTAAACTATATCTTTAAGTAATTTGGAACAACTGTCTAGTCATTCAATGCAAGTCATTTGGGAGATATTGAAGGGTAGTTTTAGAACATCATGAAGAACTTTTCACCTAGTTCAGCTTTCCTTTATTGAATTTGGGGACACTTCCCAAATTAGGAGGAGATTGCATGGTTTCATGCACTCTCACATGTGCATGTGACACCTTTCTTTTGTAAATGTTGAATATTTTTTTAATGATATACTTGTCATAGCGAAGAAGACCTAAGTCCTTCATCTGGAACCGACACAGGAGATACTGCTAAAGGGAGGTGATGGCAGCGGAGGCATTACCTGTGACGATCATGTCATTGACGTAAAGCAGGAGAATCGCTCGACCATGAGGAGATGACCGCACAAACAGGGAGTGGTCCTGCGAGCTCTCAATGTAGCCGATCTCGGTGACGGCTCGCCGAAAACACTCAAACCAAGCACGAGAGGCCTGCTTGAGCCCGTAGATAGCTCGGCGGATGTGACAAACATGCTGGGGATAAGCATGCAAACTAGGAGGTGGCTGCATGTAGATGACCTCTTAAAGGTCATCGTGAAGAAATGCATTCTTCACGTTCATCTGAAGAAGAGGCCATCAACGAACTGCTGCAACAGCCAGGAGTGCTCGAATGGAGGTCCTCTGAGCTACATGTGCGAAGGTCTCCTCGTAGTCTACCTCGTATGCTTGAGTGAATCCACGGGTAACCAATCGAGCCTTGTGCCGCTCGTTAGAACCATTAGGTCGTCGCTTGACCTTGTAGACCCATTGGCAACTGACAGACTCAACACCAATAGGAAGGGGGGATGATATCCCAAGTCTGAGTCTGCTCAAATGCTTGGATCTCCTCACTCATGGCCTATCGCCACTGAGGAGACTGGACGGTCTCCCGATACGACCGAGGCTCTTGGTCAGTGTGAAGGACGCAAGAAAGGTGGTAAACTGTGGCGAGTAGGAGGTGACCGTGGCAAAGCTGAAGCGGTCAGGTGGTCTAGAGGCAAAGCTGAAGCGGTCAGGTGGGTGGTGCTCGTGCTGGGGGTATCGAGGCGACGGACGAGGATCCGCGACCGGCCACGACGGACTGGGCGTAGCAGGCGAAGTACCAGAAGCGTCGGGAGCACTAGGAGGACTGGAGGGAGAAGAGGTGTCGGTGGAAGACTCCGTGGAAGAATCTCCGGAAGCAAGAGGAAAACCATAGCTGGGTGAAAGAGGTGGTGGAAGAGGCTCGAGAGTCGGAGACATGGTGGGAGAAGTCTCTAGAAAGGTGAGGTCCTGAGCTATAGAGGAGTAATAAGGGGCATCCTTGACAAAGGAGACTTGTCGAGAGATGCGAAACCGACTAATCAAGGGGTCATAGCAACGATAATCCTTATGCTCGGCGCTGATCCCTAAGAGGACGCATTTAACTGCCCGTTTGGACAGCTTCGTGCGCTCGTGGGGCAGAAGGAGAACGAAACAAGTGCACTCGAAGGTACGAAGCAGACTGTAGTCAGGAGGGGAAGAGAAACGGTACTCGTGGGGAGATGCATCACCCGGGTGAACAGACAAAGGGGTGATGTTGATGGGGTTGACTGAGGTTAGAACAGCCTCGGCCCAGAAAGTGCGAGAAACAGAAGCAGAGAGAAGAAGAGCACGTGTAGTCTTCAGGATGTGACGATGTTTCCTCTCTGCTACGTCGTTCTGCTCGTGTGTATGAGGACAGGAATGCTGAAATAGGGTTCCATGGAGCTGTAGAAGGGTTCGCATAGCAGCGGAGAGGTACTCGAGGGTGCAATCAGACCAAAATGTCTTGATGCGATAGCCGAACTGTGTGTGGACCATCGACGTAAAGGTCTGTTGGATCTGAGGAATCTCAGAGCGGTGCTAGAGGAGGTAGACCCAAGTATATCTACTGAAGTCATCGACAAAAGAGTTGTAGTAGCGATAGTCGCACATCGAAGGAAGAGGTGCGGGACCCCAGATGTCGAAGTGCATTAGGTCAAAATGAGCATAGCTCTGAGAAACACTAAAGGGAAAAGGTAAGGCTGTAGCTTTAGCAAGCTTGCAGCCGGTACATGTAGATAAAGAAGAAAATGAGCAATGACAGAGCTCCAGTTTGGAATAATCTCTTAAGTCGTGACTCAGAAGTATGATCTAGTCTCCGGTGCCATAGGTTGACATCGGGAGAAGCTAAACTACCTACGCCAGGAGGAGAGATGAGGGAAAGATGAAGATGCTTCAGGTGGTACAGCCCGCTTGACCTACGACCAGCGTCAATCACCCGTCCGGTATGTGGATCTTGCACAACACAAGAAGACGGGAAAAAAGTCACGACACAACCAGAATCACAGAGGCTGGAAATAGAAATAAACTGCATCCGAAGCTGGGGGACATGAAGTACAGAGGGTAAAGAGAGACGACCGCTGGGCTCTATAGTAGAGGTGATCGATCCACACTGCGAGATAGCTAGAGAAGAGCCATCAGCAGTGTGTATTGATGGGATATGTGGTGTCGATTGGCAAGCGGTGAGCAGGGAAGCATCGGAAGTCATGTGATGAGAGTCCAGGATCCAAATAGCGAAGGTACCGAGAGTGGCTAAGTGAGCAGAGGAACATGAGGCACTGAAAGTCTCAGTGGAGCTGAGAGCTGTCTGCTGGTCGAGATGTAGTTGGAGCTGGGCAAGCTGCTGTTGCTGAAAGAGCTGGACAGTATCTGGAGCGTCCAGGCGGCTATGAGAAGAAGACGGAACCATACGAGGGGAGGACGAAACAGAAGTAGTGGCAACGGTGAAGCCAACTGATCGACCACGGCCTCGGGGTCCCTGTCGTTTCTCGGGATAACTTCCAGCAGATGGTGACGTGACCCGGTTTGTGGCAGTGAGTGCACACAAAACGATTACGTCCAGTAGCGAGAGTAGTAGAGGTGACCGGGGCCGCAGCGAGAATGCCCGTGTAGCTGGAGGGGGGAGGGGTCCTAGTGGCAATAGTGTGCATCCTAGTCTCCTCGGCGACGAACTCAGCAATGGCGGCATCCAGGCATGGAAGCAAGTCTCGGTGGATCAAGGCGCCGACAAGTGAGCCATACTCCGGGCAAAGGGCCATCAGGAACTGGTAAAACTGACGACGCTCTCAAAAGGCCTGGTGAGCAGCACGATATTCGGCCGGGACGGGAATGACTAGCTACTGAAGCTCTCGTCAGTAACCGCGCTTCTGCGCGTAGAACTGCTGGATCGTGCGATCGCCCTGCTGCTCAGATTGGAGTCCAGACCTGAGAGAGGATGGCGTACTCGCGAGCGCCGCTAGACTCCACGAAACGCTCCACTAAGAAGCGCCATATGGCGACGGACGCGCCGAGAGCGGCAAGGTTGGCTCGCATTGTCTGGTCGACTAGGTAGGTGGCGACCCGCGCATCACGAAGGTGCCACGCCTGAAGAGCGGTGGGGAAGGCCGGACTTGGGATAGAGTCTTATCAAGTTGCCCAAGGAGGTCACCACCAAGCAGTGTGGTCTGAACAGTAGTCGCCCATGCCTCCCAGTCGGTAGAGGAGACAAGAGGAAAGTCCGTCAAGCTCGGGAGAAAATTCCGAGTGTACTCGTACGGGAGGGTGTCGGAGGGAGGAGGCGCTATCAAGGGGGGACATCCACGGAGGATGAGTCGGCCATGGTGGCTCAAGGGCTGCAGGCCGGTGCTCCGAAGACACAATACAAGGGATTCGTAGATCTGGTATAGAGATCGTGTTGTAGCCGAGGTCGAAGTCGGAGGAGCGTGTGGAGGAGAGGAGCCACGAACTGGTTGCAGGTCCGTCGGCGATGCGAGAGCAGCACTGCTCACAGATCTAGAGCAAACCATCGCAACCACAACAAAGCTTGTCGGCGAGATCGTGGATCGGAGATCGTTGGATCATAGAGAGACGATTTGAGAAAAGGCTGCGGGTCTCGCGTCAGAGCAGATCCGTGCGAGGATGCTGGCCGGATTGCGTAGAGGGGATCAGATCTATCGCCGGAGGGGATCATCTGAGAGGAGGCTGTCGTCGGAGGGGATCATTTGAGAGGAGACTGTCGCCAGAGGGGATCATTTGAGAGGAGGCTGTTGCCGGAGCAGATCTGTGGAGAAGGAGCTTTCCGATCTAGATTTGAGAGGAGGAGGCTGCCGCGAGTCCGGATCGGAGAGAAGGCTGTCGCCGGAGCAGATCTGTGGAGGAGCTTTCAGATCTGGATCTGAGAGGAGGCTGCCGCGAGATTTAGATCGGAGAAGAGTAGCTTGACTGCGAGACTACCGCGGGGCCGGATCTGGTCAGATCCAGTGGTTGCCGAGCCGGAAAGGGCGCGAGAGAGGAGTGCTCCGGCCTGAGTTCGCTGGAGGAGGGTCAGATCTTGTCGGAGGGGCTCTGGATCGTACGCTCTGATACCATGACACGAGTATTACCTAGCATGGAAAGAGGAGGAAAGGAGAGAGAGAGAGAGGAAGAGGCTAGGTTTTGGGGATGAATGAATCATCTCATTAGGCCATAAGCCAAATATATAGTGCCCAAAGGGAGGAATCATGTACATGTAATCTACCGGTATTGGTCTCTTATACATGGAATCTATGGGTATGTGTATCCGTTGTACACTATCACTAACAAAGAATATTTGTCTTTGTTTAAACTTACAATATATTGTGTCCACTGGAATTTGGAACCAGTTGTTCACCGTTACACTGATATCTACGAATGATGTACCCAATCATATCATTCATCGACCATATGTATCAAGCACATCACAGATGAACCACCACAGGAAACAAGTAACCTAAATATCTAAAGAAGTGTATTCTCTTATCAAAGTTACATTATATCTTGAGCCTTATAAGCATATTCAAAGTTCACAGTATCATTCTATGTTCTCTCTTTATTTCCAGATTGTGAGGAATACAATGGAGTTGATAATGGACAATTCACAAGTGCCTACCAATGTGCTTTGTAATGGCTATGATGAGGTATGTGGAGGACTTGATTGTGTGCTTAAGGATGTAATGTTTATTGGAGATAAAGAGGCTATGATGCTCCTCATGTTCTTCTTAAGAAATCATTAAGTGGTAGGAATTTGCTTTTGGTTCGCTACACATAAGCTTCAAAATTTCCATTTCGATACTCTGGATATGGAAATATTTCGACAGTGTGGAAATATTACAGTTTTATAGAAATGGTAGAAACATTGATTTTTTAATGAAATTTTTTAGTGAAACCCTGGATAGTCATAAACCAAGTAGAAATACACCTTATGGATAATAATGTTTCAAAATAAAGATTAGTTGATTGTTAAAATAATGCTTCAAATGATTTTGAAAGTGGACGTAAAACAAGAAAGTTCTGCGAGTTTGAAAATTGTGCAAAATTTATGCTGAAATGCGAAACATTGTTTTTTTTAATCAAGTCTGGAAAAAGAGTATATAGAAAAGTTTTATTTCATTCAAAATTTTATTTTGATGGACTGTGGTTTTCTATATGCGCTTATAGTTCTACATCTTGTGGTATTTTTTGAGCTAAAAGAAGTTGATTTAACCACCTTTTTTAGCATGTGGATTTTATGAAACCTATGATAACTGTTTTCTTCTACTAAAGCTGAATATATTCTTTTTGATTCATTTGGTTTTTATTTTTTTGATATTTTTATTGAAACAAATGGGGGGAGGGATATTTGCTTATTTACATAAAATAACTTAAAGTAAATGGAGAACATAAATATCATTTACTTAAATAATTTTTTTATGTAAATATGGCTGTCAAGTTGAAATACACCTTATCTTAAACCCAATTCTGTTTTTTCTAAGAGCTGAGTTCTGAAAGCTGGAGGGTTTCGGGACCGATTTCGAGAATATTTTGTTATATTTCGTGATATTTTGAAATATTTAGAGAAATTTTGTGTTATTTTGTGAAATATCTTGTAGTTTTCCAATCGGTCGAGATTGTATATGATATTTCGTATCGAGGTTTCAAAAAAATGAAATATTTTGCGAAATTTTACAAAGTTTTTTGATTTTTGATCCTTGGTTACACTTATTTTTACTCTGCATTTTGTTTTATGTAGGTTTGTGGTTTTCTTTTTCAGAATGACGTGTTTATGTACTTTGTATAGTGACTTTTTATAAATTCTTTAGTGTGGTATTCTCACCATGTATGTGACGGGCCTCCATGTACACTTATTTATAGTGTATGGATTCCCCCAATGATAGTATAGCTCACGGTCCCACCATTATCCTCCTTGTGCGTATGCACGTGATGTTTACATGATATCAGATGCTTTGCATCATGGTCTTGATTGAGTCACAATGCTTTTCGCTTCCTTTCCTAGCTCAAGGATTCTACCCTGGAGAGGCATCAGAGATGAAGGGTTTCTTACTCATGGTATGATAGTTGCTCACTGTAATGCTCACCCTTGGGCTGGCAATTTTGGACCCGACACAACCTGACACAAAATTAGCGGGTCTGGGTTTGGGTTAAACGGGTTCGGGTCGTAAATGGGTCGACACGACTAACCTGTTTAATAAATGGGTCGGGTCCAGATTTGGGGTCTAGAGACGGTAGACCCGATAAGACCTGCGTAAAATTCAACGGATCGTGTCGGGTCGGGTCTACCCGCAATCCAATACTTGTAGTATGTAGTCCCAGCGGGTCTTATCGGGTCAGGTTGGGTCGAGTCGGATCGGGTCGGGTCAACTGAATAGACCCATGTGCTAAACGGGTCTTATCGGGTCTACCTGTTTATAAACGGGTCGGGTACGGGTTTATGGTCTAGACATGATTAGTTAAACGGGTCGGGTGCGGGTCCAGGTCTAGGGGTTTTGGACACGACCCGAAACTAGACACGACACGAACCTGACCCAACACGACCCATTTCCATCCCTAGCTCACCCCTTGCAGTTGGGCCCTTGTCAAGGGTCAAGACCTCTTTATGATCTGAATCCTGCGACAACCTTATTCTATCTCTGTGAGCCTCGTAAGGTTCAAACGAAGTTAGGGAAGTCAAAGGGTGGTGGTTGGGTCAGTATGAAAGACTTGCATCCCAAAGTTGCTGCTTAGAAGTGCGACACTACCGAAGTTAGTCCTAGACCCTCGTTGTAGGTACCATATCAGATGTCACAGGTTCATGGATTCTTCCGTCATTAATGAATACACCCAAAGGCATTGCTCTTTCCTTTCCTCAGATGCTAGAGACTCTTTGTTCACTGCACACGCTCCACCAGGTTCGACTTTGACCTAAGGTACCTCGTACATATCTCATTTGGGAAGGGTTTGTGGCTTAAAATGGAGATGATTTCTCTTGTTTGTTCCTTATTCCGATCAGTGGTAGCTCTGTTTTGCTTCACGTTTCTTAAAGTGTTTTCAAGGGGTTTGGCGTCACGCTGGCAACCAAGGAGTTTTATTGGATGGTGAAGATGATGACTTTGATTATATGTTGGGTTAGAAAGTTTATAATTTAGTCAGATTAGGGTTCTTTTTGAAGTCTTAATATGTAATAGGGGTGGCTATTGGCCTGTTCAGGTCGAGTATGGTCAAGCCAACTCCATATTTGAGGGCTAGAGGCTTGACCTATACATAGCCCAATAAGCCCATACTCACTGGCGACGACATGCTTGGTCCATACCCACTGACAGATCAAACAAACTAATGCAGATCTAACTCACAACCCGGCTATGGATTTATGTTTTTATTATTAATGTTTCTCTCTATTGTGCTATAGTGAAAAAAAAGAATACGAAACAATATTGCAATAGTTATAAAAACTACCCTACAGAAACACAACATTAAAAAAAAAATATAAGATCCCTCACAACATAAATTAAGGAATTAGGAAGAACATAGAAGTAGAGATGACATTATAATTTTCGAGAGTGGTTATCTAAATTTTATACAGTTCTAAGATATCTAGAAATATTATATGAAGTGGAGAAGTGAGAGAGTAATAGACAGTTTATACTTTGCTGGGTAGCATAACCAAATGGCTGAGCGGGTCAGAACTTTTCTACCCATACCCCACCCATATGTGATATGGGAAACTATGACTACTAATACTCCTCCATTTAGTCGAATTAGCTCAAAATTAAGCCTTTTTGAGGCTTAGTAGGCACTTCTTAAGCTCAGAACATGGTATTTTAAGTGCCATATTTATGCATTAAACATCTTTATTTTCTTAATGTTGCTCAATTATTTATGGACTTAGTATGTCTTTTATTTTCAAAGTCTCATCCTATTTTTGTTTTGTGCATGACCCTCATTGCCTTGTTTATATTGCAAATCTTTATTAATAACTGGTATATCTTTTCCTACTTTGCCAAATAATAAATCCTGCGAGTTAGTACTGCTTCATCCATTACATTAGTAAATCAGTTGTCGACTTTCATTTTTTGCAATCTGATATTGGGGCCCATCTTCTTTGTTCTAAATGAGTTTTCTTTCTATTAAGTTTACTTTATTTATGAGTTTTGTTGGGGGATATTTTTCGTGGTCCGTGCGGTCGTCCTGCAAGATAGAGAAAGCGTGAGAACGGCTGGCTCCCTTAGGAGCGCAGACCCTCCGACGCTCAAGTCAGAACAGGTACGAACAAAGGAGAGCTATAGTGGTTGGAAGTGGTAGGGTTCTGGGTTTCGAGCCTGTACTTTGAAGCCGGGGGTGGTACCTTTATAGCCTTTTGTAGCCTGACATGTGGCAGCTTCGTCCCGCACCTTTTATGCCTCCATGTGCCAGCCTACATGGGCTCTTCATGGCCTTTGTCGTCTAGCCCGCCAGGCGGTGGAAAAGGGGGACGCACCGGTCTTGTCTTTGCCAGGTGGAGATTCTGGAAAACTCTAGTCTGGGAGGTCCTAAACTGACTTTGGCCGGCTTTCGTAGACTGCAATCGTCCACGTAGCTCCACGGGGGTGATGACATCTGTCGGTTTGGTGCCGCCTTACTGTAGGCGACCTTCGCGAGGAATAGGGCGAGCTCCTTCGGAACCGCTTCTATTATCAACGGGCGGACTCCTCGGCCGCTTGTATGACCAGGCGAGCTCCTGAGCGAGCTGCGGGTGCTGGGTTTGGCGAGCTCCTGGGCGAGCTGTGGGTGTTCGTAGATATCATTCTAAGTTTTCCATTAGCAAAAGGGGGCGATTTCTTGGCGTGCGAGCTAGTCGCCGAGCGGGCTATGAGAACCAGCCACTGGGCGACCTCTACCTCGTGCGAGCTGGTCGCATGCGATCAGGGTCGGCCCTGGGCGGGCTGTAAGCTACGGCCACAGGCGGTCTCTGTCCAAGAGACGCAACGATCTGTCACTGCAAGTGCCGGGCTGGCTACGAGCACCGGCCACTGGGCGACCTCTACCACGTGCGAGCTGGGTCGCAGGTGTTCAGGGTCAGCCCTGGGCGGGCTGTAAGCCACGGCCACAGGCGGCCTTGGAAGACGAAGGAGCGAGCTCCTTGGCCGTTTTTCCTGATCAGGCGAGCTCCTGAGCGAGCTGTGGGTGTCGGGTTTTGATGAGCTCCTGAGCGAGCTGTGGTTGTTGAGCCTTTCGAGATGATCTTTGAATTCGGCAAGGAGCGATCTTTTCCACGGGCGAGCGGATCGTGTGTGGACAGAGTGAGCTCCCTGGCGAGTTGTCGAATACTGGCGGTGACGGGGGTATTCTTTCCAGCTGGCGAGCTGTGTCGAGAACTTTGACTCGCAGTACCTCATGAATGAAGTCTCGAGGAAAATGTTGCTCTGTCCAAGGGCCACAACGATCCGCTAATGTAAGACTCTGGGTGGGCTACTAGCACCAGCCACAGGGCGACCTCTTCCGCGTTCGAGCTGGTCGCATACGGCCAGGGTCGGTCCCGGACGGGCTGTGAGCCACGGCCACGAGTGCTCTGTCCAAGGGACGCAACGATCCACTATGACAAAACTCCGGGCGAGCTACGAGCATCAGCCACGGGGCGACCTCTTCCGCGCGCGAGCTGGTCGCATGCGGCCAAGGTCGACCCCGGGCGGGCTGTGAGCCACGGCTACGGGTGCTCTGTCCAAGGGACGCAACGATCCGCTATGGCAAACTCCGGGCGGGCTACGAGCACCAGCTGCGTGCGACCTCTTCCACTCGCGAGCTGGTCGCATGCGGCCAGGGTCGGCCCCGGGCGGGCTGTGAGCCACGGCCACGGGTGCTCCCCTTCCATGTGCGAGCTGGTTGCGATGGTCAGAGCGGGCTCCCTGGAAATGTTCTTTGAATTCCAAAACCTATTCTGGTCATGATGTTGCTTGCCCAAGAATCGGGATTGACCTCGATTCTCGGAACCCTCCGAAGAGGTGGTTCCTGCTCTAATCACCGAAGGTCGCCCTGGGCGCGCCCTGAAACGGGGGCGACCTCCCTAGGGACTGCTGTCATGTTGTGCTACTCTTCCTTCTCCTTCTGTCTCCAAGCGGGATGACGATCTCGACTTGGAGTGGGTTATGTGCGGTGCCACACGCTTGATTCGCGTGCATGACGATCCAACTTCCGCCAGATTCTTGCCGTCTTCAAGGCAACGCATCGCAGTCGATACTCTTGATTTGAATTCAATGGCTCACCGTAGGATGGAGGGCTTTGAAGTCAGAGTACTGAAGTTGGAAGCTGAAACCGGGGGTGGGGGGGGGGGGGGGGGGGGGCTCTTTCTCTGGCTACCCAAGGTCGCCCCTTCGGTCGACTGAGGCCGCTCAAGGTGCATCCCAAGGTGAGGACGACCCCCAGGGAGACCCTGATGCCTCCACGCGTTGCCTCCCGTTACTGCCACGTGGACAACAAACTGGTGACAATTTTTGCACCATCAAGTTTTGCCATTTCATTTGGGTTAAACCTTTGTTGAACTTTGTATTCAATGAAGTTGTCAATCTGCAATTCAGATGGTACTCTTGAGTACCACTCCTTGTTCTAAGGTAGTATTTTCTTTAAGGGCACAGTTCCTCTTCAGTTATGTTTGCAGCTTGTGTTTAGGTTAAACTTGTTTGACGAGGAAAGTATAGGAAACGAATAAGCTTCACTGCTTTAACTACTTTTCAAGCATGTGCACAGGCTATTCTGGCCATAGTATCCCATTGGATGGACTTCACTAACTGTCTGGAAGACTTTAAGACAGCTTATTTGAACAGAAGCAGATAAATACCTCTTATCAATGCCTGCTCCTATGTTGCGTTTCGGGTTTAAATTTCTGATAGCAAGAAGCGCAACCGTCATCATCATTGTTAATGTATATATAATGAGTCGGGTTTACTGTACAGTCGGGTCGGGTTTACTGTACAGTCGGGTCGGTTACATGTACATATATTTGGGCTTGAGTCCCTCAATGGAATCATTCTGTTCCTCTCCAAACCCTAGCCGTCGTCTCCTAACATGGTATCAGAGCTCTAGGGTTTCCCGTACGACGGCAGCACCTCCGGCGACCCCCTCCGGCCCCCTTCCTCTGCTCCGGCACCTCCGGCACCTCCGGCAACCCCCTCCGGCCCCCCTTCCTCTGCTCCGCACCACCCGCAGCCCCTCCGCATCTCCGGCAGCCCCCTCCGGCCCCCCTTCCTCTGCTCCGCACCACCCGCAGCCCCTCCGCACCTCCGGCAGCCCCCTCCGGCCCCCCTTCCTCTGCTCCGCCCACCCGCAGCCCCCCCTCCGACCCCAACCGCACCACCAACAGCCCCCGCCCCCCCCCCTCCCGGACCCCCTACAGCCACCCCCCCTCCCGAACCCCCTTCTGCCACCGCCCCCCCCCCCTCCCGAACCCCTTACAGCCCCTGCCCCCCCCTCCCGACCCCCTCCCGCGATCTCTACAGCCACCGCCCCCCCCCTCCCGGCCTCCTACAGCCCCCCGCCCCCCCCCTCCCGGACCCCCTACAGCCACCCCCCCCCTCCCGAATCCCCTACAGCCCCCGCCCCCCCTCCCGAACCCCTTACAGCCCCTGCCCCCCCCTTCCGACCCCCCTCCCGAGCCCCCTACAGCCCTACAGCACCCCCCGACACCCCCTGACGCCCTACAGCCTCCTCCATGGCCTCTCCAGCCGTACCGTCTGTCGTTGCGATCTCTCCACCGCTGAAGGCGGTCGCGTTTCAGTTGTCGTCGGCCAGCGACTGGCCTGATTGGTCCCTCACCGTCGAGGCCGCCCTCTCCAGTCGTGATCTGTGGGGTCACATCACCGGCGAGGATCCTCCTCCCACTGACTACTCCGGCTCGTCCTCTGTCACCAGCAGTGCTGCATCTTCTGCAGCGACTGCTACCACGGCCGTCACCGTTGCTGCTCTTACGTGGCGCCGCCACGATCAGGCCATCCGGGCGTACCTCCTGGACTCAGTTGCTCGTCCGCTCCTTGCTCCCATCGGCCGCCTTCCGACTGCGCGCGCGATGTGGGAGTATCTCCGGGACCGTTTTCTCCCGCGCGGCGGCGCCCGCCGGCATCAGCTCATCTGCGACTCGCAGTCTGCCCGTCAGGGGGAGCGTACCATTCAGGACTTCTTCAGTCAGATGAGTGCCTACTGGCATGAGCTGGACTCACTGATTCCGGAGCGGTGTGACTGCCCCCGCTCCCGGGACTTCCAGCGCTACCTCGACGAGGGCCACCTGCACCAGTTCCTGGCAGCACTTCGACCAGACTTTGCTCTCATAGCTGCCCAGCTCCTGCACCGTGAGCCCCTCCCTCGGCTCGAGGATGCCCTACTCGCCTTGGTCGACGAGGAGACCCGCCTTCAGACTCAGGGCGCTCGTCCTCCTCCACTTGCTCCTAGCTCCGACTCTGTCCTGGCAGCCGGGTTCTCCGATGAGGCTGTTTTTTGTCACTACTGCAAGGAGCCCGGCCACATGAAGCGCGAGTGCCCTACACGTCCTCCACGCAACCCCCGCTGGGGTCCGGATGAGAGATCCCCCCGCTGGTCTTCGACCTCTCGCGACGATCGACGCGGCGGTCGAGGTGGACGGGGCCGAGGACGTGGTTCGTCTTCCTTCCGCCACTTTGGTGGTGCAGCGGCTACTGCAGAGGCCTCGACGCTCCCCACTGCTACCACAGCACCTTCTCCGTCTGAGCCGGACCGCTTTCAGCGCCTTGAGGAGCTCCTTCTTCGCCACATAGCCTCCACCGGCTCCGCGACTGCGCACGGCTTGTCTGCCACCTCTGGTACTACTGCTCCATGGATCTTCGATTCGGGTGCCTCCTGTCACCTTACTTTTGACTCCACTGTCCTCACGGACTGTTCTCCCACTACCACCCACCAGGAGGTTCGCACTGCGGATGGGACTCTCGTCCCTATTCCGCAATGTGGCTCCATCACCACCACCTCTGACCCTTCTGGTCGCCTGACCCTATCCCATGTCCATCATGCCCCCCGTCTTAATATTAATTTGATTTCCATCAGTTCTCTTTGCGACTCTGGCCTGACTGTCACCTTCACCCCTTCTGTTTGTGTTGTGCAGGATTCGCGGACGGGTCAGAGGATTGGGCTGGGCCGTAGGGCAGGAGGACTCTACCAGTTGGACCATCTCCATGTGTCTTCAGTTGCGTCTGTCATGTCTGTCACCTCTGATGCCGACCTGTGGCACAGAAGGTTAGGTCATCTATCGAGTGATCGACTCAAAAGCGTATTCCGTTCGGGCGCTTTGGGTCGAGCGTCTTTCTCCCCCCTCTCTGTTTGTACGGGTTGTCGACTGGCAAAGCATTTAGCTCTTCCATTTTCTGCTAGTACTTCCCTGTCTGATGCTTTATTTGACTTAGTTCATTCGGATATTTGGGGTCCTGCTCCTGTTGCTTCTCTATCTGGTTATATGTATTATGTGTGTTTTATTGATGACTATTCTAGGTGCACCTGGGTCTATCTCATGCGTCATCGGTCTGAAGTACCTCACATCTTTAGGAGATTCACCACTATGATACATACCCAGTTTGGTCGGCGCATCAAGACCTTTCGGTCTGATTGTGCCAAGGAGTATCTCTCCTCCGAGATGTGTGAGATTCTTCAGTCTCACGGCACTCTTCACCAGCAGTCCTGTCCCCACACCCATGAGCAGAACGGCGTTGCCGAACGCAAGCATCGTCATGTCCTTGAGACTGCACGAGCCTTGCTTCTCTCTGCGTCCGTTCCTCACTCCTACTGGGCTGAAGCTGTCATGACGGCTGTCCACCTCATCAATATCACTCCGTCGTCTGCTCTGTCCGGTGCCACCCCTCACGAGCGCCTTCACTCCAGTCCACCTGACTACTCTCTTCTTCGCACGTTTGGCTGCACGTGCTTCGTTCTTCTTCCTCCCCATGAGCGCACCAAACTTTCTGCGAGGTCTGTTAGGTGTGTTCACTTGGGGCTCAGTCGTGAGCACAAGGGGTATCGATGCTATGATCCCTTAGCTCGTCGGATCCGTGTCTCCCGTCACGTCTCCTTTGTTGAGGATGTCCCGTATTTTGCACCTGAGTCTCGGGATCTTTCCTCGCCTACTTTGTCATCCTCCTCACCCTCCTCACATCTCCACATCCCTGTTCTACCCCCGGTTTCTGTTGCCCCATTCACGCCTACTCCACCACCACCACCACCTCCTCAGTCTCCATCGCCACCTCCACCACCACCACCACCTCCTCAGTCCCCCACACCACCTCCACCACCACCCATTACTCGTGTCTATGTACGTCGGTCTGCAGCTCCCCCTCCAGAGTCGGTTCTCACTTGTACTCCCTCGCCTGATGCTGCTGCTCCCTCCTCCCCGGTCGTGGATCCTGCTCCTGTTCGGCGCTACCCAGCGCGCGAACATCACCCTCCTGCCAGATATGTCTACTCTCCTGACAGGTTTGGTTACTCTGCTTTTCCCACTGACTCTCCTGACTCTTCTGGCTTCTCTGCCAGTGTCTCCTATTCATCATCCTTTCAGGCCTTTCTTACTGCTCTTCACACCCATCGGGAGCCCCAATCGTACCGTGAGGCAGCATTACATCCAGAGTGGCGGCATGCCATGTCAGTTGAGCTTGAGGCTTTTCAGCGGACCCAGACCTGGGAGTTGGTGCCTTGTCCCCCCGGGGTGGTGCCTGTTAGCTGCAAGTGGATCTTCAAGGTCAAGACTCGACCTGACGGATCCATTGAGCGGCACAAGGCTCGCCTCGTTGCTCGTGGCTTCTCCCAGGAGTATGGGATTGACTACGAGGAGACGTTTGCTCCGGTTGCTCGAATGACTACTGTGCGCACCCTCTTAGCTGTGGCAGCTGCTCGAGGGTGGCCTCTCCATCAGATGGATGTCACCAATGCGTTTCTACACGGTGATCTCTCCGAGGAAGTCTACATGGCTCCTCCTCCGGGCACTTCAGTTCCTCCAGGACACGTGTGTCGGTTGCGCCGGGCCATCTATGGGCTCAAGCAAGCCCCTTGTGCCTGGTTTGAGCGTTTTCGCAGTGCAGTTCTGGCCGCCGGGTTTGTTGAGCGTCACTCCGACTATGCCCTGTTCACTCGCTCCTCCAGTCAGGGCATTGCAGTCCTTCTCCTCTATGTGGATGATATGATCATCACTGGGGATGACAGTGCCACAATCGCCTCGCTCCAGCGGCACCTCCAGAGTCAGTTCGAGATGAAAGACCTGGGCTCTCTTCGCTACTTTCTGGGCCTTGAGATTGCCAGGTCAGCTCGTGGTCTGTTGGTCTCCCAGCAGAAGTACATCTCCGACATCCTTACTGATGCTGCCCTTACTGACACACGTACTGCTGATACACCCATGGAGCTCAATTTGAAGCTTCTCGCTACAGATGGTGAGCCGCTCCAGGATGTCTCCTGCTACCAGAGGTTGGTTGGGATGCTTGTCTACCTCACCATGACCCGGCCAGACATTGCCCATGCTGTTGGCATTGTCAGTCAGTTTGTTCAGGCTCCACGGTCAGTACACTATGCAGCTGTTCTTCGGATCATCCGCTACCTCCGGGCCACCATCACCCGTTCACTCCTGTTTCCCTCCACCTCTCCGTTGGTGCTGCGTGCCTACTCAGATGCAGATTGGGCAGGAGATGCAGACACTCGTCGATCTACTACAGGTTACTGTGTGTTTCTGGGTGACTCACTGATTTCTTGGCGCAGCAAGAAGCATGAGTCTGTTGCTCGCTCCAGCACCGAAGCCGAATACAGGGCTATGGCTTCCACCACCGCCGAAGTTGTCTGGCTTCGCCGTCTTCTGCTTGACTTGGGAGTGGTGATATCCGGGCCCACTCCTCTCTTCTGTGACAACCGGAGTGCTATTCAGATTGCTAGCAATCCGGTCTTCCATGAGCGAACAAAGCATATTGAAGTTGATTGTCATTATGTTCGCCAGGCATTTATCGATCACACCATCTCCCTGCCCTTCATTCCCTCATCGGAGCAGACTGCTGATTTTCTGACGAAGCCCCTGACGACAGCTCGCTTCCGGTATTTTCTGGGCAAACTCTCGGTTCATGATCCACCGTGAGTTTGAGGGGGAGTGTTAATGTATATATAATGAGTCGGGTTTACTGTACAGTCGGGTCGGGTTTACTGTACAGTCGGGTCGGTTACATGTACATATATTTGGGCTTGAGTCCCTCAATGGAATCATTCTGTTCCTCTCCAAACCCTAGCCGTTGGAATCATTCTGTTCCTCTCCAAACCCTAGCCGTCGTCTCCTAACAATCATCAAAGCCTAATATCAAAATGGGGTCGACTATGAAGTAAATAAGCAGAATAAAAGCTTGAAAGAAACAATAAACTTGGTTAGACAAGTGACATCCACCCATCTTATATTCATCCAAAGCTAATAAATATTCTGATGATTTGAGTTTCTTTCATATTAAGATGATTATAGAGAGCTCATAATTCTGTAGAATCTGGATCAAGTATTTGTTAAGATTTCCATTGTACTATAGTCGAGTGCAACGGCACTTTTTGGCGTGTAAAAGAGAGTCCTCTTTCCGGTATGCCTGTATCACTTCGGAGATTGCACTCTTTTCTCTCACTTTCGAATAAATTCATGCTCACATATGCAGATCTCTACTATTATATAATGCAAACTCCTATGATATCTCATAGGTTTTGTCCTACATTATAAAAAGTAGAATGAAGTCTTCTATTCATGAGTTCCGTAATTTCATTTTTTTAAACTGGAGGCATCGGTAGTCTGCATCCCTCCTCTCACAACCTGATAAGTTTTCCACCTTTTGTAAAATAAGAAAAATGTCTGCAGTTCAAGGCCCCACAATTGTTTTATTTCCCAGAATTGGAGGCCCCATCACACGACATCCATCAAACATGTCAGCATCCTAATTTCCTGATAAATTCACCCACCTTTTAAAAAAATGAACCCAACTATTTCTTCATCGATCTATTAAACCGTAATGGATCATGGTTATAAAATGCGGTTATATTTAACACAAACATCACTTTCCGAGCAACAGTCTCCACTGTGGGTGGGTTGCTTCCTTCCATCATCTATCATGCGCCTGATTTATGTGCACGTTGCTAGTACTATACACACGCACATACACAAGATACAATACATGTACGCACGCGCTCGCGCACACACACAAGAGAGAGAGAGAGAGAGAGAGAGAGAGAGAGAGAGAGAGAGAGAGAGAGAGAGAGAGAGAGAGAGAGAGAGAGAGAGAGAGAGAGAGAGTGAGAGAGCGGAATGGCCTCCATTTTTCTTTTGGTTTTTTCAGTAAAATAAAAAGAGCACATATTCTCAAAAGTAACTGGAGTAGGAAATGAAAACATAGTGGGGTAAGGATTTTTGGTCTTCCCAAGATTATGTGAAGTGTCATTATTTGTAGTTTGTATCTATTCTGGTGTATTGAAATTTTTGCAAGTAGGTGGCCAATTAACTTTTTTATGTCACTACTACAACTCTTTGCTATTAATCAGGGTTGTTATCCTCAATTTTGTTCTAATTGCCTTTCATAACCGGATGCAAGCAGCAACGTCGTTTCAGTGACATTGGTGAATCTCTTTGTACTGTTTCTTGGGATCTTCTTTTGGCTAGAGTAAGTTTTTTAGAACTACACTCATTGGTTATTTTGTTCGATTCATAATGCCTTTTGTTCTTTCGTTTACTAAAAAATGGTGAAAAATGCAGATTGGCGATCCACTGATGGTATTTCTTCTACGGTATTCATCTATTTTCATGCCTCTTACAAACAAGAATCACCATCAAGTCACAGGACCTCCATTAGATACATTACTTCAAAACCCAAAATTTTTCTGTACCACATCAACATCTACCAATCAGCAGCCATCATGCTTGGGAGACGATATCCATTGTGGTATGGGTGCTTGTTCAATTAAAAGATTTCTTTATCTTACGCAAGGTTTTGTTACAATTTTCCTCATGTTGTTCCTCCATTTTATAATGGTCCATTCTAGTGTTCTTTGAAACCTCTTTACGCGTCATGTGGCATGTACTTTCTGATTATTTTTATTTGCATATACACCAATCCAAGTTTGCCAATTTGTATGTGTACCTTCACTAATTTGCAAATTACATGTCAATTTCGAAATTTCCAGAAATGCACATGTACCTTTACCAAGGATATATGTGTAACTCCAAAATTTTAAAATGTGCATTTATGCCCTACCTTGGATATATTTGTGCATTTTTAAAATGCAAGGGGTTTACATACAATTTGCAACTTTGCTAGGATGTAAGCACAAACTGGAAATATGAGAAGGGTTTATATTGAAAATCTCTTACTAATTTGTTATAGCACTTCCTGAAGATTTAAAATGATCTTTTTCAAATTTTTTATCCAACATGGAAACATTACAAAGAGAGGATTTTTGTCAAAGTTTCCAAAAACCTTAAAAACTATTAAATATTATAAGGAGAGGGTTGTTGATGTAAAAACATTTAAAAATCCGTATTGACTTCGAAAAATGTGAAGAGATCAAAACATATCGAAACATTAAAATCAAGTTAATCTGGAAACAATTTCAACAAGAAAGACCTTCACAATTATAGGAAACCTTCACATCCCTAAGGATAAAATTATGCGAACTCATGATATTTCATGTTGGTTAGACCTTGGTGCGAGGGATGTTTGCACTCAGCTTTGTGAATAAGTTGGACCATGTCACCTAAGGCGATTATGCATGTTCTTAATTGGATTCATTGGATCCAAGGGGCGAATATCCATTGGATGAGATAGTAATAAGGCCAAGGATGCCCCTTCCCCCCCCCCCCCACAATAAAAAAAAAAAACCCACACCCACACAACCACCCCTAAACCCCTAAAATGTGTAGTTGCAACCTCAAAGGGAGCCACACCTCCATAATTGCGGACTCGCAAGTTCAGTGCTCAGATCTATCTCGCATGCTGCACCTCTTCCCCATTGGAATTCTGCCTTCGGTTTTCAAGTAACAAAATCCTTCCCCTCACCCTTCTATGCGTTCATACCTTTCTGTGGGATCATCTTTCCCTTCTCCGATGGCCATGATTTCTTTCTATAGATCTCGTCTGTGTACAAAAACAACAATAAGCACATCCATATCAAATTTTGATCATTAAGAGAACCCTAGAAAGAGCCTTAGCTGCTCTGATAGGGACCGACCCAACGACCTCTTCACCAAGCGATCGGCCCACGTCGACTCATTATCATATTTTAATGCATTTATTAGTTAAATTTGTCGAATTTAATTAGGTGAAATTAAGACTTGATGTGCAAGTCATGTGTTTTTGTTTTTTTAGCCCCACTTCGCTTGTGGGAACTCATGCGTGTAACCTCGCCTATTATATATAGGCGTATGGTGGGTCTTTTTCTTTTGAATAATTGATTAGATGAATAAAAATTGTGAGGTTGCTTGCGAGCTTCATCTAGGGTTTCCTGGATTGGAATCCAACGTAGGTGGATTCCTCGAATATGGACTCTGGATCCCAACCCCCTCTTTTCTCCCAAAATTTCTCTCGAAACCCTAATTCTTCGTTTGGCTACCCTTCTTCCTCATTGTTTTATCGCGGAGAAGGATTGAAGAAGAAAAAACAAAGAAGAAGAAGAAAGTAAGAAGAAACTAAGATGAAAATGATCAAAGAGAAAAGCAAGAAGGAAGAATATGGGAGGCTGCCTCTGGTTTCTCTCTTTCTTTGAATTCTTTCTCCTTGTTTACCCTCCCTTGCGAAGAAACTCGGCTTTCCACGTGAAGAAAAGGACCAACTGCTACCCTCTTTTCTGCCCGTGAAAGAGAACTGAGGAATTCTTTCCAAGCCCGTACAGTGTGCAGAAATCATCGATGTAGCATGCAAATTTCCAGGGACACCCCTATACTAAAGATTCATGACAAGATCTTTCTAAAAGCAACCCAAAAAACTCATTTTTTTGGTTTTCACATGCAAACGTCGCAGACAACATCGCTGGCTGCCTAGATTTCTTTGAGCAACCCCAATCGCAAGCAATAAATTGCTGAGGGGACCCCAACTTCTCCAAAAAATAGATTTTCTAATTTTGAGGCTGATTTGAAGCATTCTTTTGTGTAGATTTCTTCCATAATTCTCGAACCTGCATGAAGAAAAATCAGGTGACATCTTCCTCATTACTAGATCATTAACTAGTTGTTTGGCTTGGTCTCAGCCCGGGCTTAAATTTTTTTCTTTATTTCCAACGCATTTTAAGAGAAGAACGCAAGTTAAAAGGTATAGTGAATAATAACCTTAATAACCAAATTTGAAGAGTTCATGCATGCAATCATCTTGCTTAAATTTTTCAAAACAAATATTGAATTAACATTTTCAATGTGAATATCTAAAACTAAATATAAGATAAATATCTAAAAGCAAAATTGTTTATTAAAATTACACCTCTCTTGAATTTGCTTTGTAGATCATCTAGTCAATGAGTGCATAGTTAATTTAGAAGTTGAATACCTCTGAAGCTTTATCTTGGTCTTCCATATTCCATGGCCATTTATTAGTCTGCAAAAAGTGTAAGATTCATTAGAATAAGAATATACATATAGAAGTCAAATACTTTGATTTTCCTGCATTTATATGAGACATACCTTCATTCTAATTTGTTTTTAGTTTCTTTGATGAAGATCCTTCACTTCAATGGTGGTATTATCTTCATGTATCACATTCATATATTGACCTTGGAAGACTGCACGTGGTTACTATAAATGATGAATTGCGATCATATATAAAATTTAAACAAACAAATAGCTGAATTACCTATTATTTAAAGACAAAACGTTGACATTTAGGGAAGTATGCACATACATGATACATCTGTTGCTTATGGATGTTTGTGATCTTTTTTGTGGATAAAAATGTTTCCAAAATAAAGATTAGTTGATTGTTAAAATAATGCTTCAACGACAAGAAAGTTGTGTAAGTTTGAAATCGTGCAAAAATTATGCTGAAATGCAAAACGCTGTTTTTTTACTAAGTCTGAAAAAAAGAGTTTTTATAAAGAAAAGTTTTTATAAATTCAAAATTTTCTTTGACGGACCATGGTTTTCTAGATGTACTTGTAGTTCTACATCTTGTGGAATTTTTTGAGCTAAAAATGAGTTGATTTAACCACTTTTCTCAACATACAAATTTTATGAAAAACCGAAAAAACTGTTTTCTCCTACTAAAACTGAAAGTATACTTTTTGATTCACTTGGTTTTTGATTTTTTTTGATATTTTTATTGAAATCAAATGGAGGGGTATTTGCTTATTTACATATAATAACTTAAAGTAAATGAAGACATTTAATTAAATGTTATTATATGTAAATAAGCTGCTAAGAACGAAACCCCCAGTCCCCTTTTATAACCAGTTAGTCCCAATGTTTCGGTGCCAAAATCCTGAAATATCTCAAAATTTCCCTAAAATATATCGAAATTTCTATGAAATATCGCGATATTTCGTGCCGACAAAGATATCGTGCAAAATATCGCGATATTATCGTGATTTCCATTCCGTTCGATATCTTAATAGGAATTTCGTGCTGAGGTATGAGAAAACCAAGATATTTCGAGATATTTCGTGAAATTTCTTGAGATTTTGCACCTTGGTTGTGGCTTCAATTCCTCCCCCCCTCAATTTACCTAGGAGTGCGTAGGGAAACTTCTGAGTGAGTCGGTGCACATTCTCAAAGGGATTAGTCCGAGCCGGAAGTGGGTCCATTGCCCGAAAGGTTTCGGGACACCCGCCGATCTCAAAAAAAAAAAAAACATACATTCAACCTATAATATTATGGGAGTTGTTAAAATAAAACCATACTTATTTTATCTTATGTATGCATCAAAATTATTTTATCTTCTGTATGTCCATCCCATAGTGGACATATCAAGATTAGTGCACCGCTCCATCCCATGGCTCGTGCAACGAGGACATGTCATCGCTACTTGATACTTTACTACACACACACACAGAGTGAGAGAGAGAGAGAGAGAGAGAGAGAGAGAGAGAGAGAGAGAGAGAGATGGGATGGAAGCGATGCATCCTTGCTGCGTCGATACCTTATCACGTCGGGTACCTTGTTGCATCCACATCGCAAAGGCCGTGGGACGGGCTGTGCGATGGGAGTGATGCATGGAAGATGATGCCATGCTGACATCATGACCGTGCATCAAGATTAGTGCACCGCTCCATCTCACGGTGGTCGGCGGCGTCGGCCTCGTCGGGTACATTACCAGGCCGGTCTAGGCTCGCACACACACAGAGATGATACCTCGAGGATGATGAGGTAGGCCAAATAGCTAGCAATGGCTCATGCCGCAGAGGACTGAGAGGAGTTGAATGCTTGATTGTTAAGTGTACATATATTTTTAGTCCTTGTATATTTTTTATTAGTCTCTTTTGGGCAAGGTTGTCATATCGTGTATCGTATCGTGTATCGTTTTCCCTATTTTGTGTATCGTGTATCGTATCGTATCGTGTATCGTAAGATACAGTTAAATTTATATTATTATATATATATATAATAATAAATATAGAAAGTACATACTAGAATATTAAATATGAAAAGTCAAGTAGAAGAGTAAGACATTCCCTATAATTTCACATGAAACATAACATTGGCCAATACAAAAAATATGATATATATATTTTTATAAAAAAGAAATCATATATAAGTATTATCTATGATCTATCATCTATCAATATATTGTAATCAAAATATTCGAATAGTCAATGAAGACAAAACAAAAACTCAAAAAGTAGGAAGGTCTTATTTTTCAATCTCCACCGCATCTACATCATCAATTAGATCATCACCAATAGATAAATTATCACCACTTGCTTCTTTATCTTCCTCTAATGTCTCTTGCACCTCTTATTTATATTCATTCTCATCCTCATTGTCTTATTCAAAGTCATCCTTCTTTCCTTTCGCATTCCTTTATGAATATAGATCCATTAGCCCTCTACTAAGAAGTACCACACACACACACACACACATATATATATATATATATATCTATATATATATATATATATATATATATATATATATATATAGGTAGAAATGGAATCCTATAACTATTGAAATTAGCGAGTTGTAGATATTTGGTGCTCCAAGCTCTAGAAAATTTTTAAAAACAAATAGCATTGGGCTCCGACAACCCTAGAGACAGATTTGTAAAACACCTATAAAATTCTAAAAAAAAATTAGTATCACTTCACTCTAGGTTAGAAAATATTCCTAAGTATTTTTTTTTAACTCTAAGAGACCTATATAGTCCTTTGGGAAATTAAGAGAAAAAAAACCATTTTAAAAGTAAAAAAAAAAAAAAAACCAAACAGAAAAATATGTTTTCGCCGTATCGGACCGTATCGTGTATCGTATCGTATCGTAGCGTATCGTATCGTGTATCGTACGATACACGAGAAAAACGATACGTAAACACGATACGTATCGTTTTTCTCCTGTATCGTATCGTATCGTACGATACGTATCGTGTATCGTACGATACTAACAACAGAGCTTTTGGGTATGCTCACCCATTTTAGTGACCCCATCCTTTGTATATATATATAAGGCCATTGCCCTAATGAGTAAATGATCTCTTTGCTCCCAAATCTCTTATCTTCCTTTTTCCCTTTTAGGGTTTACAACTTTCCCTTTTGGTCTAACATTGTATCTGAGTTGTGATCAACGGTATCCTCCTCCTTGATGTTCCTCTCTCGGGCTACACCATCTCCAATCAAGATCCTTTGTGCTGCTCGGACCAGATCTGTTGAGATCTCATGAGCTGCTCTTTCCACTACTGGCCGAGCCCTCCTCCGCGACTCCTGAGTCTGGTCCTTTCACGTGCCAGCGTGTGACTGTCGGTCTCTCCTCGAGCCTGGACTTCGAGCTCTCTATCTAGAAGCAATCAACCCTCCACCAGGTGCTTCGCCTCTGCAAATCTGAGATCTGAGATCAACCACTATCTTCGGCGAGCTGCAGATCATGCCTCGGCCTCCGACCTACAGCCGATCTATGATCCACTCGAGCTGCAGCGGTTGTCTGACGAGCCCCTCCATCTCGAGCTCCAACCGACTATTCTCCCATCAAGCTTCGACCTCCACTGTTGAATATTTTAAAAAGTTCATTACGGCTGTCGGCTGGTACTTTGTGTTTTCAGCTTTCAAGATAATTTTACAAACCTAATTAGAATATTATGCTTATACAATTTGATGCTTGATGTATGTCTGAATCGTCTGATTGATTAGTTTCTTTCAGGGCGTAAAATGAAGAGAAGGAGGGATGAATCTGAAGAGAGGCCAAAGATGGATGTCAACTTTTCTGCTGTGCAACCCAATATATTTTTGGGCATTGATGAGCCAACAAACTCTAGTAGTCACACTGTCATAGCTGGTAAGCACAAAAAACATGTGAGGGAGTGTCAAAGAAGGGATATGCAGACAGATCTACAATTTCGTGTGCAAGATTTTAAAGATGGCAGAGTTAGTGTTGAAAATAGCTCACTTGTAGAACCTATGTCAAACCCAAATCGGTGTCTTCAGACGAAGAAACCCATAAGACCATCTTCTTGTGATGTAACTAATGAAACATCCATGCTGAGGGAAGATAAATTGGGATATGGTAAAACATTCATGGTTGAAAGTCTTCTCTCTACAGACACTCAAAAGATGCATCCGGAACAAATGGTTTCTCAATATTCACAAGACAGTTGCGGTGCCCTTGTGTCATCGTGGTCTAGTACCTTTGACTCTCATAGTAAGTCTAGAAAGCGTTCGAGATTATTTAGTTGGCAACGCCGCAAAAAACGCAAGATAAATAATCCAGCAGATGTGTTTAAGAATTGGATCTTTGTAGAAGATGATAAAGATTGCTTGAGGGTGGAGCGCCAACAAAACTCTGACACCATATTCTGTCAGCAGCATCTAGACTCAGCTATGTCAAATGAGCTGCCTTTCCAAGATTTTGGTTCCTCTATCAAGCAGAACGAGCTTCATAACCACTCTAAGAAGGTCAACTTAATTATTTTTCGCTAGATAGTTTAGCATGGGCAGTTGCTTTCTATTATTGTATCTTGATTCATTGCTGTTAAATGAAGGTTTACTGTTACACTTGCATCATTGCAATTTATTTTCGTGTGATCTCATAACTAATTTTTATCAGAAAATGGAGGTCTGTCTTTTAGTGATACAATGTCAGTTTTCTGGATCAACTTCATCTTTTCCTTAAATATAGGTGTTTGAGTGTATCAAATTCAAATGCTAAATATTTTTTGGACAAATTACAAAGCCTCCCCTAAACTATACAGCTAATTTCATGTTGGACCCTCAAGTATTTTTTTTAATAACTTGGCCCTCTGAACTATGCTCCTTCCGCATGTTCATCCCCGCCGTCAACTTTCAGCTGTCAAATTTAACATTATACTGAAAATACCCTCATCATAGTCACCATAAGTAGTCTTAAAAAAACCCGTTTTAATCATATTTGGAAGGGTATTTTCGGTATAAATGTTGAATTTGACAGCTGAAAGTTGACAGAGGGGGTGAACATGCAGACGGAGCATAGTTCAGGGGCTCAAGTTGTTCACAAAAATATTTGAGGGACCAATATGGAATAAGGTGATGTTTAGGGGAGGTTTTTGTAATTTGCCCTGATTTTTTTGTTATTGACTTTCCAACATGAGATTATAAAACTATCATGTCTTAGTTGCTTTACAGAATACTAAAGATGTTTTTTTTAATGTAAAACCATGCCATTATAGCATCACCTTCCTCAAGATGTGCATAGCCTACAATGGAGCACAGATTAACTTTGAAAGAAGGATGCCCATTGTATCATTTTTAAGGGAAACTTGGACCAATTTGTGTGTTTAACATGTTTGTTGCTCTTCTGTTTGATCTCTTCTTGTACAAAGTAATACATATCCAAAATGCCTGGTCCAGTTTTAATGCACTAAACTATTTAATCGCAACTACATTCATCAAAAATGTCCCTTACAAGTAGGACATTCCCCATCTTCTTACCCAAACTTTGATCAACATAACTTGAGAAAAAATATGAGAAAATCACATGGGACTGTACATGCAGATATTGTTCACTCTTGAATGGTCATAACTCATAAATAATTTTCTTTGGCATCTCTTTCTAAGGTATTTCTGATGCGACATTCGAGTTATAGAGCTTGTATTAAATCCCAGCCCTTCAATTATATCTCATATTGCTTCCATAGAAAAATGACTCATTAAACCCTCCTAACTAAAAGATTAAGGCTCATTCGGTTGGAACTTGGAAGTAACGTATCAACGTATCCATTGGAGTAAAATTTGAGTAAGAATAACAAAATTTAATAATAAATACAAATGTATCTGTTGGAGTAAAATTTAATAAGTATAATAAATTTAATTAAAAAAAATAAAACTATTAAAAGCAAGTAAAAATTATCAAAAAGGAAAAAATATCATAGTCCACTGCCGGTGATGGTGACCGGAGGTAGTAGCCAGCGGTGGTGATGATTGACAGTAGCCGGTGATCGCAATAGTGGCCTGCGATGGCTGATAGTGATCGACGACGGTCGATGACCGACCGCAGGGTGGCAACATATGTCGATTTTTGGTGGTGGCAGGGGCATAAAAGTTTGTGCAATTCGTCATACCACAATGTTTGTGAAATTACAAATGAGACCTTTTGCGGTATTACAAATTCTAAATTTGTTAGTAATACTTCTTGGTCACTTATTGTAGGTGTGTTAATGTAAATGTAATGGGTCGGGTTTACTGTATAGTCGGGTCGGGTTTACTGTACATATATTGGGCTTGAGTCCCTCAATGGAATTATTCAGTTCCTCTCCAAACCCTAGCCGTCGTCTCCTAACATGGTATCAGAGCGCTAGGGCGACGGCTGCACCTCCTCCGGTCTCCCTCCTTCCCGCCGGCTACACCTACTCCGTCCGGCCCCCCTTCCGGCCACCTGCACCGGTCCCCCTTCCGGCCCCATCTCCTCCACCGGCCCCCCTTCCGGCCACCTGCACCGGCCCCCCCTTCCGGCCCCATCTCCTCCACCGGCCCCTCTTCCGGCCACCTGCACCGGCCCCCCTTCCGGCCCCATCTCCTCCACCGGCCCCCCTTCCGGCCACCTGCAGCCCCCGCCTCCACCCCCGACCTCCTGCAGCCCCCTCCTCCACCACCGACCCCCCCCCCCTCAGCCCCTCCTCTACCCCCTTCCGGCCACCGATACCCCCTGCAGCAGCCCCCGCCTCCACTTCCGGCCACCGAAACCCCCTGCCACCCCTCCTCCACCCCCCCCGACCTCCTCTGAAGCCCCCCCGACACCCCCTGCAGCCCCCTCCTCCACCCCGACCCCCCTTCCGGCCACCGATACCCCCTGCAGCAGCCCCCGCCTCCACTTCCGGCCATCCGAAACCCCCACAACCCCCCTTCCGGCCACCGATACCCCCTGCAACCCCCTCCTCCACCCCCGATCCCCCCCCTACAGCCCCCCCGACACCCCCTGACACCCTACAACCTCCTCCATGGCCTCTCCAGCCGTACCGTCTGTCGTTGCGATCTCTCCACCGCTAAAGGCGGTTGCGTTTCAGTTGTCGTCGGCCAGCGACTGGCCGGACTGGTCCCTCACCGTCGAGGCCGCCCTCTCCAGTCGTGCTCTGTGGGGTCACATCACCGGCGATGATCCTCCTCCCACTGACTACTCCGGCTCGTCCTCTGTCACCAGCAGTGCTGTATCTTCTGCAGCGACTGCTACCACGGCCGTCACCGTTGCTGCTCTTACATGGCGCCGCCACGATCAGGCAATCCGGGCGTACCTCCTGGACTCGGTTGCTCGTCCGCTCCTTGCTCCCATCGGCCGCCTTCCGACTGCGCGCGCGATGTGAGAGTATCTCCGGGACCGTTTTCTCCCACGCGGCGGCGCCCGCCGGCATCAGCTCATCTGCGACTCGCAGTCTGCCCGTCAGGGGGAGCGTACCATTCAGGAATTCTTCAGTCAGATGAGTGCCTACTGGCATAAGCTGGACTCACTGATTCCGGAGCGGTGTGACTGCCCCCGCTCCCGGGACTTCCAGCGCTACCTCGACGAGGGCCACCTGCACCAGTTCCTGGCAGCACTTCGACCATACTTTGCTCTCATAGCCGCCCAGCTCCTGCACCGTGAGCCCCTCCCTCGGCTCGAGGATGCCCTACTTGCCTTGGTCGACGAGGAGACCCGCCTTCAGACTCAGGGCGCTCGTCCTCCTCCACTTGCTCCTAGCTCCGACTCTGTCCTGGCAGCCGGGTTCTCCGATGAGGCTGTTTTTTGTCACTACTGCAAGGAGCCCGGCCACATGAAGCGCGAGTGCCCTACACGTCCTCCACGCAACCCCCGCTGGGGTCCGGATGAGAGATCCCCCCGCTGGCCTTCGACCTCTCGCGACGATCGACGCGGCGGTCGAGGTGGACGGGGCCGAGGACGTGGTTCGTCTTCCTTTCGCCACTTTGGTGGTGCAGCGGCTACTGCAGAGGCCTCGCCGCTCCCTACTGCTCCCACAGCTCCTTCGCCGCCTGAGCCGAACCGTCTTCAGCGCCTCGAGGAGCTCCTTCTTCGCCACATAGCCTCCACCGGCTCCGCGACTGCGCACGGCTTGTCTGCCACCTCTGGTACTACTGCTCCATGGATCTTCGATTCGGGTGCCTCCTGTCACCTTACTTTTGACTCCACTGTCCTCACGGACTGTTCGCCCACTACCACCCACCAGGAGGTTCGCACTGCGGATGGGACTCTCGTCCCTATTCCGCAATGTGGCTCCATCACCACCACCTCTGACCCTTCTGGTCGCCTGACCCTATCCCATGTCCATCATGCCCCCCGTCTTAATATTAATTTGATTTCCATCAGTTCTCTTTGCGACTCTGGCCTGACTGTCACCTTCACCCCTTCTGTTTGTGTTGTGCAGGATTCGCGGACGGGTCAGAGGATTGGGCTGGGCCGTAGGGCAGGAGGACTCTACCAGTTGGACCATCTCCATGTGTCTTCAGTTGCGTCTGTCTTGTCTGTCACCTCTGATGCCGACCTGTGGCACAGAAGGTTAGGTCATATATCGAGTGATCGACTCAAAAGCGTATTCCGTTCGGGCGCTTTGGGTCGAGCGTCTTTCTCCCCCCTCTCTGTCTGTACGGGTTGTCGACTGGCAAAGCATCTAGCTCTTCCTTTTTCTACTAGTACTTTCCAGTCTAATGCTTTATTTGATTTAGTTCATTCGGATATTTGGGGTCCTGCTCCTGTTGCATCTCTATCTGGCTATATGTATTATGTTTGTTTTATCGATGACTATTCTAGGTGCACCTGGGTCTATCTCATGCGTCATCGGTCTGAAATTCCCCACATCTTTAGGCGATTCACCACTATGATACACACCCAGTTTGGTCGGCGAATCAAGACCTTTCGGTCTGATTGTGCCAAGGAGTATCTCTCCTCTGAGATGCGTGAGCTTCTTCAGTCTCACGGCACTCTTCACCAGCACTCCTGTCCCCACACCCATGAGCAGAACGGCGTTGCCGAACGCAAGCATCGTCATGTCCTTGAGACTGCACGAGCCTTGCTTCTCTCTGCGTCTGTCCCTCACTCCTACTGGGCTGAAGCTGTCATGACGGCTGTTCACCTCATTAATATCACTCCGTCATCTGCTCTGTCCGGTGCCACCCCTCACGAGCGCCTTCACTCCAGTCCACCTGACTACTCTCTTCTTCGCACGTTTGGCTGCACGTGCTTCGTTCTTCTTCCTCCCCATGAGCGCACCAAACTTTCTGCGAGGTCTGTTAGGTGTGTTCACTTGGGGCTCAGTCGTGAGCATAAGGGGTATCGCTGCTATGATCCCTTAGCTCGTCGGATCCGTGTCTCCCGTCACGTCTCCTTTGTTGAGGATGTCCCGTATTTTGCTCCTGAGTCTCGGGATCTTTCCTTGCCTACTTCGTCATCCTCCTCGCCCTCCTCACATCTCCACATCCCTGTTCTACCCCCGGTTTCTGTTGCCCCATCCACGCCTACTACACCATCACCACCACCTCCTCAGTCTCCATCGCCACCACCACCACCACCTCCTCAGTCCCCCACGCCACCTCCACCACCACCCATTACTCGTGTCTATGTACGTCGGTCTGCAGCTCCCCCTCCGGAGTCGGTTCTCCCTGGTACTCCCTCGCCTGATGCTGCTGCTCCCTCCTCCCCGGTCGTGGATCCTGCTCCTGTTCGGCGCTACCCAGCGCGCGAACATCACCCTCCTGCCAGATACGACTACTCTCCTGACAGGTTCGGTTACTCTGCTTTTCCCACTGACTCTCCTGACTCCTCTGGTTTCTATGCCAGTGTCTCCTATTCACCATCCTTTCAGGCCTTTCTTACTGCTCTTCACACTCATCGGGAGCCCCAATCGTACCGTGAGGCAGCATTACATCCAGAGTGGCGGCAGGCCATGTCAGTTGAGCTTGAGGCATTTCAGCGGACCCAGACCTGGGAGTTGGTGCCTTGTCCCCCCGGGGTGGTGCCTGTTAGCTGCAAGTGGATCTTCAAGGTCAAGACTCGACCTGACGGATCCATTGAGCGGCACAAGGCTCGCCTCGTTGCTCGTGGCTTCTCCCAGGAGTATGGGATTGACTACGAGGAGACGTTTGCTCAAGTTGCTCGGATGACTACTGTGCGCACCCTCTTAGCTGTGGCAGCTGCTCGAGGGTGGCCTCTCCATCAGATGGATGTCACCAATGCGTTTCTTCACGGTGATCTCTCCGAGGAAGTCTACATGGCTCCTCCTCCGGGCACTTCAGTTCCTCCAGGACACGTGTGTCGGTTGCGCCGGGCCATCTATGGGCTCAAGCAGGCTCCTCGTGCCTGGTTTGAGCGCTTTCGCAGTGCAGTTCTGGCCGCCGGGTTTGTTGAGCGTCACTCCGACTATGCCCTGTTCACTCGCTCCTCCAGTCAGGGCATTGCAGTTCTTCTCCTCTACGTGGATGATATGATCATCACTGGGGATGACAGTGCCACCATCGCCTCTCTCCAGCGGCACCTCCAGAGTCAGTTTGAGATGAAAGACCTGGGCTCTCTTCGCTACTTTCTGGGTCTTGAGATTGCCCGGTCAGCTCGTGGTCTGTTGGTCTCCCAGCAGAAGTACATCTCCGACATTCTTACTGATGCTGCCCTCACTGACACACGTACTGCTGATACACCCATGGAGCTCAATTTGAAGCTCCTCGCTACCGATGGTGAGCCGCTCCAAGATGTCTCCCGCTACCAGAGGTTGGTTGGGATGCTTGTCTATCTCACCATGACCCGGCCAGACATTGCCCATGCTGTTGGCATTGTCAGTCAGTTTGTTCAGGCTCCACGGTCAGTACACTATGCAGCTGTTCTTCGGATTATCCGCTACCTCCGAGGCACCATCACCCGTTCACTCCTGTTTCCCTCCACCTCTCCGTTGGTACTGCGCGCCTACTCAGATGCAGATTGGGCAGGAGATGCAGACACTCGTCGATCTACTACAGGATACTGTGTGTTTCTGGGTGACTCACTGATTTCATGGCGCAGCAAGAAGCAGGAGTCTGTTGCTCGCTCCAGCACCGAAGCCGAATACAGGGCTATGGCTTCCACCACCGCCGAGATTGTCTGGCTTCGACGTCTTCTGCTTGACTTGGGAGTGGTGATATCCGGGCCGACCCCTCTCTTCTGTGACAACCGGAGTGCTATTCAGATTGCTAGCAATCCGGTCTTCCATGAGCGAACAAAGCATATTGAAGTTGACTGTCATTATGTTCGCCAGGCGTTTATCGATCACATCATCTCCCTGCCTTTCATTCCCTCATCGGAGCAGACTGCTGATTTTCTGACGAAGCCACTGACGACTGCTCGCTTCCGACATTTTCTAGGCAAACTCTCGGTTCATGATCCACCGTGAGTTTGAGGGGGAGTGTTAATGTAAATGTAATGGGTCGGGTTTACTGTATAGTCGGGTCGGGTTTACTGTACATATATTGGGCTTGAGTCCCTCAATGGAAGTATTCAGTTCCTCTCCAAACCCTAGCCGTCGTCTCCTAACAAGGTGCAAAATAATGGGTCATCTTATTGCTTAGAACTGTACGGGATTACAACCGTGTTCAGGTCTCGGGGGTGGTGAGTTGGAGCGGAGAAGATGTATCAGGAGATTGTGAGAGAGATCCTTTGTGGTCCTCTGATCCTTGGTCTCTTTGGATCTTCCTTTGAGACTTTGGATATATTGCACAAATAAGAGGTTTTACAATAGTTTAGAGTTTTTAAAGAGGTAGAGGGGATCCATCATGCTTTGGCCCGTCCGTGCTTCGCGCTTCACCGACTAGGACGTGTGTCGCTTCGCTCCTCAATCTTCGTGTTCCTTCGACTCTTGCTCTTCCTCGATCTTTAGCTTTGATTTTGCTTTTGGCTTTCGTCTTTGACTTTGGCTTTGCTTTGGCTCTTGCGATTGAATGTGGGAGAAGAGAGGCTTGTGTTGATTTTATCCTTCTGGGCTTCACGCCTTATTGGTTAGGACGTGCGTTGTTTTGCTTATCGTTATTCGTAGTTCGTCGACTTTGGTGCTTCCTTTGACTTTCGGCTTTTGCTTGATCTTGGATTTTGATAGCGACAGGGTGCGTCGCTGGATCTTCTTCTCCGAGCTTTCTTCTTCGTGGACATAACAAAACTTTCTTTGGATTTGATGGTGACGGGTGTAGTGTCAGCTTTGGCTTCCTTCTTCGGACTTTGTTCTTCGTGGACGAAGCAGAGATTTCTCGATCTTCAAGTGTGTGCTTCTTGATGGGGGGCTTATAGAGGACTAAGAAGGAATTCCCCTGAGGGATATGCTACCCGTGCCTTGCGAAGCCTTTGGTTTTAAAGCCTCGGAGCTTTGGAAGACTCGTAGAGGACTAAGCAAGAATTCCCCTGAGGGATATGATTGCCCTAGTCGCACAAAGTCTCCTGTCTTCAAGCGTTGGAGCCTTCCCTTTTGTAAAGCCTCCTCTTCTTCTTGGTGAAGCGACCCCTTGTTCGTTCCCCCTACGCCTTTATTTATAGGTGAAGGAGAGGTAAGTGGGGAGAGATAAGGTATGATCTTTATTGTTACCCGAATATCTCTTCCTTTAACCTCCTCATAGCTATCGAGATTTGTTTCCTTATTTATCTTGGGCGGTTATGGTTTTGATTTGATTTGGGCTATTTGGGTTTATCCTTTTATGGTTTGAACCTTTTGCACTTGGTCAATGATGATCTGGTCTTTTATTTTTTTTTACCGTTGGATCGTTAGGATCGGCGCGGATCCACGTTTGTGTAAACGCTCGCACTACCACTTTTATCCTTTCTTTTGTCCTTTTCTTTTCCTTAGCTTGTCTTTCTCAACAAGGGGGTCGTACGACCCTATTGTAGGGGTCGGTTGGCCCGCTTGTTGGTGGAGAGAGGCCAGCCCCCACTTTCGGGGCCAACTTAGGCTGGATCTTGTCTTTGGGCAGGGTCCTTGTGTGGGCCTTTTGGGCTTTGAATTTCTAGCCTTATTTGACTACGAAATTTCGTTGCCTACACTCACTTCAAACCAAATGCCATAAAAAATTTAAAATACCAAAACATGACTTACTGCACCTTTTTATCTCAAATCATATAGAGCCTAGGATTGACCTAGAAGATTTATTTATAGTTTAAATTGCAAGAAATGAACCCCACTTTCACAAGCATTTTGATAGTAAGAAAAGTGAAACTTCTAGATAAACAATGTAATTTGAGAATTGTTAGTAGTAAGTAGTTCATGAATTGTTCGTTAAAGTTGGCAAAAATTAAGCAAACATGTTTTTACCATTGTGACATATTGTGGGGACATACTTGATAATAAATTAAAAATTACTAATTATTTGAGATTTAAGTGAGTAGGTCCAAAGTTATAAAAATGTGAGCAGATAAATTTTGACATGACCTTATCAATATTGCAATCCTACTGCACAGTTTTTTAATTTTTTTATACTCAGCCATCGACATTATATGAATTACACATGATCTTATTTATTTGTTAACTTTAAATGTTTTGGAGCAATATTAGTGTTTTTTTTTTGTATAACATAACCATAAATTGAGACCTTCTATGATAGATTTGCTTTTAATGGCAGGAGTAGTGAGTAGAAATCGTAACTATTTGTTGTTTAATGCTTTGATATTTATAAAGTTAGCTGTACATTAAGAGTTTGGTTTCCCTAGATGTAGAAACTTTACACTAGTAATTGGCATTTTGAGGCATGCTTTGTCTTACAAATGTTACTTCATGGTGAAGATTAAAATGGTGGTATACTGTATATTTCATTCTTCTTTTTCATATTGCTTGCTTGTTAACGTATCTTCGTTGATTCTTTTGACTAATTCTTACTTCCTACACATTTTTATTAATATTTTTGAAAATCATAAGGGTAAATTCATTGTTCTTCAATATGGTTATCAATTTTTGTTATCACTTCAGTGCATTTTATGCTCTTTCAATTTTTTTCTGTACTTTCAGATGGCTTCAAGATGCTTCAATTGTTTTATGTTGCAAGATAAAAAAAAAAATGCAACTGGGAATCAGATCAAGAGAGACTACATTTTCTATGCTAGGTTCTTGTCATCAACTGTTTTCCCACGAAATCGTATCCTTTGTCTATTCTTGACTTCATTTCATAAGTCAAATAGAAATAGCTACCTTAATTTATATTTTATACCACAATGCCACATACAAAATGGAGGAGTAATTGAACATTGCATACCAACTGTTTTGGATAACACATTATTCCAAAAGTGATTCCGATAGAGTTTGCTATGTGGATGTAATAATGCAGGAATTACTATTTAAAGGAGTCAGCATAATAGTCTTGCAATATTTCGTTAAACAAAATATATCCCTTTGCTTGTACATGATATGTTTTCTTTTTCATGATTTGTTGTTATATGATTTATTGCCTTGTTGTTCATACTTTTTAATTGATGGTTAAGATTAATTTGAATTGTCATTTAAATTGAAAAAAAATTCTATTGCAAGAAGTTATAGAAAATTGTTCTTCAACTATTTTATAATATGTGGTGAAACGTTTTAAAATTAAAGGGTAAATTACACTTTGCCCCCCTCAAGTTTAGCTCAAAAACACTTAAACCCCCTGTAGTTTATTTTGTTTCAAATCGCTCCCTATAGTTTGAAACGTTAGCACAACACCCCCTTTTTTCAACTACTTAATTTCCTCATTTGGTAATTTTTATCTGATCAAAACTGAATTGAAGGGGATATAATGTAGTTTTTTAACTATAGGGGGGTTAAGTGTTTTTGAGCTAAACTTCAGGGAGCAAAGTGTAATTTACCCTAAATTAATATAGGACAAGAAAACTTGTTGCGCTCTGTAAGATTATTTGTTTATATACATTAATGAACTTGTATTGCAAGCCTTCTGATAGACGAGGATCAACTAAATGAAGCCTACTTTGCCAGTTCCTATTGAAGGCAAGTCCTCTGTGTTAGAAAGTGTTCTCTACTCATTTTTTCAGTACTTCCATAAATTATAATCCCTTCAAATTGATTTGTATTCATATCAAAGAAAGCATTACTGATTGTTGCATAACCTGCTTCTTTGAACATTTGAAAAACAAATTCTTTTTATAATCTCTAATTCCTCTGTTCTCTTAATATGGACACTACATCTTCAACTTGGAGATACATCACTTTGCTCAAGTGTGCTATCCACCTCTTTTTTTTTAGCAATTGTGTGCTATCCACCTCTTGAAACTACACATATCCAATTTCGTTCCATCATATATGTACCACAGGAAGGTTCTAGATTTGGTTATCTCTGGAAAGAAGTTAGAAGATTTGATTCAATTCAAATTAAGATGGGTTGGATAAATGAAAATATTGTGTTCTATATTATTATCTATATTTAGTCCTTATAAAGGTGCATTAGGCAATCTAGGCATCTGTAAAAATTTTCAATAGATACTAAACAGGTGTTGCATTTATTAGGTATTGCACAACATGTATTTGTTTATTATAAACGTGTACTCTTTTTTTTACTTGTTATTTTTTTTTATTGCAAAAGACAAAAGTAGGTATCATATCATGGTTTGCTGTTCAGCTAAATCATTTATTTTGGTTTTCATTACACCTGCTTTATGATACTGCTTGAGTGTTGAGATCTTGTCCAACTGTTTTTATTTGATACACCTTCATGGTCTTAAGATATCATAAACAGATTGAAGCCAAATGACTCTGGTGCACTTTCTCTTATGAAGCATATACTTGGGTTTCCTGATGGATCCACAAATACAGACTCTCCGTTGTGTACTTGCTGTAATGGCTATTCTGATATCAAATCTCAGTGCTTGTATGTAACAAGTTATAACATTCCAATTGATTCTTTTGAGTTTACCTGTAAATTGCAGATTACTGTAACTGAGTATTTGGAATATTGCTTATGTTTGAAGATGCAAGATTTTATATTACTAAATTTTTCTCGGGAGAGTTTGCTTTCCATGTTTATTCACTCACCATTCATCATATGCAGACGAAGTAGTAAGTAGGCTTCCTTAGATACTTGCCTCTTGAAACTTATATTCTGTTTTTTGTCCCTTTTTTATCCGGCTTCTTGCATGCAGTATGTACTATGGGATCTTTTATTATATCCACATTCCCTTTGATTCATATCTAAGGGTGCAAGTGGGTCACGTCAGGCATTGTTCAAAAACTCGAAATTTGGACTCGACTCGAAAGTCAGTGGAGTCAAGTAAACTCGGTCCTACTCGGCCGAGTTTTCTCCAAACTCGTTCCTACTCGGCCAAATAACTCGACTCGAAATCTGTTCGAGTCGAGTCGACTCGGTCTGACTCGGCCGACTTTTTCTGAGTTTTAAAACAGTGGCATCAGGTATGGTTCGAAATTGACCTAAATTTGAGCCACATCAACTTCTCTCTAGGACCAAGTTCATTAAATTTACATTTCCTACCATCAACTTAACACAAACCGTTTTTTGCATGAAAAACACTTGAAATCACTCCAGATTATCATTTAAGCCACAAAACAATTTACATTTTTTTATGTATATTTTCATCAAGAAAAAATTTATTCTGTCAATCGACCAAATAGTTATTCTTTTTTACCTAATTGTTACTCTTTATCTGCGAGATAGAATCAACTTGGTTTCACATTGTTATAAGCATTTGTTGTCACAAAAAATTCATATTGTGACCAGATGAGCTGAAATACCGTTGCAATCAATCGACAATTAAGACATTTTACCATATCAATTGTTAGTCTTTGCTAACAGATTGTTCCTCTTGACCAATTGTTACTTTTTTTCTACGATTGTTACACTTTATATGTAGGGCTAAAATTGTTATTTAAGAAATTCTGTTGTTACATGTGCGCGGCAGAAGGAGCCTGCTTCAACCAAAACTAACAGATTTTTGCTCTTTAGTCTTTACCAATTGTTACTCTTTTGTTACGATTTTTACACTTTATCCCTAGGGGTAAAATTGCCATTTAATTTTTTTTGTTATTACATGTGCACGGAAGAAGGAGCTCGCGTTAGCGAAAGTCCAACTACAGGGGCTTAACATTAAGTTCAAACTTTACATACCCTAAACGTTAAACGAAAACCTTTTTAAGGAGTTAACACTAATAACTCCTAAAATAAATTCCGGAGCTATGAGTTTATTGTACTATAGTTCTATTAGTTCAATTAGTTTATGAAGCCGATCCCAAATAGATGATACGAGGCTCTCGATGGCTATAGTTACAGCAAGCATCCAATGACTCGAGTCCCTCAACCACACCTTGGAGGACTTTGCTAGTTCTTTCTGTACTACATAAGAAAGTGTCTCAAAATTGGTCTTTGCGGATGATGCTGAAGCTTCAATTCATTCTCCTCCTTCCTCTAATTGTGGTTATATAGGATTTTTTTTTTCTCAAAATATAGGAAGTGTTGATCCTATCGAAATATAGAATGATCTGATCGTGCCTTCTTCTACGTTCACTTGTCGAGTCGACTCCTTCGCTGAGGTCTGATACATCCGTCCTGATTCTCCTCTTACTGAAATTCTCTCTGCTAACATTGACCCTTCGTTATCTAAACATTCCACTCTCGAGCACGTAGTACATTTAGAAGGCACCTTAACACAAGTTGGTATACAAGTTAAAAAGAGAGATTTATATAGGAAAGGGAGGGAGTTGAGTCGGTGGAGGACGTCTATGACGGTAGGAGGGCAATCTGTGGGAGAAAAGGAGACGTTTGAACATGAAGTTGAGTCCGGCTCGAATTAGGATTAGAGTCGGTGGAGGACGTCTATGAGCTGTTGATGGCAGGGTATTTTAGGGAGAATTTTTTTTTTGAGAAATGTTGATGGAGAATCTGGTGTCATCGAGAAAAGCCACGATGACCGTCGCCGCCACACCTCATGCTCTCATGCTCTTATATGTTTAGTCAATCTTCCATTGTGATCAATTAACCCCAATCGGGGTCAACCCCTTCTGGTTTGGCTCTTCTATGTGATCGCTGATCATTGGATATTAGCCTGTGGGTGCCAACAATGTTACTTGCTTGTACTCCACTTGGAAACTCGGATTGGTAAGACGTGGCTTTACATATACCAACCACATAGCGGAGTGGTAAAATCCCAGAAAAAAAAAATCTAAGGTTGGAAGTAGGAACCACTAGCGATTCTTAGCGATCATGAGGGAGCTCGTCCTGACGGAGCTCGCCCGGAGGAGTTAGTTCGCCTAGATAACGTTATTAGGTAGCTCGCCAAAGTGGCCTAGAGTCAGCCTGGATGACATCATCAGGTAGCCTGTCAAAGTGGCCTTGAGCCCGCCTTGATGGAATCATCAGGTTGCTTACCAAAGTGGTGTAGAGCCCTCCCGGAGGAGGTAGCCCACCTGGAGGAGGAGCTAGCTCGCCTAAAGGAGGACCATATACAATCCATTTCCTCTATGAGTCAGCTGAGACAGGTCTAATCTTTGTTCAGGTTAGGTCTTACTATGTTTTATGGGCGTAACCAGAATTATAGACTAAAATTTATCTGGTAGGGTCACATCCTTTACTATGGGATATGTACCAACTCAAATGTCCAAAGTTTTGGTCGGGGATGGATCCATATCAGTTCGGATTCGTTTATAATAATCTACTTGATCATATATACCCCTATGGATGCATCCATGAAAATCTAGGGGAGAGAGAAGAAAAAGGAAGAACGATGTTCAAAAACTTGGACTCAACTCGAAAGCCGACCGAGTCGAGTCCAAGTCAGCCGAGTTTTACGCCACCTCGGTCCAACTCGGCCAAATAACTTGACTCGAAATCTGACCGGGTCAAGTTGACTCGGTCCAACTCAGCCAAATTTTATCGACCTTTAAAACAGTGGAATAATCATCAACATGTATGTTCTATGGAATTGTGGGGATTTCAAGTGGAATCCGTGCCACCCGATGAACCAACCGGTTCTACATGACACCACCACCACCTCCTAAGGGTGTGTTTGGTTGCTGGGAAAGTTTTGGAAGAAAGGAATTCATTGGAAAGGAAAGAAAAAGAACGGAAAGGAAAGGAAAGGAAAAGTGAATTTTCTTGCTATTGTTTGGTTGTCTAGAAAAGAAAGGAAAAATGACTTTTCTTTTCCTTTCCTGTATTTTGCTATGCTTTTGGCAAGAAGATTTTTGTGGGCTTTTGACGAAAAATTGGATTATGCTGGAAAATTATTTTCCTATGGGGACCAAACTTTTCCGTCAACTAAACACACAGTTTTGCAAGAAAACTAGTGTTTTCGTTTCCTTTCCTGTGTTTTACAGGCAACCAAACTTCTATTGATATGCTCAAAGTTACACACTTGATAAGCTTACCACCATACAACTTGGACTGACTTACACTGTCTCATGTTGATGTGTTGTCTCCAAGACCTTGAAACTCCACCACGTGGAACCAAACGCCATTGGCCTAATCTTAGTGTGCTCCACGAGTCGATTCACAACCTGTGATGGGCCTGAGTATAGGTTCCCTCAAAATTCAAACAATAACCCTCAAATCATCTCCAAAGAAAAGCAAATTATGGAAGGATGACACCTTGATAAGTCTTCGAGCAAACAAGCAAGCCACGATTGGGATCTACCCAGAAAGAAGGCTTTGAATCAACAAAACAACAATAAATAGGCTTCTTGGAATGCTGGGGGTGCCCTCGAAAATGTGCTGTTTCACAGAGGGTGCCATTTGCAAATCTAGGCAGCCAGGGTTGCAATAGCACTTGGGGGTGCTCTGCTGGGTGCCAGGAGGCCTGGGGTGCCGGTTGGGTTCCTAAAGCACATGGGTGCCTTGGGAAAGTGGAAACAATCACTCACAAGGGGGGGTGTTTGTGGCCCTTTGAAATGAGTGACATGGGAATAAATTCTTTTGTTACCTATTTCATAGAACATAGACGGGGCCTTCTGTTTTCATGCATAATATAAGGGAAAAGGGGCATGTTTGGATTATCACGCGGAGACACAGAGAAATGGATGGCTGGCGTGGGGGAAAAGAGAAGGAAGAAAGAGAGAAGGATCTAGGCCTTCTTCTCCTTATAATGCACTAAAAAACAAAGAGATGTCATAGTGAGGCCTTTTTGCACGTCTTCTTTTTGTCGTTGCTCTAACAAATAACAATTTAGGTTTGAGAGAAAGAGAGGTGGAGAAAAGAAAGAGGGGTGAAGATTTGAAATCCACCAAATTCGAGGAATCCACCTCTGAGTCAATCTATTTCAAGATCAAAAATTTTCTTTTCATTTATTTCGTTTCATAATTCATCTAAAAGAGCCCACGCCTTTATATAAGAGGTGGGCTTATATCTACGAATGTCCACAAGCAATGTGGAACTAAAGAAATATAAAAAAGTTACTTGTGCATCAAGTCTAAATTTACCTAATTGTTATACTCCGAAAATAAGTAAATAATGCATTAAAAAAGTAATGGGCCTCTTGGGCCGATTGATGGTGGTAGCAGTGCGTATGTCAGGCCCGGTCCCCATTAATAGTAGTATTGCATCTTTAGTGAAAAGATATCTCATACTGGATATCCGATTCATTGGATTGCCAATTGGGCACATGCTAGGGTGTGCTGCATACAAATAAGTGTGTAATAGACACCCCATGTCCAATGGTTTTCCTAGTCCTATGTGATGGGTCAAAACATTACTAGATGGATGTCAGAACGTGAAGAGTTTGTTGGAAATCTTCGATTCGATGCATGTGAACTGGACCTTCCCATTTTCCATATCCATCCCATTTTTCATATCCAACTTAACATCTTTACATTTAATATTTCAGAGGACTCGACCATGTGACTGTGGCTTCCCACTTATTTTATTGAATGGATTTAGAATTCAACATCCAGGCAAGCCCAGCCTAATGACATTTTCAAGACAAATGCTTATGATAGAGTTTAATGGAACATCTTGCCTTGAACTTGACATGCATGCACATTCATATATTCTTTATATGTTACCCATCTTTCTCAATATGTAATAATTATGATGAACTCCTAAGTCTAGGTATGCAACCTCACTATCATGACTGATCCTCTCAGCAAGGTAGTTGATATTTAGATTCTCTTGAAACTTAGTTGCAAACTTCTGAATCTCTCTTGTTTTATCTCCTGACATATTCATGCTCATTAATGATTAGTGTTGTACCACCAGGTATCATTCACTTTTGGGCTTGCTTAAATCTCTAATACGAAATGGGCAGCATTGCCAGAACAGGACGTTGTTGTGTAGGCATTGCCTTGTTTCTCCTTCCAAATGGTTTGGCACAGATTACAATGATACAGCATCCGAGGTTAGTTGAATACAGGGAAGCTTTTAAGGCAGTAGATCTTTGGCTTTAGAACTTTTGCATATAATACGAAATGAGACATCTATTTAAGCTGTTATCCTATTGAACTTTTCTGCTTTTATGCTGTGCTGGGGCTGACTGTTTTAACATATTGTTCTACTTTTGATGATAGCCTGTATTCAGATGTTCACAGATGCTAGGTCATGGCAGTGTTTGAGGAATATTAAAATCCTTTTTGAAAGCATGGTGAATGCTTAAAATTTTAGTTCTAACTAGTTGGCCGGTACGTTTATTCCACGTTTCCATTAAGCAAAGATTCTTCGAGTATACGATAGGCAAATAATCTGTAAACAACTATACAAAACTTTAACTGATTTATAAAAGACTCACTGGCAATGTATACTCTCTAAAACAGCTACACATATACTCTCTACAAAAATCATTCTCTAGAACATTTTATATCTACTACATTCTCTCTTTATAATATTTTCTCTCTCTCTTAGATATTGTAGAAAGAATATTATAGAGAAAACATATGATAGAGAGAATATAGCACGTGCCCATTGGACGAAGATTCTTAAGATTAAGAGTTTAAACAACTTTGAAACAAAAACTAATGTTCAAAAGACTTGTTGACAACATTTTCTTGTTGTACAACATATATTCACTCTATAATATTTTTTTCTCTATAACATTATCTTTCTACGATATTTTCTTTCTCTACAATATTTTCCTTATTTACAACTTATATTCTCTATATGATTCACTTTCTACTTCTTTGTCATTCACTGACCGTTGTTCGTCGTTCTTTATCTCTATATTTTTTCTCTTTACGTCATTTACTCCATGTGCATCATTTTTCTATTCTACAACATTTATCTAACTTAAGGTGCTAGCTCGCTTAGCAGGTGAAGTCTCTTGGTGGTCGTACCAGAGACCTGGGATTGAATATCTCCTTCATCGAATAAATAATTGGTAGCAGCTCAATCCTTAACCCTCCTCAGATGTGACGTTGATGGGTTTATCGCTGCCTAGTGCAACCCGACAGTGACCACAAATCGATCAGTGAAGCAAAGTTGCGACGACGTTGAGAAAATCTCTTCTAGCATATCTCTGAGACTTTTTCGTAGGCGCTGAGGTCCTCTAACTTGAGGGCAAATTGATGTTATTAATATCTACATGTTACTACTAGTTATGTATATATTTTTATATTGATATTTCTCTTTTGATGTTTGTTACGATTCTTGTGCCCCCTCAAAACCGGTGATGAGAGGGAGGGAGCAAGGGTATATGAAGACGTGGAACTCCCACTCCTTTGCCGATGTGGGACTATTTTCAAAAACTGCCTGCACGCAGAGCGCCTCTCGATCGGAGAGAGGGGAAAGATCTCGATCGGGGGGAGAAAGAGGGTGCGACGGGACCCCATAGAGGAGAGATGGGGTGGGACCTAGCTTTGATACCATGTTACGATCCCTGTGGCCCCCTCAAAACCGGTGATGAGAGGGAGGGGGCAACGATATATGAAGATGTGGAACTCCCACCCCTTTACCAATGTGGGACTATTCTCAACAATGTTTATGTTTGTTGTAAGCCCAGGTGAGGCGGTTTAGTCCCACCAATTTAAATATTAATGAAGTGCACCAACTACTAGGCTAGGTGGCACTTGTCACACTCATACGCCTCCCCTATGTTTCCCCATGATCACCTACAAACCATACTCCTCCCATGATTTTCATGATCCCCATATGTTACCTCCTTTTTTCCCAAAATTCTATAGATAGCTTAATAAATATACCCCCACTCCACCTTTCATCTATATTCTAGCCCTTTTCTCCTCTTTATCCTACTCTTGGAGGCGCAATGGCACCAACAACATCCCTTTTTGTATTGAATCTCCTGATGGTGGAGCGATGTCTTCTTCTTCCTCGACATGCCAAGGACTTCCCACTCGTACCCGATAAGAGGCTTGTTGATGTTCCCTATATGGAGTGATCAACAACCCTCGGTTTGGCATAGTAGTGCCTCTCTATCCCACTTTTAGTCTTTTCCTATCTCTCTCTTGTTTTGCTTCCCTTGCTTGCACCCCCTCGCATTTACCCAAAATTCCATATATCACACTAGTTATTGTTTGCTTTCAATATTGTGCAGTTGTTTATAATTTTGTTGTTTGAAAGTTTAAAGTGAAAATCTAAATCCCCTTTTTTACTCCGGAACCAAGACATCTAGCAAGTAGCGACCCGATTCGGAACTAGTTAAAGTTTGGCCGGCTTCTGAGCGGTGTCCTAAATGGAATCGACTTGCGATCTGTTAAGTTTTCTTGGAGGCAACCATCGGTGGCCGACCCCATGAATGAATCAAAATACTGGCCATTGGGAGACTTAGTGAGCCATCCCTGATAAAAAGATCGTTTTAGCCTAAGGACTTTGAAATGCTGTGGATGGAAATGCCCTCCATAACATTTCAAATTTTCTTTTGCCATGCCCCCCGAACCAGTAAACCCCTCCACCCCCCCTCCCCGTCGCCGCCGGACCTAACCGAACCCCTCCCCCCCTTCCCCGTCGCCGCCGGACCTAACCGAACCCCCCTCTCTCCCGTCGGACCTAACCAAACCCCCCTCCCCCCCCCCCCCCCCCCAGCCGGCCGGACCTAATCTACAGGGCATGGGATGAACCCTAGATCTAGCCCTAGACCTAACCGAATCCCCGCCGCTGCCAGAGGTCGAGCTCGCTAGGGTCGGGAGGTCGAGCTCTCGCTGCCGCCGTCGCCGCTTGGGTGAGAAATGGTGTCAGGAGAGAGATGGGAGAGAACTGGGGTTAGTTTTGGGTATATCATGAAAGGGCAGGGACCTTAGGCTAAATGGAACCTTCGAAGGTCCTGTACGTGGGATGGATCTGTTGTTAGGGACCTTAGGCACATTACCCCTTTTTTTATTAGCATACTACAAGGATAATAATGATGAGGATGAGGTGTATATTTAGTATTATCAGGGTTGTAGTATAATACGAGCACATTAAAAAGAAAAAAGGAATAGTGTTAGTGGAGGATAAAGTGATGAAGGCTCATTTAAGGTTAAGTCATATTGGGTAGGATGGTGGGTGGCTTTTATTCCTTGGCCTTTTTTGGGAAGTTTACAAATAATTGAACATAAAACAAAGATTGGTAGGCGGGTAATACTCAACAATAAAATGTCTAGAGTAGCTACCTCATGAATTATGATAATGAAGAAATTGATCGGCTTCTCTTTTAATGTTCCCTTTTGTAAATAAGGAAAGGTCTAAGTTCTCCTGATTACAGGATGTGTTGGCTCGGGGTACCTTCTTCACTTTTTTGTCTTTTATCACTGTTAATGTACATATAGATGGGTCGGGTTTAATGTATAGTCGGGTCGGATTGTATAGTGATACATGTACATATATTGGGCTTGAGTCCCTCAATGGAATGCATTCTATTCCTCTCCAAACCCTAGCCGTCATCTCCTAACATGGTATCAGAGCACTAGGGTTCTCCCTCGCGGCGACGTCGACGACGGTCATCTCCTCCGGCCTCCAGCACCCCCCCGGCCCCCCTTCCGGCCTCCAGCCACCGCCGGCCCCCCCCTTCCGGCCTCCAGCACCCCGCCGGCCCCCCCCTTCCGGCCTACAGCCACCGCCGGCCCCCCCTCCTCCACCCGCCTAACCCCCGGCACGCCTCCTCCGCCCTCCAGCACCCCGCCGGCCCCCCGTTCTCTACCCGCCCACCCCCCCCCGGCCCCGCCTCCGCCCTACAGCACCCCGCCGACCCCCTACAGTCCCCCCGACCCTCCTACAGCCACCTCCGCCCCCCCCCCCCGACCCCCCTCCAGCCCCCCCGCCACCCCCCGACACCCTACAGCCCCCCCGATCCCCTCCCGACACCCTACAGCCCCCCTCCGCACCACCCACAGTCCCCTCCGCCCCCTCCGCACCACCCGGCTGCCCCCTCCGCCCCCCTCCGGCCTCCTCCTTTGCTCCAGCAGCCCACCCGACACCTCCCAGACACCCCGCCCCCCCTTCCTCTGCCCCGACAGCTCACCCGCCCCCTCCCCTGCAACCTCGCCAGCTCCTGCACCCCCTGCTGCTCCACCGCCCCACCTTCTCCTCTGTACCGAACTACCCGTCTCCTCTGTACGGACTGCCTCAGACCTTCCTTGTGCCGGTTCGCCCCCGTACTTCCGAGATATGGCTTCCTCCAGCATCTCTCGGCTCCCATATTGCCTGCACACCGTCGTTGATCGTCGGGTCCCTCCGTCTCCTCGTTTTGCTGGTATTCTCGGGCCACGTCCCTCCATCACATCAGTTGACTGTGGATGTCGTCAGGGTCTCCTCCGCCATGATGGCGAGACTGCTGCTGCTGCTGATCTCCCTACTCCAGCACCGCCTGCCACCACTCCTGCTCCGTCTCGGTCTTACTCCGACCGCCTCCAGCGCTTTGAGGAGTTACTGTTGCGATACCTCGCCTCCACCAGCTCTTCGACAGATCACAGTCTCTCTGCCACTCCGGGTACTTCTGCTTAGTCTCGGTCTTACTCCGACCGCCTCCAGCGCTTTGAGGAATTACTGCTTCGGTACCTCGCCTCCACCAGCTCTTCGACAGCTCACAGTCTCTCTGCCACTCCGGGTACTACTGCTCCATGGATATTCGCCTCGGGTGCCTCCTGTCACCTCACCTTTGACTCCACTGTCCTCACTGACTGTTCTCCCACTACCACCCACCAGGAGGTTCGCACTGCGGATGAGACTCTCGTCCCTATTCCGCAATGTGGATCCGTCACTACTACCTCTGACCCTTCTGGTCGCCTGACCCTACCCCATGTCCATCATGTCCCCCGTCTTAACATTAATCTGATCTCTATCAGTTCTCTTTGCGACTCTGGTCTGACTGTCACCTTCACCCCTTCTGTTTGTGTTGTGCAGGGTTCGCGGACGGGTCAGAGGATTGGGCTGGGCCGTCGAGCAGGAGGACTTTACCAGCTGGACCATCTCCATGTGTCTTCCGTTCCTGTTGCGTCTGTCATGTCTGTTACCTCCGATGCCGACCTGTGGCATAGAATGTTAGGTCACATATCGAGTGATCGACTCAAAAGCGTATTCCGTTCGGGCGCTTTGGGTCGAGCGTCCTTCTCCCCTCTCTCTGTTTGTACGGGTTGTAGACTAGCAAAGCATCTAGCTCAGTGTTGTCAAGGCGACAAGGCGCACTTGAGGCGCAAGATGCTGCTGGAGCCTGAGGCGCAAGGCGCAAATAAGGCGCGCGCCTTAGTGTGTAAGGCGCAAAAATATATATTTTTCTTTAAAAAATTAATAATAATTGTAAAAAAAATCTAAAATTTATAAAAAAATTATATTTCATGAAAAAAGAGAAATATGACCACTATTCAATTAAATCAACACAATAAAGGCATACAATACTTGTAACTCATAACTAGTGGCCATCAAATGAACAATTTTAGTGAAAATAATAATTCACAAGTTATCATGCAACATGCCAACATCATATTCATAAGTTAAATACATACAATACTCATAAGTAATAACTGATAAATGAGAACTCATAAACAATGTTGAGTAACAAAATGAAAGAGTCTGACTCTAAGGAGAGTTGCGCTCTTTTATTCAAACCGAAAAGAATCGAAAGAAAAAAACCAAAACCCAAAAAAAAACCAAAAAACTAAAAACAAATCGAAAAAACCCCGAAATAAACCAAAATCACAAAAAAAAACAAAAAACTTGAAGACCAAAACCCAAAATGCATCAAGGCGCGCGCCTCGGTCGCCCTGCGCCTTGTGCCAAAGGCGCTAAAGGCGCCTAAGGCGCGCGCCTTGCTGCGTGCGCCTCGCCAGCATGCGCCTGAGGCGCATACCTGCGCCTCGCCTCGAGGCGCGCCTCAGGCGCGCGCCTTACTGCGCCTTGACAACACTGATCTAGCTCTTCCATTCTCTGCTAGTGCTTCCCAATCTGATGCGTTATTTGATTTAGTACATTCGGACATTTGGGGTCCTGCACCTGTTGCATCCATTTCGGGTTACATGTACTATGTGTGTTTCATCGATGACTACTCTAGGTGCACCTGGGTTTATCTTATGCGTCATCGGTCTGAAGTCCCTCACATCTTTAGGAGATTCACCACTATGATACACACTCAGTTTGGTCGGCGCATTAAGACCTTTTGGTCTGATTGTGCCAAGGAGTACCTCTCCTCCGAGATGCGTGAGATTCTTCAGTCTCACGGCACTCTTCACCAGCAGTCCTGTCCCCACACCCATGAGCAGAACGACGTTGCCGAACGCAAGCATCGTCATGTCCTTGAGACCGCACGAGCCTTGCTCCTCTCTGCGTCTGTTCCTCACTCTTACTGGGCTGAAGCTGTCATGACGGCTGTCCACCTCATCAATATCACTCCGTCATCTGCTCTGTCCGGTGCCACCCCATATGAGCGCCTTCACTCCAGCCCACCTGACTACTTCCTTCTTCGCACGTTTGGCTGCACGTGCTTCGTTCTTCTTCCTCCCCATGAGCGCACCAAACTCTCTGCGAGATCTGTTCGGTGTGTTCACTTGGGGCTCAGTCGGGAGCACAAGGGGTATCGTTGTTACGATCCCTTGGCTCGCCGGATCCGTGTCTCCCGTCACGTTTCCTTTGTTGAGGATGTCCCGTACTTTTCCCCTGAGTCTCGGGATATTTCCTTGCCTCCTGCGTCACCCTCCTCGCCTTCATCACCTCTCCACATCCCCGTTCTACCCCCGTTTTCTGTTGCCCCACCCACGCCTACTCCACCTCCATCTTCCCCGCCACCACCACCACCACCACCTCCTCAGTCTCCCTCACCACCGCCACCTCCACCACCACCACCACCTCCTCAGTCTCCCTCGCCACCTCCACCACCACCCGTTACTCGTGTCTATGTACGTCGGTCTGCAGCTCCTCCTCCAGAGTCGGTTCACACTGGTACTCCCTCGCCTGATGCTGCTGCCCCCTCCTCCCCGGTCGTGGATCCTGCTCCTGTTCGGCGCTACCTGGCGCGCGAACATCACCCTCCTGACAGATATGACTACTCTCCTGACAGGTTTGGCTACTCTGCTTTTCCTTCTGACTCTTCTGGCTACTCTGCCAGTGTCTCCTATTCACCATCCTTTCAGGCTTTTCTTACTGCTATACACACCCATCGGGAGCCCCAGTCGTACCGTGAGGCAGCGTTATATCCAGAATGGCGGCAGGCCATGTCAGTTGAGCTTGAGGCTTTTCAGCGGACCAAGACCTGGGAGTTGGTGCCTTGTCCCTCCGGGGTGGTGCCTGTTAGCTGCAAGTGGATATTCAAGGTCAAGACTCGACCTGACGGATCCATTGAGCGGCACAAGGCTCGCCTCGTTGCTCGCGGCTTCTCCCAGGAGTATGGGATTGACTACGAGGAGACGTTTGCTCCAGTTGCTCGGATGACTACTGTGCGCACCCTCTTAGCTGTGGCAGCTGCTCGAGGGTGGCCTCTCCATCAGATGGATGTCACCAATGCGTTTCTCCACGGTGATCTCTCCGAGGAAGTCTACATGGCTCCTCATCCGGGCACTTCAGTTCCTCCAGGGCACGTGTGTCGGTTGCGCCGAGCCATCTATGGGCTCAAGCAGGCCCCTCGTGCCTGGTTTGAGCGATTTCGCAGTGCAGTTCTGGCCGCCGGGTTTGTTGAGCGTCACTCCGACTATGCCTTGTTCACTCGCTCCTCCAGTCAGGGCATTGCAGTTCTTCTCCTCTATGTGGATGATATGATCATCACTGGGGATGACAGTGCCACCATCGCCTCTCTCCAGCGGCACCTCCAGAGTCAGTTTGAGATGAAAGATCTGGGATCTCTTCGCTACTTTTTGGGCCTTGAGATTGCCCGGTCAGCTCGTGGTCTGTTGGTCTCCCAGCAGAAGTACATCTCCGACATCCTTGCTGATGCTACTCTTACGGACACGCGCACTGCTGATACACCCATGGAGCTCAATTTGAAGCTTCTCGCTACAGACGGTGAGCCACTCCAGGATGTCTCCCGCTACCTGAGGCTGGTTGGGATACTCGTCTATCTTACCATGACCCGGCCAGACATTGCCCATGCAGTTGGCATTGTCAGTCAGTTTGTTCAGGCTCCACGGTCAGTACACTATGCCGCTGTTCTTCGGATTATCCGCTACCTCCGGGGTACCATCACCCGTTCACTACTGTTTCCCTCCACCTCTCCGTTGGTGCTGCGTGCCTACTCCGATGCAGATTGGGCAGGAGATGCAGCCACTCGTCGCTCGACTACAGGATACTGTGTGTTTCTGGGTGATTCACTGATTTCGTGGCGCAGTAAGAAGCAGGAGTCTGTTGCTCGCTCCAGCACCGAAGCCGAATACAGGGCTATGGCTTCCACCACCGCCGAGATTGTCTGGCTTCGCCGTCTTCTGCTCGACTTAGGAGTGGTGATATCCGGGCCCACTCCTCTCTTCTGTGACAACCGGAGTGCTATTCAGATTGCTAGCAACCCGGTCTTCCATGAGCGAACAAAGCATATTGAAGTTGATTGTCATTATGTTCGCCAGGCGTTTATCGACCACACCATCTCCCTGCCTTTCATTTCCTCATCGGAGCAGACTGCTGATTTTCTGACGAAGCCCCTGACGATTGCTCGCTTCCAGTATTTTCTAGGCAAACTCTCGGTTCATGATCCACCGTGAGTTTGAGGGGGAGTGTTAATGTCCATATATTGGGCTAGGGTTTGGAGAGGAATAGAATGCATTCCATTGAGGGACTCAAGCCCAATATATGTACATGTATCACTATACAATCCGACCCGACTATACATTAAACCCGACCCATCTATATGTACATTAACAATCACTACTAACTTATGTTGTTTTCCTTTCCAACAAAATGGTCATTGCTTGCTTAAGTTGAGTAATATATTTTATAAGGATGGCTTATCATATGCAGATAAGAACCGAATAGCCACAATGGAGTCTCGGGGTCCGATCAAAAGGCCGGCAATGCAGAGGAGACCCAGAAGACACCGATGGAAGCATTAAGGAATATGATTTTGGACAAGAACTCAGTGAACTGTAGATATGAATATAATCACCGTAAAAAGATGTCCATTTCTGTTTCTGCTTAAATAAGTTGGCAATACACATCCAAGGACGTAGCTACAAGCAAAATGAAGAATATGACTTGGTGTTTGTCTGAATAATTTTGAACTTACTGAGATCAATGTAATAAAGTACTTGCTAGATTTTAGTACCATAGACTAGAAGTCTATTGAAAGATTTACAAGTACTACTAGTCCTATTCCATTTTTCCTCCCCTCACACCCCCTTTTTTCCTTAAACAATGATGGTATAAAACTGATTGGATGCAATATTTTTTCTTGTATTACATACCAAATCTCTAGCTTTCTACCTCTGTTACACTTTTTGTTCGTTTTTGTCAGCAGGTGGTGAAAGGAAGATCTTCATTGATGAAGATGTCCAAGAAAAAATATACTGGTTTTCAACAATCATCAAGTAGTATGCTTCCTGAAAGTTCTTGCATCTTTCTAAATAGAAATGAGAAAGGAAAGCAGCTTCATGAAGAAACTTACAAAGTTTGTGATCCTCAGTTTGACACAATTGAAACTTATTCTAGACACCAGCAAGTCGTCTCTTTCATATGGGCTGTTACTAGGAGCATTGTCCCTCCTGATCTGCTTGGAGACCCTTCTACTTGGAGAGCCTTAAGGAAAAATATATCGAAGTTTGTAAGGTTGCGAAGATTTGAAAATTTCAGTCTGAGACAGTGTATTCATGGACTTAAAACTTCACATTACCCATTTGTGTCAAAAATTGGTCACTCTGGCTGTTGCTGCAATATGAAGAGTACATATGAGTCCGGAAATGGTAAAAGCACAAGGAGGATTAAAATGACTCCACACAACAAATTTTTCCAGTGTTGGATTTATTGGTTCTTCTCCTATATGGTTGTACCTATTATAGGCGCCAACTTTTATGTTACTGAAAGGGAGTCCGGGAGACAGGATGTATTTTATTATCCAAAGCCAGTGTGGAGGAAGTTAGTTGGCAGAGCGATTATTTGCCTGACTAAGCAGAACTACAGCCTCATGGACAATGCGTCTTTCCGGAATATCCTAAGCAAGAGATCATTTGGTTTTTCAAAAGTTAGGTTTCTTCCAAAAGAAAAGCGTCTAAGGCTTTTAGCAAATCTTAAAGCACCATCTAAGGTTCGACTTCTACGTCATGAATTTGCTTCAAGAAATTGCATTGCTGCTAAGGAGAAAAAAGCAGAAATGTGTCGGAAATTAATGAACACCATTGGGAAAAGAAGGCTTGTTCGTTACAGATCTGTGAATTCTTCTCTCCGGGAGCTGTATGTGATTCTGAGAAGAATAATGGTTGAAAATCCACAAATGTTAGGATCTTCTGTGTTTGATTACAACGAGATCTACCAAAAACTGCATCGGTTTCTCCCTGAAACAAGAAAGGGATCAAGGATGATGCACCAGGTATTTATTGTTGTTGCTGATGTATCAAAGGCATTTGATTCCATTGACCAGGATGTGCTCATTGGTATAATTAAAGATGTTATCCACAAGGATGAGTATCTTGTGAGGAGATATGCACAAGTTGTGTGCACAAAGAACTCTATAAAGGCCTTATACGACCTAGCACCCTATGATCATTGCACCAATCAAAATGATATCACAAATTTCGGAGCAGCGATTCAGCTATGTTCGACTAACAGAATTTTGATTGATCAGGTATTGTATTTCTAAGCTGTGTCATCTGCACCAAGTCTCTACTTAAAGTGTGTCGAGTTATGAAGAGATATAATAGTTGGTTTTCTCACAGTTCTCTCCAAGAAATGTGCTAAAGTTAATTTAATATATTGTATTGTTGATGTAAAGAATCTACCGGTATCACATGTGAAATTTGTTGCTATTTCTTAAATATTCCAAGCAATACTCAGATATAATTGATCAGTAAAAACTTGGGCATATAACCTATAGAAGGAAGTGTTTACATAGGTGTTGATTGCTGATGAAATGGCTAACAAAATTAAGTCATGTAGTAAATTCTGGTATAAAATGGTGAATAAACGAGCTTAAAAGCCTCACAGCTGATTGGCCAATATACAAGGGGTGTCTGGTTTATTGACCTTGCTAATTTCAACCAATGACGGAGCACCACATGGCTCAATGTCGTTCTATCCACACGTCCTACTGACCTTGATGCTTGGGTGAAGTTGTGGATTCGATCCCCCCCCCCCCCCCCTCCTCGAGTTACCTAGGAGCACGTAGGGAAACGTCCGAGTGGGTCGGTGCGCATTCACGGAGGGATTAGTCTGATCCTGAAGTGGGTCCTTTGCCCGAAAGGTTTCGGCACACCCACCGATCTCAAAAAAAAAATTGCATGTACATCCATGATTGGAAAGAAGGGCAAGCACAACCGATCGAACGGATGATGTAGTTGAAGACCAAGGGCATGTCATAGGAGTTATAGACCTATGGGGCAATAATCGTGCATAGCTACACTTGAAGCCTATTAAAGAACAGGAGACTGACAAAAAGACCCGGAATCCATAATCAAGCATTCAACTACAATAGACCAGCATCTCTATGTTTTCATCAATTTCCTAGTGAAACTTTCCTTTATGCAATTGGTCGACGTCATTGTCTTTCAATTATATATAGTGTAGCCATTTCTTTCCTGCAATTGCCCAAGATCAACCCTTACTTTTCATGTAATATTTACTTTTGACATAAATACTGACAACATCAATACCAACACATGTTTTTCAACTTGTTGAATTTACTTTACATGCTTGAACTTTAATTTCCTTAAGATTCCACGAATGTTTTTAAACTTAATTTAAATTCCATGCATGTGTTTTTCAACCATCTTTGCATTTCATGTACTTATCTCTAAATTCCACTACTTTACAAGCTTTGTCTTCACTTTTTACTCAATTCTTTTTCCAACATTGGTTTAACTTCCAAAGCACTTCATTTCCCTAGTTAAAAAGTCCTCTTCATTAAGGCATTAGAACCTTATGGGCAGTTGGTTCCTTAAGCTTCCAATCACATGTTCCATAAGTCAGAAATCCAGATCAACCCTCACGCTAATGGACCAAATCACTTTGTATTCTACTTGGGATAACAACATTCGGACAATCGACTGATTAGTCGAATCATCTTATCCTTGTCACGCCCGTGCACACACTACAATATACTTTGGGATGTTTCCTCATGTAGAATAGACCACGGCCATGTAGAATAGACCACGACCTCGCTTGCCTCTCGACCGACCAAGATGGGATCAAGAAGTAATCAATCCTGCACACATGTATTCCCATCCACTTGCTAATCCATCAAGTCGGTCGTTTTTGAAGATTCCATCGCTTGGCCGACTGATGTCTATTGACTGTGTTAATGTATGTACCGGGTTGGGTTCTATGTACAGTCGAGTCGGGTTCTATGTGTATAGATGTACTTATATATTGGGCTTCAGTCCCTCAATGAGATTCATTCCATTCTCTCCAAACCCTAGCCATCATCTCCTAACATGGTATCAGAGCTCTAGGGTTTTCTCGTGCGACGACGGCGACGACGACAGCCACCTTCGGTCTCCCCCTCCATCCGGCAGCCCTCCTCTGGTTTTCCCCTTCACCCGGCAGCCCCCCCTCCGACCTCCCCGCCTCTCTCCTCCGCCCGCAAGGACCCCCCGACCCCTCCCCGCCTCTCTACTCCGCCCGCAAGGACCCCCCGACCCCTCCCCGCCTCTCTCCTCTGCCCGCCAGGCCCCCCCGACCCTTCCCCGCACCTCCCCTCCGCCCGCCCGGCCCCCCCGACCGCTCCCTTTCGCTCACCCGACACCCCCGACCTCTCCCTTTCGCCCGCCCGGCCCCCTCGACCCCTTCCTTCCGCCCGCAAGGCCCCCCCGACCCCTCCCCGCCTCTCTCCTCTGCCCGCCAGGCCCCCCCGACCCTTCCCCGCACCTCCCTGCCGCCCGCTCGGCCCCCCCGACGGGCCCGACCCTTCTCCTTTGCCCGCCCAGGCACCCGAGCCCTCCCCGGCCCCTCTTCCCCCTCCTCCTGAGCCCTCTCTCCGCCCGACAGACTCCGCCAGGCCCCCCCCCCCCCCCCCCCCCGGCCCCTCTCCTCCCTCCGATCAACCCTCCCGACCCCTCCCTCCGCCCAACAGGCCCCCCGACCCCTCCCCTCCACCTGCAAGCCCTCTCCCGGTTCCCCTCTCATTTGAGTTTCCTCCATGGCGTCTCCTCCAGTGCCGTTCGTCGTTGCGATCTCTCCACTGCTGAAGGCGGTCACCTTTCAGTTGTCCTCGGCCAGCGATTGACCTGGTTGGTGGCTCACTGTCGAGGCCACGCTCTCCAGTCGTGATCTTTGGGGTCACATCATCGGCGATGATCCTCTTCCAGCTGCCTCCTCTGGCTCCTCCTCTGTCACCAGCAGTGATGCGTCTTCTGCTGCGACTGCTACCACGGCAGCCACGGTTGCTGCTCTCACGTGGCGTCGCCACGATCAGGCCATCCGGGCCTATCTTCTGGACTCCGTTGCTCGTTTGCTCCTTGCTCCCATCGGCCGTCTTCCCACAACGCGCGCGATGTGGGAGTATCTCCGGGACCGGTTTCTCCAGCGCAGTGGCGCCTGCCGGCATCAGCTTATCTGTGACTCACAGTCTGCTTGTCAGGGGGAGCGTACGATTCAGGACTTCTTCAGTCTGATGAGTGCCTACTGGCATGAGCTGGACTCCCTGATCCCGGAGCGATGTGTTTGCCCACGCTCTAGGGATTTCCAGCGCTACCTTGATGAGGGCCATCTGCATCAGTTCTTGGCAGCGCTTCGGCCGGACTTTGCTCTCATCGCTGCCCAGCTCCTGCACTGTGAGCCACTCCCTAGGCTAGAGGATGCCCTTCTCGTCCTGGTCGATGAGGAGACTCGCCTTTAAACTCAGGGAACTCGTCCTCCTCCACTTGCTCCTGGCTCAGACACCGTTCTGGCGGCCGGGTTCTCCGATGAGTCTGTCTTCTGTCACTACTGCAAGGAGCCCGGCCACATGAAGCGTGAATGTCCTACACGACCTCCACGTAACCCCCGCTGGGGTCCGGATGAGAAAGCATCACGTTGGGCTCCTGCTTCTCGGGACGATTGACGAGGCGGTCGAGGTGGACGTGGTCCGTCCTCCTTCCGCCACTTTGGTGGTACAACGGCTACTGTAGAGCCCTCGACGCTCCACACTAGGGGTGGCAATGGGTCGGGTCGTGTCGTGTTCATGTCGTGTCTAGTCGGGTTCGTGTCCAAAAACCCCAGACCCGGACCCGACCCGTTTAACTAATCGTGTCTAGATCCTAAACCCGTACCCGACCCGCCAATAAACGGGTAGACCCGATAAGACCCGGTAAGAACCGTTTATCACCCGGACTATTCAGTTGACCCGATCCGACCCAATCCGACTCGACCCGACCTGACCCGAAAGACCCTCTGGTATTATATATTATAGTATCGGATTGCGGGTAGACCCGACCCGACACGACCCGTTGAATACTAAACGGGTCTTCCCGGGTCTACCGTGTCCAGACCCTAAACCCGGACCCGACCCGTTTATTAAACGGGTCTATCGTGTCGACCCGTTTACGACCCGAACCCGTTTAGCCCTGACCCAGACCCGCTAACTTCGTGTCGGGTCGTGTCAGGTCTGCCGTGTCAGGTCCGAAATTGCCAGCCCTACTCCACACTGCTACCACTGCACCTTCTTCTGCGCCTGAGCCGGACCGTCTTCAGCGCCTCGAGGAGCTCCTCCTTCGTCACCTAGCCTCCATCGGCTCCGCGACTGCTCACGGCTTGTCTGCCACCTCCGGTACTACTGTTCTATGGATCTTCGATTTGGGTGCCTCCTGTCACCTTACCTTTAACTCCACTGTACTCACTGACTGTTCTCCTACTCCCACTCACCTAGAGGTCCGCACTGCGGATGGAACTTTAGTCCCTATCCCGCAATGTGGATCCATCACTACTACCTCTAATCCTTCTGGTCGCCTGACCCTGCCCCATGTCCATCATGCCCCCCGTCTTAACATTAATCTGATTTCTATCAGTTCTCTTTGCGACTCTGGACTGACTGTCACCTTCACCCCTTCTGTTTGTGTTGTGCAGGATTCGCGGACGGGTCGGAGGATTGGGCTGGGTCGTAGAGCAGGAGGACTTTACCAGCTGGACCATCTACATGTGTCTTCTGTTCCTGTTGCGTCTGTTATGTCTGTTACTTCTGATGCCGACCTGTGGCACAGAAGGTTAGGTCATATATCGAGTGATCGACTCAATCGTTTTCCGTTCAGGCGCTTTGGGTCGAGCGTCCTTCTTCCCTCTCTCTGTTTGTACGGGTTGTAGACTGGCAAAGCATCTAGCCCTTCCTTTCTCTGCTAGTGCTTCCCAATCTGATGCTTTATTTGATTTAGTATATTCTGACATTTGGGGTCCTGTACCTATTGCATCTATTTCTGGTTTCATGTATTATGTGTGTTTTATTGATGACTACTCTAGGTGCACCTGGGTTTATCTTATGCGTCACCGGTCTGAAGTCCCTCACATCTTTAGGAGATTCACCACTATGATACATACTCAGTTTGGTCTGCGCATCAAGACTTTTCGGTCTGATTGTGCCAAGGAGTATCTCTCCTCTGAGATGCGTGAGATTCTTCAATCTCACGACACTCTTCACCAGCAGTCCTGTCCCCACACCCATGAGCAGAACGGAGTTGCCGAACGCAAACATCGTCATATCCTTGAGACAGCACGAGCCTTGCTTCTCTCTGCATCTGTTCCTCACTCCTATTGGGCTGAAGCTGTCACGACGGCTGTCCACCTCATCAATATCACTCCGTCGTCTGCTCTGTCCGGTACCACCCCATATGAGCGCCTTCACTCCAGCCCACCTGACTACTCTCTTCTTCGCACGTTTGGCTGCACGTGCTTCGTTCTTCGTCCTCCCCATGAGCGCACCAAACTCTCTGCGAGGTCTGTTAGGTGTGTTCACTTGGGGCTCAGTCGGGAGCACAAGGGGTATCGTTGTTACGATCCCTTGGCTCGCCGGATCCGTGTCTCTCGTCACGTTTCCTTTGTTGAGGATGTCCTGTACTTTTCCCCTGAGTCTCGGGATCTTTCCTTGCCTCCTGCGTCACCCTCCTCGCCCTCATCACTTCTCCACATCCCCGTTCTACCTCCGTTTTCTGCTGCCCCACCCACGCTTCCTCCACCTCCATCTTCCCCACCACCACCTCCTCCGTCTCTCTCGCCACCTCCACCACCACCTGTTACTTGTGTCTATGTTCGTCGGTCTGCAGCTCCTCCTTCAGAATCGATTCACACTGGTACTCCTTCGCCTGCTGCTGCTGCTCCCTCCTCCCCGGTCGTGGATCCTGCTCCTGTTCGGCGCTACCCGGCGTGCGAACGTCATCCTCCTGACAGATATGACTACTCTCCGGACAGGTTTGGCTACTCAGCCTTTACCTCTAACTCTCCTGACTCCTCTGATTACTCTGCCATTGCCTCCTATTCGCCATTTTATCAGGCTTTCCTTACTGCTATTCACACCCATCGGGAGCCCCAATCGTACCGTGAGACAGCTTTACATCCAGAGTGGCGGCAGGCCATGTCAGTTGAACTTGAGGCTTTTCAGCGGACCCAGACTTGGGATTTGGTTCCTTGTCCCTCGGGCGTGGTGCCTGTTAGCTGCAAGTGGATATTCAAGGTCAAGACTCGACCTGACGGATCCATTGAGCGGCACAAGGCCCGCCTCGTTGCTCGTGGCTTCTCCCAAGAGTATGAGATTGATTACGATGAGACGTTTGCTCCAGTTGCTCGGATGACTACTGTGCGTACCCTTTTAGCTGTGGAGCTGCTCGAGGGTGGCCTCTCCATCAGATAGATGTCACCAATGCGTTCCTCCACGGTGACCTCTCCGAGGAAGTTTACATGGCTCCTCCTCCGGACGTTTCAGTTCCTCCAGGCCACGTTTGTTGTTTACGCCGTGCTATCTACGGGCTCAAACAAGCACCTCGGGCATGGTTTGAGCGCTTCCGCAGTGCGGTTCTGGCAGCTGGATTTGTTGAGAGATACTCTGACTACGCTCTGTTCACCCGCTCCTCCAGTCAGGGTATTGCTGTGTTACTTCTGTATGTGGATGATATGATTATCACCGGGGATGATAGTGCTACAATAGCTTCCTTTCAGCGTCACCTCCAGAGCCAGTTTGAGATGAAGGATCTCGGCCCTCTCTGGTACTTTCTTGGTCTTGAGATTGCCCGGTCAGCTCGAGGATTGCTGATCTCCCAGCAGAAGTACATCTCCGATATTTTTGCCGAGACTGCTCTTACTGATTCTCGTTCTGCTGACATGGCTATGGAGCTTAACTTGAAGCTCCTCTCTACAGATGGTGAGCCTCTCCAGGATATCTCTCGCTATCAGCGGCTGGTTGGGATGCTTGTTTATCTCATCATGACTAGGCCTGATATTGCCCATGCCGTTGGTATTGTCAGTCAGGTCGTTCAGTCTCCTCGCTCGGTTCACTATGCAGCAATCCTTCGGATTATTCGGTATCTTCGTGGCACTGTCACTCGATCGCTGTTGTTTCCCTCCACATCTCCATTGGTTCTGCGTGCTTACTCTGATGCCGATTGGGCTGGCGATGTTGCTACTCGTCGATCTACTACCGGCTACTGCGTGTTCCTGGGTGATTCTCTCATTTCTTGGCGCATCAAGAAACAGAAGTCTATTGCACGATCCAGCACCAAAGCCGAATACCAAGCTATGGCTTCCACCACTGCAGAAATTGTTTGGCTTCGACGTCTTCTATTCGACTTGGGATTCAGGATTTCTGGAGTTACACCTCTGTTCTGTGACAACCGGAGTGCCATTCAAATTGCTAGCAATCCGGTTTTTCATGAGCAGACCAAACACATCGAGGTCGACTGTCATTATGTTCGGCAGGAGTTTCTTGCAAACATCATCTCCTTGCTGTTCATTCTCTCGACGGAGCAGACTGCTGATTTTCTCACAAAGCCCCTGACGATTGCTAGATTTCGTCATTTTATAAACAAACTCTCGGTACATGATCCGCCGTGAGTTTGAGGGGGAGTGTTAATGTATATACCGGGTCGGGTTCTATGTACAGTCGGGTCGGGTTCTATGTGTATACATGTACTTATATATTGGGCTTCAATCCCTCAATGAGATTCATTCCATTCTCTCCAAACCCTAGCCATCATCTCCTAACAGACTGTTTATTCCTTTTGACTTCTTTATTAATTCTTGTGCCTTCTTTTGTGATCTCACTTATATGCCATGGAAGATGTTATGAAATTAAAGTGTATTTGTTCATAGTGCTTTTGTCTGACATTATAGGCTTCTATCTTTTGAACTTCTATGCTTTTGTTGGATAAATAGTGATTGTACTCTGATTACATTTTTCTAGTACCAAAAGATATTCCATTCTCTCAAGTTCTCTATTTTTCTTCCTACCATCAAAAGTAATATTTCAGTAAAGTTTATATATTTTAAGTTGCCTGTATATTTTCAGGGTAGAAAGATAAGGATCAAGCAAGAAAAGCTCCATTATCTTCTTAGTGAACATCTGAAGCACAATGTTTTGCAGATTGGTCGGAACTTCTACTTACAAAACGTTGGCATATCGCAGGGAAGCTTGTTATCTTCCCTTCTTTGTTCATTTTACTATGGGCACCTGGAAAGGAGTGTGATTTTGCCCTATCTTGAAAAAACACATGAGCAACCTAATGTCGGCTTTAAAAACACCAAGATGGCTATTATAAGATGTATGTGCACAACTAAAGTTACTAGGAGTGAGCCAGCTGGCAATGCATCCCATGAGATAGAACCTGTTAAAGATGATGTATCGTATCTTGGGGAACCAAGAACCACTAACTTGGCTGAAGGGGAGCTGATACTTTCTAGTACAAGGCAACGGTGCCAGAGCGATTGTGCAGCGATAGGTTGTACTGATAGGGATGACAATGAGAATTCATCCTTGCCTAGCAGTCTGTTACTGAGGCTAATTGATGATTTTCTTTTCGTATCTACCTCAAAGAGGCAGGCAACTAGTTTCTTCAACAGGATGAGTAGGGGTTTCAGAGACTACAACTGCTTTATGAACAATGAGAAGTTTGGCCTAAATTTTTATGTGGAACAAAGCAGCAATTTGGTAAACCGGATATATACAGGTGCAGATGGGATTTCATTTCTTCCCTGGAGTGGTTTACTTCTCAACTGTCGCACCCTGGAAATCCAAGCAGATTACACAAGGTTATCTTCTTCATAATGCTATATCAGTAGTCAAATGACCATATTGCCCCTATGTCATTGTATTTTATTCTTCTGAATACCTGCTAAGATGGTTGTTTCACATCCAAACATCTATGCCAACATTTCGGGAGGCATGGTTTCACATATTCAATCACTAGTCTTAACCCCAGGCGATGCCTGGGAGATGAGAGAAATTTAAAAAAAAGGAGATAATTGGTGATTAATCCTTGACCAACATTTGATTTAACGTACAGGACATCCAAATATGGTTGGTTACGTCAGGTCCTTCCATTTGGCAAATGTCCACTTTACCCTACATGCAACGTACTGTACAAGGAGAAATCAGTGGAAAGTAGCACCAAACCTATCAAAGTCGGCCCTTAGTCGGGACTAGTCGGTCAAATCTTATTATAACCCCTCCCTCCTCCCTAAACATATATGATATACGAACTAGTATAAATGTCAATAAGTATATGATATTAGTCGGTCAATAACAATGTATGACTTCATACTTCACAGTATGAGTATAAATACATAAGTAACATAACATAGTTGTATTGGCTTCATGCCCATGTCAGAAGACTCAGAACTAAGAATCCATCACAATATTTGTTTGCTGATATTTAATCTGTGAACAACCCCTATTTTGATTATAGGGTTATATGGATATTAACAAATAAACAATAATTATTTGTCTATGTCTTTATGTCAGATTTTTCGGTTCTCAACAGATGATTATAGGGAAGAGCCATAGTTGCGACTCAAGGCTTTGAGGCAATACAAATAAATTTAAACAAAATTGATTGCAGAGACTCCTTCCAAAAAAAAAATTGCTTGCAGAATTCCATCTGGGGATTAGTCCTAGTCGAGTCTAGTCGGGATTTTGCTTAGCTATGAAAGAATCAGAATTAGTCGGTTGGCAAAATGCCGCCTATGCACTAGTCGCTGACTAGTCCTTATTTTGATAGCATAGAGTAGCACTTCGGCAATGAATAATAGCGATTGCTACAGTGATTTCATTGTAGTAAAAAACTTTTACTACAGTGATTTCACTGTAGGATTTTTTTTTAAAAAAATAGATTTTACAAAAAAATTTGCTACAGTGATTTAACTGTAGTAAAGAGACAATTCGGTACCAAAGAGGAACAATTGATTTTCATTATAGCAATTGTTCCTCTTTATTACCGAATTGATGCTTTTTGCTACAGTGTACCGAAGAAAACCAATTCGGTACTAAAGAACAATTGCTACAATGATTTTACTATAGCAAAGAGCAACAATTCGCCACTAAAGAGGAACAATTCGTAATATACTGTAGTTGCCCATTCGCTGCATTGAAAATAACGTGGGCTTTTAATTAAGGATATTTTTGTCATTTAAAGGGGATAAAAGTCAATGAAGGGACCTGTTGTAAGTGCATATGTTTTTATGTTTTGGGAGGGACCTGGTGTGTATAGGGATATTTGGACATCCTTTACATTAATCAAAACTTATGTCAGGGACCTACCACCAACTCCCCCCCCCCCCCCCTCAAAAAAAAAAAAATGAAAAATTGGATTATTGTAGCACTCCAGTAACTGAGGGCTTCTGACGGCCCATTGACTCCCTCGGGTTACTGTTGTGATACAGTAACCGGGGTTTGTTTTTTATTAGAGCTAGATTCTTCCTTGCACAAATAACCCATGCTAGTTGATATCGTATTTAAAGTACTCTTTCATAATTCCATGCAGAAATAAGTATAATACATGCAATTTGTATATACTGAAACAGTTGCTAACTATATTGGATATTTATTCAACACTCAACAGGTACTTGGGAGTTCATATAGGCTCAACTATTACAGTGAAGTCGCATGCTAAACCAGGCCATTGTTTGAGAGAAAAGTTATGTGATTATATGCGACCAAAATGCCACCCTATATTTTATGATTCCAACATCAACTCTCCTGCCATTGTCAAGTTGAATGCTTATCAAGCTTTTTTGCTATGTGCCATGAAGTTCCATTGCTATATTTGTAGCATGCCAGCCATTATCAGGCCAAGTTCAAAGTACCTACTGCAGATTATTGAAAGATCATTCAGGTACAGTTTTCATCGGAGTTTTTGGTACTGCCATTCTGCAAGCACTCCTCGTTTTATAATCTCTATAGCCAATAAAAATGACCAATAGGAAAAAAAATGCAACCTTGCTAACTAGCCTCGTACTGTTTAATAGATGGAACGGGACACAATGTTTACAGTAATGAGAAGTTCTTTTTTAGAATTGCTTGTTTTGCATCTATTGTGCATCATATCTTCTATTGTTTTTACAGTAATGAGAAGTTCTTTTTTAGAATTGCTTGTTTTGCATCTATTGTGCATCATATCTTCTATTGTTTTTAGAATTGCTTGTTTTAAAGACTAGTTTAATTCATATTGTAGACATACGCCAGTAGAGCAAGCATTTTACCCCTACATACTCGACACGTAGCGGATGTGGGAGCAGGATAGATGTTTGACGCAGCTAGTATGTACTTGACATCATGGTTTACCGCTACACAAGAAAGGGGAAACGGTTAGAGCATCTCTAGCAGACTCCACATTCTAGGGAGCCAAAAAGTAGGGGGAAATGCCCATTTCCTTAGAATAGGGAGCCATACTTGGAAGGCAACTCCAACAAACTCCCTATTCTAGGAAGACATACTTGGAAAGCCTGTTTTTGGTATTTTTTAGATTTTATAGATTTTTCTTAAATTTGTACCAGACTTTGGCAGGTGACCGTTGGGTTCCAAATCCTCAACGAACGAGCGATGCAGCGGACACGCGAGGTGGGGCTAAGTGGTGGGTGGGTGAAGGGGGGGACACGTGAGGCGGGGCTAAGTGGTGGGTGGGTGAAGAGAGGGGGAAAGCGGAGCTCGCTAGCGAACAGTCAAAATAGGGAGCCATGTGGCGAGCCTGTTGGATAGATGTCTGAGGCAACTAGTATGTACTTGACATCAGGGTTTACCGCTACATATGTTATACAACTTGACACACTTTTAAATTGGAATACATTATATACACATATTTTGAGCTTATAATTGTTTGTATTTGAATTTGTATATGCATTTGATGATCCAGACCATTCATCATGATATACAACGTCCAAGATATATATTTGGGCTTTCTAACTTATGGATTAAGGCCTCACAAGATGAATGTTGACTATACCACCAAATTAATAATCCATTTTGTCTATACGATCCCTGGCGATGTCTATAGCGATAAACAATCTGAATAATTTATTTGGGTTCTCGACCATGTCTTCTTTACAGTGACCTATTAGCCAATGTTCGTTTTGGGGCTGGTTAATACACAAGTTAGAAAACTCCCATTCATTTGATTTTTAGCTTCTAGGCAATTTGTGCATTCTAGATTATGATCAACAGTCTAAATTGTTCATTTAGAATACCTATCTTGTACTTTGCATCGGTTCCAACTCGAATCCTTCTGGAGGGATCCTAGATCAACTTCTATCTCTCTCTCTCTCTCTTATATATATATATATATATATTTATATATTTAGGGGGGGGGGGGGGGGGAATACGGTTACGAGTGCCTTTTTGCAGCCGGCTCCGTTTGCTTCCGGTCCAATTGTAGTGTGCCATGTTGTCTTTTTAAAGGGGCATAATGGGCACTACACTTGCTATCGGACTTGCCTTTCCCATTATACCCCTTTGAATGGACGACGTGGCACACTACAGTCAAGGTTCGAAATTTCCATTTCGGTCAATATTTCAACCCCTCTGGATATGGAAATATTTCGACAGTGTGGAAATATTATGATTTTATAGAAATGGTGGAAATATTGATTTTTTAATGGAATTTTTCAGTGAATCTCTGCATAGTCATAAACCAAGTATATATACACAATTTGGAACACTCAGATAATAATTATACCCAATCTACAGGTGTAAAGCATCATAAAGCATGTATTCTACATTTGAGTCTGTGAGTCTTGTGCAGTCTTGTTTGGTCATGTTTTGATCTATGTTTTTAAAATAGTTTTTAATCTTTTTGTGGATAAAAATATTTTCAAAATAAAGATTAGTTGATTGTTAAAATAATGCTTTAAACGATTTTGAAAACGGACTTAAAACAAGAAAATTGTGCAAGTTTGAAATCGTGCAAAAATTATGCTGAAATGCAAAACACTATTTTTTTACTAAGTCTGAAAAAATGAGTTTTTATAAAGAAAAATTTTTATACATTCAAAATTTTCTTTGACGGACCATGGTTTTCTAGATGTACTTGTAGTTCTATATCTTGTGGAATTTTTTGAGCTAAAAATGAGTTGATTTAATCACTTTTCTCAACATACAAATTTTATGAAAAACCGAAAAAACTGTTTTCTCCTACTAAAACTGAAAACCTACTTTTTGATTCACTTGGTTTTTGATTTTTTTGATATTTTTATTGAAATCAAATGGGGGGTATTTGCTTATTTACATATAATAACTTAAAGTAAATGGAGAAAATAAAAATTAAGTAAGACGACATTTACTTAATGTAATAACTTAAAGTAAATGGAGAAAATAAAAATTAAGTAAGACGACATTTACTTAATGTAAATAAGCTGTTGAAACCGAAACCCCCCGTCCCCTTTTATAACCTAGTCAGTCCCAACATTTTGGTGTTAAAATCCCGAAATTTCGCGAAATGTCTCGAAATTTCCCGAAATGTCCCGAAATATCCACGAAATATCACGATATTTCGTGCCAACAAATATATCGCACGAAATATCGCGATATTATCGTGATTCCTATTTCGTTCGATATCTCAATACGAATTTCGTGCCCGAGGTTTGAGAAAACCGAAATATTTCGCGATATTTCGCGAAATATGTCGAGATTTTGTACCTTGACTACAGTGGGACCGGAAGCAAACGAAACAGGTAGCAAAAATGCACTCTAAGGTTACTCATATTAGTTTCAGAATTTGCTAATTATTGTGAGGATGGCCACCTAATCATAGATAGCACATCCGCCAAAAATCAACAAATTCTAGAACTTCTAGGGCTATTAAATTTTAAAGGCTTAATCTGCCGTCAATTTTTACTGTTAATTTGAATATCATATTCGATAAGCCTAGATGTTTCCGAATTTGTTGGTTTTCGCTAAGCCCTCGGATCCTAAGATTCTAGGGTTCAAGGAATTCAACCCCCAAAAACATACAATAATGAAGGCCACATGCACTGGTTCGTCACATATAAAGTATCATATTCTAAGTCAACACGAATTTCCCCTCGTTCATTGTCTTCTGCTCTATCATATGATTCTGACAGTGGGGCTCTATATTGTAGACTAAATGTGTATCATCTTCTATCCCAGTTACATGTACAAGCTCATCAGAAAACGAATGCATGACATGGAGCACAGCCTCAATGCCCGCCCAGCTCTCCCTCTGAACAAGGTAGAAGTTACTTGGCTTGGGCTTTCTGCGTATATCCGCGTACTGAAGAGAAAACAGGCTCGGCACAAGGAATTACTCTCACTGCTGAGGTGCGAGTTTGCGAGAGCTGGAGGGATAGATGATGCTTCATCTCACTTGAAGTACTCCGTCGACGACTCTCACTCATCTGTGTTTTGGAAACTCAAGTTCTAGAGAGAGAACGAGCGAGTAATGACTTTATATTTTACTGCTTGAAAGCATTTCAAAGCAGATACTACTGCCTGATACTGTAATTCGACAGCGCAGTCGTTATGCAGCCGCATACTGATCGTATTTTGTGTAAGCACAGAATTTAATGACAGCAATGCACATAGTTTTTGGAGTTGCAACATCCATTCAGGAAAAAGATCAGACCACTGCTATTGACGTGATTCATGAGACCTTTGCTTCTATGAGCTGCCTTGTGGATAGGGCTGGCAATTTCGGACCGCAGACCCGACACGACGTTAGCGGGTCTGGGTCTGGGTCAGGTTGTAAACGGGTCGACACGATAGACCCGTTTAATAAATGGGTCGGGTCTGGGTTTAGGGTCTGGACACGGTAGACCCGGGAAGACCTGTTTAAAATTCAACAAGTCGGGTCTACCCGCAATCCAATACTGCAATATATAGTATCAGTGGGTCTATCGGGTTAGGTCGGGTCGGGTCAACTGAATAAACCCATGTGGTAAACGGGTCTTATCGGGTCTACCCGTTTATAAACGGGTTGGGTACGGGTTTAGGATCTAGACACGATTAGTTAAACGGGTCGGGTCCGGGTCTAGAGGTTTTGGACATGACCCAAAACTAGACACGACACGAACCCGACCCCACACGACCCATTACCACCCCTACTTGTGGATCATCGAGTGAGTATGGAAAATGCTTCTCGGCCATCCTGTTTTCCATCTAGATTGGGCCATTCTGCTTTCCATCTAGATCGGGCCATCCTGATCAGATGTCACGTTAGGATGGCCCGATACAGTAAATACTGTAGACATGGTCTGGTAGATCAGTTTTAAAGTCTATGCTTCAAGGAACTGGCTATGTAGCATTCGGTCCCCACATGCAAGATATTGTCTGCTTTGTCTGAAGGCTCACGGCTTTGAAACGCATCTCGAGTGTCTGAAGGCTCACATGCAAGATTTTGTCCCCTCACCTTACTTCACCTAATCCACTTTGACTTTCCTCGCCTCACGAGTCTTGGTTATTGGTTCTTGATCGAACTTAGCGATTTTCGCCGGATCCATCAGTTCGGAATCAATTTCAATTTCAGCCATCCTGCTTTCCATCTAGATTGGGCCATTCTGCTTTCCATCTAGATCGGGCCATTCTGATCAGGTGTCACCTTAGGATGGCCCGATACGGTAAGTACTGTAGACATGGTCTGGTAGATCAGTTCCCCACACACAAGATATTGTCTACTTTGCCTGAAGGCTCACGGTTTTGAAACACATCTTGAGTGTCTGAAGGCTCACATGCAAGATTTTGTCCCCTCACCTTACTTCACCTAATCCATCTTGACTTTCCTCGTCTTAAGAGTTTTGGTTCTTGGTTCTTGATCGAACTCGGAGATTTTCGCCGGATTCACCCGTTCGGAATCAATTTCAATTTCAGCTGAGTCAATTTCAATCCCAGGTGGATCCACCCGTTCGGAATCAAACACACTCAGCTTGCGCCAACCGAAGGCCAAAGAAAAATGTAATGTGACAAGGCCTCCTGCTCTTGCAGATAAATACTAGGTACAAACAAATGGGAGCCTTTTATCTTACAAGAAAAACCTGTGTGGTGTGGTTTGTCAAGGAAAGAAGAGCTTGGTGTACAAGAGCTCGTTCCAGGTATCCTGGAGGCCGGGCAAGCACCAGTGATTGCAGTCGGCATAGCTCTTGGGGTTCGCGATCTGCTCGGGGGTCAGCGGGGTCCACTGCTTCTTGTATATCTGGGTGTGCGCGTCCTTTCGGTACTCCGAGAGCTGGGTGATGTTGAGGACGGTGACGGGCATCTTCGTCTTGCTGAACACTTCCCCGATCACCCGCATTAGGGTCTTGCTGGTGCTCGAGCCCCAGTAGGTCGGGTCCTCAATAGGTGCCGTCTCGTTGTAGCAATTCCCGTCTGGTTCCCCTCCCCATTCCTTGCCCCTGCCAAACATTTCGTGTTACAAAGATACTCCCAATGGATCTCATGGTCCATTCAGGAAAGATAATTACCATATAGAAGTACTAGTGTGAACCCCAGGCGATGCCTGGGCCGCATACGGGCGTGAGTCACGGTCGTCGGATGAACCCTAATCTTCATAGATCGGACGGTTCAGAATAACAAACCCCCAAACACTGTAGTGCTACCATAATGGTCTGTTTGGTTGGAGGGAGTTGGCACAGGCGTGTTCCAACTCACGCGTGTTCCGCTAAAGCGGCTGTTTAGTTCCGTGCGGAGGCTCCCGACCAGATGAGTTTCAACTCCTCCGTGCGTTTCGATTGTATAGAAAACACGGGAGTTTGTACCCCACGGTTTTCAGGTGGAGTTCCAACTCATTCCGTTTGTACCCCACGCGTGAGTTGGAATACGCCGGTTCCAACTCCCTCCAACCAAACAGACCCTAAGGGAGGGTTTGCTTCATGTCATCATATATATAGATGAATACCAAGTGACGAAAATCCATAACCTTATTCCTACTATTTGGGGTCAGTTTTATGAATCCTTCTTCACTAATTATTCTTCGGGTAAATTAAACTTTACCACCCTGAATTTTATCCCAAAATCACTTAACCCCTCTAAATTCAGTTTTGATTACACGAAAATTACCCAAAGAGAAAATTTAGTAGTTGACAGAAGAGGGTATTGTGCTAACAGTTAAAACTATAGGGACCGATTTGGAACGAAATAAAAATAAAAATCTTCATCATAATGTAATTATTATTAGAATATTTATGATATATACAAGATTATATGTCTCATTTTCCCCTCATATTTTTATAATTTGGGTAAGATCTCGCAAAATGGCGGTGAGTTTGCAAGGAAACATGGAGCAATTTGTCAAATGCTAATAGTTTTATGGTGAGCTAATCAAGAATTAAGCGCCCCGATCGTGTTTAGACGGGCCTCGTAAGAGCTACATGGCCACTCACCTCTCATGCGAAGGAGACATGCTCGCGAAGAAGACCCTGTTCTTGCGAGGATCCATGTTCTTCCCCACCCATTTCACCATCCTCCTCAATGCCAACCGATACGCATCCCCTACTTCCATCAACTCGATGTCCTTCATGTCGCCCTCGAACGAACCGCGCCTGTAACCCACAACCACCCGAAATTAGGCACTGAACAGAGATTTGCTACTGAGATGGAGGCAATGGGTTGAGGTAGGAGGGTTACAGAATCTTCATCTTCTCCCCGGTCATCCACCATAAATACGTGTTGAAGACCAAGATGTCGACTCCCTTCCAATGCCGGGCATGCTTATTGATTGATCCAGCGCGAACTATCCGGTCGGTGATTCTGTGCACGACGGCATTGTCGGAGTTCGATTCGACGATGAAGGGAGCCCAATAGAACTCGATGGTAGCATTGTAGTCCTAAAGATCCCAAGCAATGCTCAGTGCGAAAAATCAGCAGCAAAAGAGTGGTGCTTCTCGGGGATTTGCTGTAACATTACCAGAGCTCGGAAGACGGTTAGCGAATCGAAGGTCTCCATTGATTTGGCGCTCTTGGGGATGATCCTATGAAGGAGGCACACCATGGAGACGAACTGGCCGCGATTCAGGGAATCCCCGACGAACATCATCCGCTTCCCTCTGAGCATTTCGAGCATCAAGGTGGCATTGAAGCTGCAATTCACGACAAACCCACATCAGCCGCGGCTGATCACAACCCGAGTAGCGGAGTCAACGGACGCAGCGCGATCAGAGGCAAGATTGATTGCATCAAGAATGCCAAATTTCACGATTCTTCCTTGAAAAGATAATGATTTTGTGTTTTCAGAAAAAAAAAAAAAAAAAAACTTCATCTTGATTCAAGAAATTCGTCCATGGTATTGGGCTGATGGGTAGGTACCCAGTGATCCTAATTTCAGTGTTGAATACTGGGTTTAGATCGGTTGTGATCAAATGGCCTGAATTCCAGGCGGCTGCAATCCGAAGAGAGAGAGAGAGAGAGAGAGAGAGAGAGAGAGAGAGAGAGAGAGAGAGAGAGAGAGAGAGAGAGAGAGAGAGAGAGAGAGGGTGATACCTGGGAAGGGAGCACCCATGAGGCTGCCATCGCCAATGTTGGTAGCCGGTGTCGGGCCGGCCGTGTGCCCGGCACGTGAGCTGGGGCTGGATGTAGGGGCACTCCTCCTCCTCGTACTGAGGCCGCGACACCTCGTCGTACACCCACGCCCCCTCGAACACATTGCACCCCGGCTCCGTCTCCCCCACCGCGAACGGCAGCGCCGCCGCCTCTAAGGCACCACCCAATCAGCCCAGAGATTTTTTTAGGGAAGAACACAAGCACAGTCTTAGACGATTCCGGTGGCTCTTTTTACATACCTTGCGGCGGTGCTGCGGATGGCCGTGGGTGCCCTCGGAGGTCCTCTAACTGCTGGGAGGGGAAGAAGGGCCGCCGGAGGAGGATGCAGGTGAAGTCCTCGCCGTAGAGGATGGCGACGAAGACGATGAAGGCGAGGGCGACGAGGTAGGAGGAGATGCGGCTCCTCCGGTGGTGGTGGGAGGCGGAGGAGGAGGAGGACTTCATCTCATTTTGGGCGGTGTTCTGGTTCTGGCGAGGTGAGACCGTGAGAGGCAATGTAGACAGTCGACAAGAGGGTCTTGGCCTTTGGGTCATTGAGGAGAATGAGTCTCTTGACACACCAAATATTCATTTTCACACACCAAATCTTCTTTTCACACCACCTAATTTTTAAAATTTATATATTTACTTGCTTCACACTTTCAAATTTTAAAAACCCATATACTATCATTCATTTTACCTTCTCCATCAACTGCTCCGACGAGCTCCTCTCCACTCTCCGTCCCTCCCCGAGCTCATCTCCTTCTCGAGCTCCCCCGCTCAGACACCGTAGGTTCCTCCCTCCGTCGATTTTCTCTCCGTCTAACACCCTACCACCTCCATCAACCGCTTCGACTAGATCCTCTCCGCTCTCTGTCCCTCCCCTAGCTCCCCCCGCCAAAGTGTCGTAGGTTCCTCTCCGCTCTCTGCCCCTCGTCGATATTCTCTCCGTCATCGTCTACCGGCATTCAAACCTTACGTTCGGCCAACCAAAACCGAACATTATACAGTACATCTGCCGGACCATGACCGAACATGGTAAAATACGTTCGATCGCGCAGACATGATACAATATGTTCAATCATGGTCGGCTGAACGTACTATATAATGTTACCTTGTTCGACTCTGGTCGGTCGAATATGTTTCAAACAGTAAAAAAAATGGATGTTTCGATCATTTTACTTGGGGGTAATTTTATGATAAAAAAAATTTTCAACAGGGTTTGGAGAGCAAGTATTGATGTGTCAATAGCAGCTCTCCATTGAGGACATTGAATGTTTTAGATATTGTCATTGAATATAGGGTAAATTACACTCTAGCCCTTTGAAGTTTAGCCCAAAATCAGTTGACACCCCCTTAGTTTTTATTTGGGGTAATGTGACTTACGTTAGAAACCCCAAAATGCCCTCACCTGCTATCTTCTTCCATCTCCCTCTCAAGCTCAAGTTACAATAGCAGAGCTGGGAGCGAGCAGCAGAGGTGGCGGCAACGGCGAGTAGTGGGGGCGAGCAGGGTTCGATTCAGTCGTTCGGTTTAGGATCCTAGGTCTAAAGTTCATCCCATGGCCTATAGATCTTAGGTTTAGGGTTAGGTTTAGGTTCGGTTCAATGGCGACGGCAAGTAGTGGAGGCGTTTGGTGGTTTGGTTTAGGATCCTAGGTCTAGGGTTCATCCTATGGCCTACAGTTCTTAGGTTTAGGGTTAGGTTTAGGTTCGCTTCGGTTCGGCAGCAGCGGTGAGCAGTGGAAGTGTTCGATGGTTCGGTGGCATTCAAATAAAAATTTGAATTGTTGTAGAGGGCATTTTTGTTCACAATAATTGTTTGGGCTGGAGTTTAAAAGCATCTCCTTAAAAGGACTGTTCACCAACTCCCCCATTGTATTTTCTTCTTTTGCTAATTTCTATCTAATCAAAACCAAATGACTTAAAATAGTCGCCCTGAACCACGAAATCACTGCGGTTCGGGGTCCAGCCATCGACACTTGTCCCCACCCATTTGATCACCTAGCCCTTATGATGGGAGCCCCCTGGGGTTCTCCCGGTGGCTTGTAGATATCAACAATCTTGAACCATCCAAAGGGACGGAAATAACACGTGTCGATAGCCGGACCCCGAACCACATTGATACCGTGGTCAGTGACGACTAAATTAAGGGCTTTAATTTTTGGTTAAACTTGAGGGGGGTGGAGTATAATTTACCCTTGAATAAATATAGACCTTCTTACCAAAAATATATATAAATATATATATAGACCTTTATATGTATAGAAATATAATACAATGCATACAGATTCTAATTTATACAGGATTATGATCCAATAAATGCAAACCTTTAGGTCATCTATGAGTAGCTGTCACATGTTTTAGTTATCGTGTTTTTTTTTAGAAGGAATTTTAATTATCATGTTAGTATTTGCTTCTTTATTTTTTGAGATCAACAGGTGTCCCGAAATTTTTCGGGCAATGGCCCATTTCCGGCTCAAACTAATCTCTTTGGGAGTAAAGCCTGACCCACTTGGAATTTTCCACCTCACTCCTAGGTAATACGAAGGGGGGGGGGGGGGATACTCACCCAAGAATCAGCTGCTTGCCAACTCTGCACACGATTGAGGCCGCGTCCCAGAGGTAAAGCACTTGCCCCTTAAGGTGGCAGGCCGCGGTATCAAATCTCATGAGTTCTCTCTCCCATTTTCGTCGTGGGCTTCCCTCCTGCCTTTGGGGCGGTTTATGCGTGCTCCTATTGTGAGAATATTGTAGGCAGGATGGATTCGAACCCTAGCCTATCTTGTACTCTAAGCACTAGCAGGTGATGTACTAACCGCAAGGTCCCTTCTAAATAAAACCTAAAGAAATACTTCACTCCACACTTATTTTGAACTTTATGAGCCTGACCCTCCATTTTCTTTGAATTGCCGAGTTGGTCCAATTTTACGAAACCCAGATTGAACAACTATTTCTTAGATCTGGATCTAAGCCTGTGTGGAGGAAGGTGTTGAGGAAGGAAGGAAGAAGTGAGGTTTCTTTGGTTAGAAGTGAAGATCAGATGACATGAGAAAGTTTGTATATCATTATCATGTTAGAGAGAGAGAGAGAGCGAGAGACAGAGAGAGAGAGGGATGTGGTGTTGGGTAGGGAGAAGAGCGAGTGGAAGAGATGATTAGGGATTTGGTAAGGTTTCAACGTCATTGTTTGAAAAGTTGGTGTTTTAACAGGTTGCCTGGATCTCCCTTTTTTTGCACTCTTTCTGTGCGTGACCAGCTATCCCAGCTAGCAAGACACGTGTACCAATGAGAAGTTGGTCCCCGAAAACCTTTCGGACATCGGGCTCGGACTAATCCCTCCAGAAATGTGCACAGACCCACACAGATGCTTACCCATGCACTCCTGCGTAACTAAAACGGACTGTAACTGGCTTGCAACAGATGTACTCTCGCGTTATGCATGCCAATCAGTAGGATGCGCTTCGCACAGGCTACGGAGTGGCGTGCACAGCATAGGAGTACAGGAACCGTGCGTGCTCAAAATTTTTCTGACTCCCAGGTCGTGCAATGCGGAATCAGCGGCCACTATGCACACACTGACGGCTTGTACCAAAGTGCCCCTACGCATCGCGGCTGTTATTTCCACATCGCACATGTCTAGGTGCTATTGGCTTATTATTGGGTGTGTATGCGAGAACTTAACCTAATTATATACCACATATTATATACATCCCCGTTGCGGCTATTACCAAGGGCAACCCACATGATCGGAGCGTAATTGCTGATTTTTTTTTATTAAAGTAAATATGCCGGTCAAAGCAGCCTCGCAAGGCATAATGGGTTGAGCCGAGCAACCACAGATGAGATCGTGAGATCCGTTGTTTCAATTTTTAAGATGTGGATCGCCCATTGGATCGATTTTTTTATCGACAAAGGTAGAAATCTCTGTAACCTAATTACATGTTGATCTTTGATTAATAAACTAGTTGGGGGCTGCCTTAACCCTCTCTCTCCATTTGGAGGGGTAATACCCTACTACGAGGAGATGGATTCGGGCCCGGGGTGGGATAATACCCTACTAGGTCAGGGTGGGCCCAAATCCGGCCCGTTGCCATCTGCCGATCGCACTAACAGGTGAGCTTACCCAATGCCGTCCTTTACTGGTAGGGTGAGCACACCCACCCACCTGACGTTAGGTAGAACCATCATGGTTGGTTAGAAAATAAAATATTGGATTAGGACTTGATCGTGCAGTGTATTTCTCAACCACTCACATGCTGCTCTTTTGGGCTTTCCTCCCCAGACAAATTTTAATTTCAAACCACCCCACCGTCTCTGACTCCATTCTTGCTGCCGGCTTGGTTTGCTACGTTTGCTTCCGGCCCAATCATAGCAAGCCACGTCGGCAGTTTAAAGTGGTTTAATAAAAAAAGTCAAGTCCGGTAGCAAGTGTAGTTCCCATTATGCCCTTTAAACTGACCCACATGGCTGATTGCGATTGGACCGAAAATAAACACAGCAAACCAAGCCTATAGCAAAAATGCACTCCACCATCTCTATACTATAACGAGAAAGGAACATTCGGAGAAATTTACATTTATACCCCTGGTAGAATAATTTAGGGAGCAAAACAAAAATAAAAAATAAAAAAAGTTACAACACCCTGTAGTTTGACCAATTATCACTTACACCGCCTCATATTTATTATCCTTATAGTGCGTCCCTATAGTTTGAAAAACTACACATAGGCCCCCTCTGGAGGGGGTGCAAGAGATGTGTTTTTCAAACTATAGGAGGTCATTTGCAGGGTTTTAAACATAAGGGGGGTGTAAGTGATAATCGGTCAAACTACAGAAGTCTATGTATAATTTACCCAAAAAATATATTGGGGACATAATAGTTTATTTTGAGCCCCCTAAAGAAAACATTTTTGGGACAGATGTCCCGTCTCGAACGTGCAGAATTCTAGAAATTTTTTTTTTGAAAAAAGACATTTAAATATGAATAATTTTTAAAAAAGATCATAATAAATCAGAAATAAACAAATTAACCAGAACTGATCATTACAAAAACGATACTAGGTCATAATGAGACACTACAATAAAATGCTGATAGATATCACCAATAAAGAAAACCCTGCAAATAAAACTCCTGATCTCTAAAGGATTTTACATTCTTGTGATCCTAATTCGATTTCCAGCCATTGGAAGTTGCTTTCATACGACCGGCTTTCGACCTAACATCATCCCTCAGCCTTGAGCATCCAAGCTTTGAGACCGGCATTGGCGGTTTTATCAAGGCAACCAATCAAGTGTTCCGACTATTCTTTCAAAGCAATGATTTCGCAAAACTCTGATTAAATCAAGTAGCACGTTCAACCGCGAAGGTGATTAAAATTCCCAGCTTAAAAGAAACACCACCATAAAACAAGTTATTGATGCAAATGACTTATAATCTCTCTCTAGGAGTAGACCTAAACAATTCAAACACTCCCGCCGAATCGACCCAGAAAAAAGTCTTCATGCACTCGGGGTCACGGGGTACTCGAACACCACTTCTTTCCCGCAGAGCTTGCGGTACACCCCGGAGAAGGTCTCCAGTTTGGTTTCAGTACTGTGGCGCTCCTTTGGGTCCAAGTAGATCTGTTGCAATGTAAAGCTGAGTATTTTTTTTCCTTTTAACTAGTTTTATCAGAGAATAGAACTGCTGATTTGTGATTGTTTCCTCACCTTGATGATCTTGGTGCCGTCCAATCGATATCGTACGCGCTTCCCAACGATCTCTGCCGGGTACACGACGTCCTCCAGAATGGCATCATGGACCTGAGTGAGTGTGCGGTTGCGGGGGCGCACGATGGCCGACCCTTTCTTCGGCGGCCTTATAATCCTCCGTGAGGCAATCACTACCACCTCCTGCGGTGGATCGCAGGTAACTTGATGTGAGAAATCCCATTATTCACCAGATAAAAGGATTCAATAAACAAAAACAGAAAACAGAAGTTGAAGGAATATCAATATAAAACAGCAAATATACTAGCAGCAAATTTTACTATACAAGGAAAATATAGATAAAGACATTCTAAGTCTAGGGCTTCGTACTAGACAATAAAATCAAAAGTTATTGGGATTATTAATAAAGGGTTTATCGGTCGTTTATAGCCCCACGATAGTTCTGGCCTGTTAGCCATTCAAGTTTGTGCTAGGGACACAGTATAAGAATAAAGGCCGATTTGCAAAAGAACCAACATCATTCATGGCAATCAATGTTTGTGCTGGATTCTACAACTATTTTTTTTTTGCTTTTGTTTTAGCTTAGGATTTCAACATAAATTGCGTATAAGTTCTGTACATTTCTTTTTTGTTTCAGTTTTATCTATTTTCACCCTGGTATGGATTGGGCCGAATCAAGACAGATAAGCCAAATCGGATCTCAATTAGACCCAAATTGGCCAAATTAGAACCCAATCAATCGACCAAGACCTGATTACATCGGAATTCAACATGAATCTTTTTTACTTTTTAAAATTTCTAATTCTTTTTTCCAAACTGATCAACCGGCCAAATTCGAACCCAAACTACCAGAACCAGTTCGCTTTTCGGTTGGTTCAAACCCGAACCCAAATTATCAAACCTTTGTATTTCTAAGTCTTCATTACAATAGGCTCATGCAGTGATCCATGCTTTCATCATGTTTATTTTGCATTAAATAAATATCGCTTCAACATTATTGTTTGGTAGTCTTCTATAATAGTACTGTTTGTTTTGCCCTTTGTAAAGGGTGTGCTTCACATCTAGTGTGGATATGAGGTATTTAAAATGGGGCCAAATGTTTTGCATGCTGAAAAAAAAAATGGTAATGAATCAAATTTGACAAGGGAGAAATCTTCTTGCAAGTAAGATTAGCATATACATTACATAGGAATCCTAGAAGGCAAAAGTAATGAATTTGAAAGTTCACATAGCTTGCTTAAGAGGGACTATAGTCAATAGTAAAGGGATAGTCGAAGGGGTGCTAACTTTTTCAATGCAGGAAAGATTGAACAGTAAGGCTGTTGGGACTCACGAGGGCTACAGAGAAAGAAAGGGAGATATCAATGTTATTAGTGACTAAGCCCACAAGTAGGTTAATGGAGAGGGCTGAGAGCAATTTGGTTGGAGATTGGTACACTCTTGCAGGTTTTACCCGAGGAAGAAAGGATTCCTACAAGATGTGACTAGTCTTGTTGGGAAGAGAAGACGTATGGCAGGGTACATGGTGCAAAAGGCCTGTAGAGTTTAACTATGAGATGAGGCAAATATGGTGTATAGTCCTGCAATAGTGAGTACAAGTTAGGGAAGAGATGAAGACTGGGATTAGCATAAAACAGATGAACTGGGGGGGGGGGGGGGGGGGCAACAATTGTAATAAGCTTTCCTCAAATATTTGAAAGGGAAACTTGTAAAAGCCATACCAACATGATGATGAGTTTGAAGAGGGCATCCCTGTATTGAGAAAGGGTTTTTGGTTGTGTTCACATGCAAGCATCTCAAATAATGGTTGATATTCCAATGCTAATACAGGTTTTTGGTTGTGTTCACATGCAAGCATCTCAAATAATGGTTGATATTCCAATGCTTTTTTTTTGCATGGTTAATAGAGCTGAAAAGGGGTCAAACTTTGGAAGAAATTGGTTCGGATGAGTCGTGCAATGATTTTCAAGAATTTAGTACCCCAGGACAAAAGGGTACTGGAGGGCATCTGAAAGAAGTCTGAAGTTTTAGAAAAAGTGAAATGGATTTGGTCAAATAACTTCATATGATTATCCAAGGGAACTAGTGATAATTATAAATATAAGAGCATCATCATTATATAAAGTGTCAATAATTATGTGAAATCAATTTTTTATAGGAGCAGCACAAGATTAAGTTATGATGTATTCAATAAATCATGAGAAAGGGTGGTTAAATGAAGTTTAACAAAAGAGATTAACACACTAGGGAACTAAAAGTTTTATTCTTGAAGATCATTATCAAAGCAATTTTTATTATTAGAAGTGGGGTGGAGAGATTTAGGGAAACATATATATATATATATATATATATATATATATATATATATATATATATATATATATATTGACTTTACTCTATGGCAGAGTTACGAGAGGCTATTAAGTGGACTTTAAAGAAAGGTCTCTTCAATGTTCAATCGAGATCATTAAAGATAGAAAAGCAGGGAAATCATATGACAAAAAGACTTGCGGTATGAGTGATGCATTATATGAGACGTGGATTTGCACTTTTGCAGGAAGGATCTAACCTTATGCCCAATACTCTTTATACTCCTAATGGATATGCTAATAAGTGATAGCAAAGATCAAGAGGAAAGCTTTTAGTCTGTTATTTTTGAAGCATGACGTGTTATTGATTAAACTATAAATGGATTACACTAAATTGGAGCCACAGATAAAAGGGGGCAATAGATTCATCAAATTAAAATGGAGCACATGAAATGCAACATTGACGCAATGATGAAATATCAGTTACAACCGAAGAACTTACAAGTGTGATATTTTTTAATACTTTGGCCCTAGAAATGAAAAAAGAAAAGGTAAATTACACTTTGCCCCCCTAAAGTTTAGCTCAAAAACACTTAACCCCCTATAGTTTAAAAAACTACATTTTGCCCCCCTTCAATTCAGTTTTGATCCGATAAAAAATACTACTGAGGAAATTAAGTAGTTGATGAAAGGGAGCATTGTGCTAACATTTCAAACTTTAGAGAGTGATTAGGAACAAAATAAACTACAGGAGGGTTAAGTGATTTTTAGCTAAACTTCAGGGGGGCAAACTGTAATTTACCCAAAAAAATAGATAACAAAGTTTGCAATAAGATCATATTATCATAACATACTTAAAGGAAACTACTGAAATGGTGTGAAAGCTGTGTATCAATAAAGCCTCTAGTGCGACTATAATATATGTATCGTAGTGTTGACAAGGCACAGAGTACGCCCTTAGTGGAGATGAGGATGTCGTGGTAGATGTACAGTACAACAAGAAAGAACAAACTTAGAAAAAGGGAAAAAAGAAGCCAATAAAATATACTATCAAAGGATGAAATCATTTTGAACATATTAAAGTTCAATTGCGGAGAACAATTTTCCAAAAAAGGCATCCACCAAGAGACGGATGCAAGTTCAAGTTGAAGAGGCTAGGGTGATGGGTACGCAACAGATTGGCATGGTATGCATACTATGAAGAATGGATGTCTTTAAGTGGATCTGATTGCTGTTGACCCATTTTAGCTAATCAATTTCCTTAATGAGCATACATTAACACATGGGATCATTTAACTAGCATTGAAATTTTAATTCTTTTTTTCACGTAAATACTATAAATTTTATATCACGAAGACAACAGAAATCATGAATAGGTTTACATGTTTGTAATATATTATCATCAAGATGTGGCAAATCCATTTATGCATTAAGGTACTAGAGGGATGCATAACCATATTTTCGATCTTTTTGTAGCAAGTTGATCAACTTTACAACGTGTGGAAGACCAGTTTGAATGGAATGAGTTCTCAACAGTAACTTTGGAAGTGGTAAGAAATACTTTCTGATATATAAATAAAACGTGAACAAAAAAATATAAAGGTGGAAGATGATCATAAATGCTTGAGTATGCATATACCTAGCCTTTGTATATGTTAGTTCTTTCTTCGGGTATATTCGCCTTGGTTGACCCCATCTCACGTACAACATATATAGGGCCATTGCCCCATTAAGTCTCTCTCTCTCTCTCTCTCTCTCTCTCTCTCTCTCTCTCTCTCTCTCTCTCTCTATATATATATATATATATATATATATATATATATATATATATATATTATGGTATCAAAGCCATTCACCACACACTTGTGAGCTACCCTCAATTTGATCTTGTGCCGTGCTTTCCCTTTGTTCCCGACTTCATTGGATCCAATCCTGCTAGACATCATTAACAAAGAAAGGAGATTCATTTGAGATAAGTAGTAGAGGCTCAAGATCTTCGATCCTCAGGCAAGTGTAGATCGTGGATCTCTCAAGTTCTTCTCATCCATGAGATCCGACTCGGTGTTATTGCTCCTCGGCATTTGGTACGAAGGTCTCCTAGTCAAATCTACCGTGATGGTCTCCTCGTTGACGAGATCAGCTACGTCAGATCTCCTCGGCGACATCATCTGTTTTCAGAGCAGCATAAGAGATCTCCTAGTGACTCGGCGAGCCCAGCAACGTAGGAGTCCGACAGTCATCTTCTGCAAACCCCAGTAGCAGCTTTTGTTCCGAATTTGGCATCCTTTTCTCACAGGGAAAAAGAAACAACAATTCAATCAATCTCAGCACTTCAATCCATCAAGGACTGAGATCATGGACAGATAAGTAATCGGATCATAAGCCCTTAAAACCGGAATCAGAACTTTCTATTTGGGAGCCTCTCCTTCGAACTTGTCCTTCCTCTCTTTGAGTCTCCTTCCTACCCCAATGACACTTCCACTGCCCCTGCTTCAGTGCTTGAACCCCATTGCTCGCCTGTCATTTACACCTGCACTGGTCGACAGCTCCACCTGCAATGTCACCTTCACAGTTCGACCTGCTACCACTTCTTTAGCAAAGGCTTCAAGTTCACCACCTTCGTTACCAGTCTCGGTTGATCGTGACGATGAGTCTTTTGTTCCTCCTACACATTACCTTGAGCATGAGCGGCATTCATCTGATCGCTATGGCTTTTCTCAGGTTGCTTCTTACTTGCCCAAGTTTCAGTCTTGCGATTATCAATTCTCTTCAGATAGGGGTGGCAATGGAACCCGATCCAAACTTTGGGTATGGGTATAGATTTTGTACCCAAAACATGGTTGGGTACGGTATAGGTATAGGAATTCCACCCAATCAATTTTCGAGAGTTTCGGATATAGGCACCCCAATACCCATAGCCGAAACCCGATTTTTCCATACTTTTGTATAGTATATAATATGATTGGACTCCGAACACATTGTAATAACTAAATTCTAACCGAACTAATACCTCTACCTAAATTCTACCCAATCTAATACCTGGTTAAAACCAATATGATAAGAAACCATAAGATCTCCTTAAAATTTTCATGTAATATATTAATTTTTCCTCAAGCAATTACATATGCGGTGGAGAAAAAAGAGAGATTCATACTTAACTCATACCCAAAACCCAAAGCCCGGGGTATAGGTAGGGTATGGACCCTCTTATATCCGAGATGGTATGGATCGGGTACGGACCTTGTCATACCTGAATGGATATGGGTATGGGTATGGGTATGGGTGGGGGTAGGGGTAAGATCTGACCCAAACTCGACCCATGGCCACCCCTATCTTCAAAAGCCACGGACTTACCGCGAGTCAGTTCAGATTCAGCACTGACAACAGGCTATAGCTGAGGAGTTGCATGCCTTTCTACTGATTGGTACTTGGGACCTTATTCCTCTTCCTTTAGGGAATAACCCTCTCAGTTGTCACTGGATCTATATGATCAAGAGAGGTATAAGGCCTTTCTAGTCACTCGTTGCTTAATCCAGAAGTACGATGGCTACTCCAGATGCATGTGAAGAATGATTTTTTTCATGAAGACTTTTTTTAGTAGGTTTGCATGTGGCATATTGGTCTTCCTTCTCCACAGCATGTATGTCATCTTCATGGGACATTTACGAGTTCATGCAAGCACACAAACTTGGAAACTTGGTTTGGGCACTACAAGACTTACGTACTTGCAAAAGGTTCACAGAGAATGAGTGATTATACTATGTTCATGGTCGTGCAACATTGCTTCTCTATGTTGATTACATAATCGTAATTGCTTATGATGATGCTACCATTGATTCTCTGAAAAGGAACCTCCAGCAGTAGTTCGAGATTAAAGACCTTAATCCACTTTGCTACTTGGTCTTGAGATTGCTTCTTCTCCCCTAGGACCAAGGATAGTTAGTTTGTCTTTGATGTACTGATTCGTGTCGGTCTTACTGACTCCTGGACCGTGGGCACAACGATAGAGATTAATATGAAGTTTCGTCCCACTAATGACAAGTTGCTTTCATATCTCAAGCGCTACATGCAACTTGTTGACGCTCTTGTCTACCTAACGATCACTTGCCCAGACATTACACATACTATTTGAGTTGTTAGTTTGCTAGTGCTCCTCCCTTAGTTCACTATGTTGCACTGCAAATGATTCTTCGCTATTTTCGGGACACATTGACTCGCTCTATGTTGTCGTCATCTTCCTCTTTGGAGCTACGCGCCTATTCCAATGTGGACTAGGCAGTAGGCAGGTGATCCTACTGGCTTCTGCATCATCTTAGGTGACTCGCTCATCTGCTGGAAGAGCAAGAAGCAAGATCATTTCACTCTCCAGCACTGAGGCAAAGTATCGTGCTATGGTACGAATGGTGTGTGAGGTTGTGTGGTTGTGATATATACTCGGGGTGATATGGGAGGGCAGATGACCCCGTTGACTCCCCTCTAATATGACAACCAGAGTACTATTCAGGTTGCTAGCATCTGGTATTACCATATGCAAATAAAGCATAGCAAGCTTGATTATTTTTGTGTGACATCGCTAAGTGGACAACACGTTCTCTCCGTACGTATCTTCTACAGAGCAACTTGCAGACTAATTTACAAAGACACATACCATTCAAACTTTTCGATATCTGCTTAGCAACCTTTTGATGTATGATCCACCTAAAGCTTGAGGGGGGTGTTCGAGTATGTATATAAGTTAGTCCTTTTTTTTTGTATGTTCACCTTAGGTAACCCCGTCTCATGTACATCATATATCCCACCATTGCCCCATTGAGTGAGTATCCCATTCACTCCCAACATCTCCCTCGCCCAACCACCCATCCTTTAGGGTTATCAATATGGAATCCAAATCTAGCTTGATTCCTTTTTCACCTAAAAAACTAAAGGGTGTTACAGTAAATGACATGCACAAATAGTTCGACAACAGCAGCAACATTGTGGGTATTATTAATAGCATCTTGGGTTAGTTACTTATACTTGTGAGTTTCATTATGATATAAATTGGCATTTTATTGTTAACAAAGTTATCACCTATATAGAAACGAATTGACTATGCTATACCCAAATGACATTGCATATCATATTGATATTCCCAAATAACGGAAATACAATTAAAGTGCCTGAGAAGCAAGAAAAACTCAATGCCATAATAAGCAGAAGTTTAAGATAATAACACCAAAAAGGGTGAAGTAAAAACTGTCAATTTATGTTGAGCTGACAAACAGAGACTTGCCCGAAAACAATCATGCAATAATAGCAAATTCAAGTAGGTTAAAACCATGAATGAGTAGAATTTCATGATTCATCAACGCATCCTAGCGTCTTCCTTTGTACTGCCAATGTAGTTTAGTCATGTGATTCTGACAAAAAAGCAAAGAACTAGCCAGCTAACCTTCCCACTGAACTTCTTCTCCAGTTCCCTCACAAGCCTCACATGAATCTTCCGAAAAGCCTTCCCGAGCCGGTACGGAACATGAACAACGATAGCTTTCCGGTTTCCTGCTACATCAATTTGACTGTGCCAAAGAATCAAACAGAAAGCCAAACAACCAAGTTAAAATTCAGGAACATTCTGAAAATAGATATCAAAGAGGGCCATGGAATCAGTAATGGTGACACCGTGACACATACACTGCTGAGCTGATGTACAGGTCTTTCAAGTCACTCTTCAGCTCTTGATTGGTATTCTCCAAATCAAAGAGTGCCTACAAAAATCACGCAATCAGGATCCAACGATGTAAACTAAAACTATCATAACACTTAGTGTGTATAGTTGACCTGAGCTACACTATCCTCAAACTCAGTCGGCTCAAGGCCCTTATCCTTGTGGATCTTCTTCCTTGCAGTAAACATGTTGATCAGTCTTGCCTGTTACACCTGCAAAAGGCAAGGGGTGACACACCAAATACAGAATGCTATGTAAAGTTAAAATTCCCTTAAAGTTGGCAAGGAGGCCTGCTTGTTACCTAGCCTGCCTAGGCAGAGCAGCAAGGGGTGAAGATAGCGGAGGGGAAAGGGTTAGATGGAGATTAGGGATAGGAGTGTTTTGGGGTTATTAAGAGTGGCGTTACAAACCCACCGAAATGGGTGGGGGTCAAGAAAATCTAGGTGTCATTTTATGGGTGCAAATAGAGCGCCTCCTTATAGTGAAATCCTTTCTAACAAAAAAAAAAAGAAATACTAAGGAGGAACGGAAGCCGGATTAACTTGCAGCTTTCCCTCCAATCGCTAAATTTGTGTCGCTTAGAACGTTCAGGCGGAGACGATTCAATCCAAGGGATTCCCCCGATCGACTTGATTTGTCTCTTAATGCGGATGGACATCGACGATTTGATCTAATCAACAAACCATATTTTTTTTCAACGGGTTGCCTTGAATTGGCTCAGTCTGTGTTGCTTGATAAGAAATGATGGCGACTAATAAATGTAATAAACTGACCATATTTGTTCCGATGAATTGGCCCAGATCACTGGTCATTGCCAGCGATCAGAGATTCTCTTTAACCCCCGCCTCCCAACCACGTAAGCTAACATTCAACGTCCATGCCCTCTGTTAGTCTACATCCCTCTCTTCATCTACATCACTCTCTTTGTCTACCTCCAAATCAAAGGGAAATGACGAGGGCGCCAAGGCAAACGAACGTGGTCAGCATGAACATCATCATCGTTGCAGGATGGATGATTCCAATGGTGATAACGTTCACACTGGCCACAGGCGTCCTCCTGTGCATTGTCTTCATTTCCTTTAGACCTGGAGGTAGACGAAGAGCTGGATGTAGAAGAAGAGAGGGATGTAGACCAAGAGATATCGTGGACAGTGAATGTTCATCTCCGATAATTTGGATGCAATGGTTAAATAGAATCTCTGATCACTGGAAATGAGCAGCTATCCGGGGCAACACGATGGAACAAATATGACATTTTAGTACAATTGCCACCATTCATCCGTATTAAGCGAGACAAACTGAGCCGATCAGGGACAACCCGTTGGAAAAAATCAAGTTCGTTAATTACATCGAATCGTTATCGCCCATCCGTATTAAGAGACAAATAGTTCGATTAGCAGAACCCCTTAAATTGAATCGCCCCTGCTCATCCGTATCATATTCTCTGATTTTGCTTTTTTATATAATTATATCGATTTTTGTCTATATTTTGATTGGTGATTGCAGCGACATATCAATTTGTGATGCATTTGAACCAATACAGATAGACTATGTGAGTCATTAAGAAAATGATCCAATTTTTTTTTAGTATCCATTATTTTTCATAGTTGCATTTAAGCACTTGATCTTCATTTTGAAGCTATCAGTGCTCCCTTGACACCAACAAGCGGCATCGTACTAATCGATAGGTCATATGTGATATGCATGAAGGGATATACTACAATGATGTCATACTTCTACACCCAGATGCATCCATTTGTTAGATTTGATGTTGCTAGATTCTGTCTGTTAAAGACTAGCAAACGAAAGAAAAAATGTAATCTGGGTAGTTAGTTATCAAAACTCCTAAACTTGATATCGAGATTAGGAAAAAAAAAATGTTCTATTGATGTCAAATTTTTTCTTTCTATTGATTAATCTAATTTCATGATAAAACTTTGTAAGCATGTGAAGCAATTGTTCTATGAAGTCTTCATGCATAACTTAGCTTTGGCAGTTCCCTTGGGGTCATTGTACGCTTACACATTCTGAGTAAGCGGCGCTGATCTGCAATGCCCTCCCTCTCCCAACAAGTTGTACCCTGTGGAATCCCATCTTTGCCCTGCGATCTTTATCCATTGACGTCTCTCATATTTGTTGATTTTGCTTTTTTATATTGTTTTATCAATTTTTGTCTATATTATGATCGATGAATGTTGTGCATATCAATATCGGACAATGTTGTCCTAATTAATAATTTTGGTGATGCACATAATTTATCGGAGACTTGTAGAAGTATAGTATAATCTTATTCCGTTTTTGGTAACAGAATGTTAATAGATTTCTGTCCAATTTGTGATGCATCTGAATCAACACTAAAGGACTGTGAGTTGTTAAGAAAATAATTCAATATTTTTTGGTTAGTATCCATTAGCTTGCATAGTTGCATTCAAGTGCTTGACCTACATTTTGAAGCAACCAGTGCTCCCTCGACAGCAACACACAACTTCGTACTAATCGATAGGCTGTATATGATATGTATGAAGTGATATACTACACGATGGAAGGGTTGAGATCGCCATGGATTGCGAGAGGGCTTTCGAAGCCGCCCCCATAGCACTTATTAGGAATCTGTGGTAGACCCAGTGTTTTACGGTTTTTCTACTAACAGTTGGATTTTCACATCCGAGGGTACATGACATAACACGCTATCTCAAGCGGCGAGTTTACCAATTGCAAAATCAAAACAATTGTTCTTTTGGCAATTGTTCTTTTGACCCTCCAAACGATTGACTTCTAGGGTTTCAATGATGAAAGAAATGGGAATTTAGAATTTAGACGACTTGGAGTTCCAGCAAACCTTTAAGATGATTCAAAGACCACCAGTTTCTAATGGACAAAGATGACGACAGTTGGAAATTGATTGTTGCTCGTATGAGGAAATGACTCGTTTTTAAGGACATGAGAAAAAATGAATGCAGTATGACGACTACTTGCAGTTCAGACGAACACAGGAAATTATTCCTGGATCTAATGGGCGATGAAATTGGGAGTGAAGTCCTTATTAAATTCAGAGGGTACTTTAGTCAAAAAGAAAATGAGCGACCAAAAAAGTAATGCAAAAAAGCAACAGGGTTCATTCCCAACAATACGCATGAGTTGGGGATCATTTTGGGAAAAATCACACCACACAAACACACACACACACACATATATGGTTGGGATATGCAGCCAACTATTCTGGTGCCAACATCGATGCCAACACATCCATAGAGGTTCATTGAAGTTTTAAAATTTGCTAAAATTTGGTAAGGATAATCACCTTCATATAGATAGCTTGCCCAGAAAAAAATATAACATTCTAAAACCTCTAGGTGCATTAAATGATCATCTTCAAAGTAACGGTTAACATAGAGGGCCAATAAAGCTCTTCACATTTGACGCACTTAAATTTTTTTGAATATTCTAATTTTTTGTAGACTTGCTATCTATTGGAATATGATCATCCTCACCAAATTTTAGCAAATTTCAAAACCTTTATGAACCTCTATTGATGTGTTGGCACCAGTAATGGCACCAAAAGTTAGCAGTTTGATCCATATATGTATACACAAAAAGAGAGAGAGAGAGGTGCATGACATTGTATGCCCATTCATATAGAAGAAGCAAGGCAGTTAAAATGACAAATGCAACTGTTGTTTGGGCTCTTTTTACAGTTGCAACCGCATTCTTTATTAGTTTGTGCAACACATGGCGAGGCAATAATGACTGTAAAAGAACGGTACATTAGTTGATGTAGTTCAATGATCAATGGAAGTTATGGCTAGCTGAAATGCAGAGGTAGTTTGTTGGGGGAGACTTAAATTTTTGGAAATTTAAACCAAAAGGTCGAGCCAACAAAATTTTGTACTTCGGTCAGATCCTTGCGCTAGCCTGTCGAGTCGAAGATCGAGTTGAGGCGAACTAGGATTTGGGTAAGGCCACAAGCTCAGGGTGGCGGCCCAAGATTGGCCCAAGGGTTGATCGACTCGAGCAGGGTTTAAGGCCATTGAGCCATTTGTGTACACGTGTGTTTGCATGTGCATGTCTCTGTATGGATGTACCACATTACAATACACATACACTGTATTCTAAGAGTTGGATATATCGATGAAAATACATGGTGGATTATTTAAATCGATAATTAACATCGTTTATCATGATCCACACGACCTAAATACAAGTGGATCAAAAATCCGATATTTTGGATACTTCTAAGCCAAGGATAAAGTGGTCACAATAATAGTTGTTTTTAAATATAACTAATCGTACATTTTCGAGCACTTAATTCTTGGCTTAATAATCCTCGAATCAAGTGTTTCAATAGAAATGCTCTTTAAGATGCATATATCATATTGAATGGTATACTAATCAATTTGGACCACCGGCATGGATTTCCGTAATATATCTCACATGCAGACACGTGTTTAAAATAAAGTAGAACTAAAACAAAATATATGAAAAACAATTTGATGGAAATTGTAAGGATCAATGTTTTAAAAAACGGAAGGTGAAAGGCGGGCGGTCAAGTGGTTTCAAGGGGGACGACTAGGCGGGCGCCAGGAGAAAAAGACGGGCGCCCACCTATATAAAATATATTACATATATTCTATATGTATGTATATATATAAATTCATAATTCTATATAAAAAAACAATAATAGAAATTTTTACAAATGCAAACATCAAAATAAACGATCTGAATATAAAAAGTTTAATGAAAAGGGAGGAGGGGATCGAGGTTGACAGCGAGGCAGGGGAAAGAGAGCAGCTTTTGAGCCTTTAGGATATCTAGTTATGTAGTGAAAAGGAAGAGGGGATCGGGTGGGGTCGGGGTTTTATGAAAAATTATTACTAATTTGCCCGCCTAAAGCCAGCCTGCTAGGCGCCCACCTTTTACCCACCTAGGCGGGCGCCTAGATGGGTTGGATCCCGCCTAGCAATGTTCTGAAAGGCTTAAGGCGCACATGAGGCGCAAAGGCCTCCTAGAGCCTAGGCGCAAATCAAGGCGCGCGCCATATATATATATATATATATATATATATATATATATATATATATATATATATATATATATATATATATATATATATATATATATTCAAAACATGCATAACTAGACTAAGAAAATAAATCTTAAGACAATAGATAAATTGGATAGATCGTTGTCGCAACAATACAAATGTTGTAGCCTTGTAGGTTTGAATTACGGCTCTAAATAAGCCATTGAAAATATATTAAATCTTCAAATATGTATAGTTCAAATTCAATAAACAATTTCAAGTTATCAAATGTGATATTATAGCAAACAAAAAATAAATAGTGAATGATTGAATGTGTTATTTCATCCGTGTGCTTGTGTACATGCCTCTAAATCAGTATGAAATATGCAAATCGAGAAAGAAAAAAAAACTCATTGAATCTTGTAATATTTGAAATAAAATCAAAGTTATCAAATCTAACCCACAATTGTATGGTCCTACGTAAGAACTATAACAAATAATTTTGAATATAAATAATATTCAATCAATGTACCAATATTCAGACTAATGTAATCATGAATCAAATCTACTTAATAACTTAACCATATTGCCAAAAATATCAATTGCAAGCACATAATTGCACATGGTTTAACTAGGCGTGCCTTTTTTACGCCTAGAGCCTGGGAGCGCGCCTTAGACCTAGGTGTGCGCCTTTCTAATAAAGTCTGACCTTATGTTTCTTGAGGCGCAAGGGGTAAGCTTAGTTGAGCCTGAGCCTAGGCGCGCGCCTAGGTGCGCTTTTAATAACAGTGCCGCCTAGGCACCCACCTTTATTCAACCCGTCTGCAGTGTCGTTTAATGCTGAAACGGAGCGACCAACCTTCTAAAACACCTAGGCGGCCCGAACCACCTTTTAGAACAGTGGTAAGGGTAACGAAACAATCATAAAAATTGATTCCAAAAAATACAATATGTTTGTTTTCAATGCTTTGGATCTATTATACAAACGAGTAGAGAGATTAATGGGGTCATATCCAACAATATTATAAAGAGTTGGATGAAATGGAACCAGAGGTGCTATGTGATTGATGAATCCCTTCAAGTCTTGAGCGTGAATTTTAACAAAATAGTTATAAGGCCAACATTGTTGTATAGTTCAAAATGTTGGGACATAAAGAGAGCTCAAGTATACAAGATTAGCATAGAAGATATGAGAACAATGGGGTGGATGTGCGACAGAATTAGGAGAAATAGAGTGACGAATGAGTATTCTAGATGAAATGTGGGGGTTGTATCAATTAAGGACAAAATGCATGAAAACAAATTAATATTGTATGAGCATGTTAAATGAAGAGTAGAAGTAGTCCGGTTAAGGAGAGGGATATTATAGAGGAGTCAAGACTGACGAGAGAATTGAAATAACATTTATGGAAGTGTCAAGAAAGATTAAAAAAAAACTTGTATTGACAACACAAATTGGCCTCAACAAGGATGATTGACGAAGAAGATAAAGCTAAAAGGTGATGGTCATGGTCTGGTTATAATTGTACACACATTATATTTCATTTACTAAATTTTAGAGAAACACAAGGGCAATTTTGCAATTTTGGCACCCTAGTTATATGAGCTTAGATTGTGCAACTAACAAGGTAGGTCTACCTACCAACAAACCGATCTTTTAGGTCTCTTGGCAACTTGGAGGGTGGGGCTAGGTGAGGTAGGAAAAGCGTTTTTTCTTTTGGTTACTTTGTGGTTTCATTTATTTATTTTTCTCTTTGAAGGAAGTGTTTTTTTATCAACCTATTTCTCTTTGTTCCTCTATAATGTTACTATAATTTCTCCCTTTTCTCAAAGTATAACTTTCTGAACATGTGTAACTCATAAAAATTTCTGATATTGTAAATCTAACACGGACATTAAACGCTACTGATGGACCACGAACTTGTGAATATTGAAGTCGCCTAGAAGGGTTCAGTACCTTCAACTGGTAAGTAACAAGGGGTGAGTTCTTTGCCAACACCTCTAAAGTTCAGGAATTAATGCTATAGGATAGTATGTTATGCAGTTAATGGGAAGATCAATAAGGGCTCTCATTGAATACGGCAGGATTTTATGATAGGCATTTCATATATGTGAAATGACATGGATATGACCTCTGACGTCACCAATTTATGTATGGATGATTTTGCACTTTCCACACTACATGAACCTTTGACATTCTTACTACCTTGCTATGAGTTTCATAATTAGATCACTCATTGCTTTCACATTGCTTTAACCAGACGACTGGTGGGAATATTAAACACACACAACCTATTGATGGGGGGTGACACCCTCAACAAGTGGGACTCACTTAAACAATATATATAATATTCTGATTTATGCATGTGCCTAGTTGATCAGGCTAATGAATCAGCACCATGCCAAATGTTTGGGGGCATTATAATCCCACAAAAACATGGTTTTCAATGACATGGAAAATACTCATAGTTAGATGTAAGGGAAGAGTAAACGAGATCTGATATGGGTGCATAAACAAGGAATTGATTGCCCACGAACGAGGAATGCCGCTAATCGAAAGAAAGGGACAAAACAGTTTTACAGAATTGGAAGGATAGTTTAATGCAAGTGCAGATTTTCTGATGTCCTGCAAAAATCTGTTTTCTTTTATTTTTCTTTTTTTTTTAATGTATTTAGATGATCTTTCATCTGTGCTTGTATTTTTTATCGATAGTTAATAGATATTATTACTTTTTTGTCGATGCATGTCATTGTTCTTAAAATGTAATTGATAAAGAATTTTTTAATCTTAAACCTTTGTGGCTAAATCAGACGATTCTAAAATATATTAGAAAATTACCAAACAAGAGAAGAGGAGAGGGGATACCTCATGGATCTTTGAGCTCTTTTTCGTGCACGGGTAACTCACCTCAATGAGCCGGGTTTTCTTGCACCTAACAAACCAAAGTTTGGCACACTTCAGATAAAAGCCAAGGCGGAGCAGGTGTGAGTCGGTGGAGCTGACAGGGCTACTTACCCCGGAACCCAGTGTCTAAGAAGCCGGTACCTTCTCCGAAGATCGGTCGCGGGATGAGCGCCAAAGTGGTTCACTCAGACCATCGGGCGGCTATTCCTTTGACGCTGGAGAAGATTGACATTAAGAATCGGACCCTCCAAGATCTGATTCTGATGCCGGAGGGCAGCATCAAGGAAGCCCAAGATATCACGACGACGACGATATCCCGGGCTCCCTCGACATTGCCCTCCGACGTCAGAATCAGAGCCTGGAGGGTCCGATTCTCAATGTCAATCTTCTCCAGCAGCAAAGGAACATCAGCCGCCCGGTGATCTGAAGGAACCTCCATGGCGGTCATCCCGCAACTGATCTTCGAAGAAGGTGCGGCTTTTTAGGCATGGGTGGTCCGGGGGAAGTAATCCGGCCAGCTCCACCAACCCACGCCTCTCCCACCTTAGGTTCTCTCTAAACTTTAATCTGCTAGGCGCAAGAAAACGCGGCTCATTGAGGAGAGTTACCCGTACACGAAGAAGAGCGCAGAGATCAGGTACCCCCTTTTCTATTGTTTATTTGGCAATTTTCTAATATATTTTAGAATCGTCTGCTTTAGCCACGGCGGTTAAGATTAAAAAAATCATTATCAACCACATCTTAAGAAGAAAAATATACATAGACAACTGTTTAGGAATCATGGATATGAGCGACCTTTTTTAAAAAAAGAAATAATTTCTATTAGCTATCGATAAAAAATACAAGGACAGCTGAATAATCCCCTAAATACATCCCAATAAAAAGGGAAACTTAGCCTTAGGTCATTTTAGTTTTAGAAGATGTTATATTAGCTAAATGGCATGCAATGTTTCAATATGCACCAAGTCCCTCCCGAACATTGCGTGCTACAGCAAGTCCCTCGTTCTTATTTAACCCCTCGCGTGCGACAGAAAGAGTCCATTCATCTCCAGCAAGAGTATTCATTCACATGTTGACACTGCATGTAGCGGTTGCTAAAGTGATTTTACTATAGTTGTGGCTTCACTGTAGTTGCTACAGTGAAATCACTGTAGCAAGTCAATTTGATCTGGTAAAAGTATCAACTTAGTAAATTGATTGTTGCTACAATGATTTTACTGTAGCAAGAGCATCAATCAGCCAAATTGATACTCGTCGTGGAGACAAATTGATAATAATCTTGCTATAGTGAAATCACTATAGCAACCACAACATGCACAATGTCACTCGGCGAATAGATACTCATGTTGATGACAAATGGATACTCTTTCTGAAGACAAATGTATACTTTTGTTACAGTGTTTTCATTGTAGTAACTACAGTGAAATCATTGTAGCAAACGCTACATGTATAGTGTTAATCGACGAATTGATACTCTTACTGAAAACGAATGGATACTCTTGCTGTAGGGACAGTTTTGTAATTTAAAGTGTAAAAAATGTCAACATTTTCGGATAGGGACTTGTTGTACAAGCATGTCATCCGGGAAGGACTTTAGCTAATATTTTAACAAGTTGTATCATTTAGTTTAAATGATGACCTGTGGAGTGATTTAGGACTAATAAGCCCTTAAAAAAAGGAAAGTTTGACACATGTCCTTTTTGAGAGAACTCTTAGTTGCCGGACACGTTAATTTCAATATAGCTCAAGTCCTTCCCAAAATAGCATGCGATGTGGCACGTATCGCACCCTTCTTTTACCCCCTCACTAACAAAACTGCCCCTCCAGCTAAGAGTATACATTCATCTTCAGAAAAAGTATACATTCGTCGGTTGACACAGTGCATGTAGCGCGATTGCAACAGTAAAATCACTATAGTAACTTGGCGAATGTACTCTTTTCTGAAGACAAATGTATGCTATTGCTACAATGATTTTATTGTAACAATAAAATCATTGTAGCAACCCAAAGAATGTATACTATTTCTAAAGACGAATATATACTTTTTCTGAAGACGAAAGTACTCTTTTTGAAGACAAAAAATAGGGACCTTAGTTAATAGAGTAAATTATGGTGTCCTGTAGCTATTATTGCAAAATAGTTAAGGACCTGAACTTAATTAGCGGGAAAAAAAAAAAGGAAAAGGAAATGGTAAATAAAAGAAAACAATAGAGTTCTGCAGAACATCATAAAATCTGCACTTACATTAAACTATCCTTCCAGTTCCGTAAAATTGATGTTTCTTTCTTTCGATAGGGGCATTCCTCATTCGTGAAGTGGGAGCACCAATTATTCAGATGAAAAGATAATTTGGAAATGTCACTCAAATGAAAAGATAACTTCCTCATGTCCTTTACAAGATTGTTAAAATATAGAGGTTGTTGGATGCGATTTTACAAACAAACGGGTAAATTACACTTTTGCTACCCTGAAGTTTAGCCCAAAATCACATAACCCTGCTATAGTTAATTAACTACATTTTACCACTTTCAATTCAGTTTTGATTAGAGTAAATTTACCAGAGGTGGAAATTTATTAGTTGACAAAATGGGTATTGTGCTACCATTTCAAACTACAGCGACCGATTTGGAACGAAAAAAACTTCAGGGGGGCAAAGTGTAATAATACATATATACAGCGCCATTGCAACAGAAGCAGATAGGATCAAGATCAACAGCAGTAGATCGAGAAAAGGACAGTTCATATCTCATCGAGGATTCAGAAGAACAATTGCGCAAAATCTATTACTACGAGTAGAACGAAATCATGTGATCGAACATCGGAGATCCAAAATCCATCGGTATTGAGCTTTGGAGATTGAAAAGGATCTATAATCGATAAGGAGGAGGCGATTCGGTATCGAACCTTGGGCGGAGCGCTGCCGGAGAACTCAAACCCCAACACGGTCGAAGCGCCGCGATCGCCGGTGGACTGCGAGAGGGCTTTCGAAGCAGCCGCCGTAGTGCTTATAAAGAATCTTCGGTCGACCCAGAGTTTTAGGGTTTCTCTACTAACCGTTGGATTTCCACATCCGAGGGTACATGACGTAACACGCTATCACACTGCAATTAGCCGGGCGAACCCGAACCCAACCCAACCCGAATTTGGGCAGGCTTGGGTTGATATTTTGGGTCTAGATTGAAAAATCCCAACATGATCTCAATTTAGGTTGGGCTTGGGTTGAGGATTTTTACATGATATAGATATTTAATATTATATTGAATAGGTCTGATCAAAATCAATCAGGATCATTCGTTTAATACAAGCTGAGGTCACATTCTAGTCGAACTTTGATCGGTATTTATCTCGATTCTAATGACCACAGTTTGATGGGCATTTATACATCCAACGATGGACCATCACCCGTATAAAAATACAAAGAGTTATTTTATGTGTTGTACTAGTGCAAACGTATTGCTATATTATGGCTATTTCTCCTCTACCATGTTGAAACTGGCCAACTTGTCCCGTACAACCCGATCAACTCAAGTAATCCGACGGATTGGGCTTGAGCTAGGGAAGTTCAACCCAGCCTCGAGGTGGGTTGGGATTGGGTAGAGGATTCAAACTCTTGGGTTGGGCCTAGGTTGACCCCTCAACCCACCCAAAACGCCCGAGTTGCAGCCTGAGCAGGCAATGCTTGCCAATAGCTGGCATCCCAGCCACCTCATTTTGGTCAATGATTCAATGGCAAACGGCAGCCTGCAATAGTATGGCTATCTAGAATAGAGAGTTTGCTAGGATTGGGTTACAAGTATGACTCTCTATTCTAGAAAAACGATCATTTTTCTCTACTTTTGGTTATCTATAATAGATAGGCTGTTGGAGATGCTCTCAGAATCAACGATGGGAACTAAGAATAGAGGACCAATATATATTAGTTATTCTAAATGGTCTGTTAGGAGGCATTGGATGTAGTCTATCTAAAGATTGGAAAACAGTCTTGAGTTTCGAGTCCAACAACATTACCATATTTTATGTACCTGTGAGAGTAGAGTAGACGCCAATAAAAATCTGAGAAAGCTCGGGTCGGGCCTATAAAGTCTCGAAGTTGGACCATTTTGGCTTCAGGCCTAGAAAGTAAGCCTAGGGTCTAGAGTGTAAGACCAAGTCTGTATGCGGTGTTCTAGACGTAGGCCCAAACTTGTTCCAATCGGGTCGGGGCAGGTTCCGCTAAATGTTGCCTAACTATGGGTGAATCACGTTAAAAGATATGAAATTATTTTGTATCAACTCTTGTATCTCTTTCTGATTTTTTTTTTTTTTCCGGCACTATCGACCTTTAGGGTAGTTGGTGGAGAACTTATTGAACCAAAGTGGCAGTGGGAGGAGGCTCAGGAGGGTGCCTTTCTAACCCTTGATCTATAGGATGGACCTCTCTCCCAAAAATTGTTGGATGCCGTAGTTCAGCACCGATAAATGCTATTCCGTCCGAAGCTTTTTCCGATTCCACTCAGCCCGATTGATTTGATAGAATGCAATTGGTGGTGTAAAATATTTAAATATCGCTAGTGGGTTTTAGCCACCAGCTGTATGCTGCCAAGTCAATCGGGCTGGCGGAATCGGAAAAAACTTCGGGTTGAATAGCATTTCTCTCTATTCCCCTATTTGTTACCAAGAGAAAGACAAAGATGGGACCTTGAAGTTACTTCATTTTGAGGAGGGCATTAAAAATCTAGAGCATGCAGGCACTCATGGAGATTTGCATAACAAGGTCAAAATCTTGATTCCCCTTTGCTTCTCCTAAGTGGAATATGATGCCTCATGTGTGTGGTTCATCATTTTTTACACCCATAAATTATATAAAGGTGTACATTGCTTTTAAAAATATATCCTTTGTCAAAATGTTGTTTTAAAATAATATCTTTATTTGTTCACCGCAAATCGAAAAAATTATGTGACAGCATCTCTTAACAATCAAACCTACATGGGATCTTCTGCTAAGATTTTCTTAGAATCATCGGTGGAAGCCAAGAGGAAAAATATGACAAACAATTAAGTAAATTCTACAATATTGCAATCATATTTTGTTAAGATCAACTCGAACGAAAAAGAGTGGATTGCAACATGTCTTTATCCGCCTCTTGCATCTAAACGTATGGAGTTACATCCTACGTCACACTGAAAAGTAAGGAATTATCGAATGGGTCGTCCGAGCCCAAAGTGGACTATGTTGTGTCGTGGAAGCCTTTAAACCCTCATGATGGTGCTCAAACTTTTGAATATTGGAGCCCTGCAAAGATCGCATAACCACACAGAGAATTCGATACACTAATTACAATAATATGAACACCATAGCTTAACCAGACAATCAAGGATTTGAATTATCACTACCAAGAGAATACACCATGCATTGGTCACTGTTTGTCGGACCCCTCAAACCCTCTTCTTGCTCCTCTTATAAAAACACTAACAAAGTATTGATCAATCCGCTCGAGTGCTATGAAGATATATTGAAGAATCACCAAGAGTTGAATGTCATTCGCTGAAGTAAAAGCCGAGGTAGATTCGTTGAAGAACCCAAATAAAGACTTGGATGAACTTAAAAGAGAACGGAAATGAACCTCCATTCTCTCTTCCTCTTCCTTCTTCTTCTTCTTCTTCTTTCCCTCTTCCTTCCTCCTCTCTCTTCTCTTCTTGCGGCAAACCCTAGATCAGGCTCCCCCTCCCTCTTTATCCTCTATTTGATCTCTCTTGTTGTCTCGCTTGCTCACATTGAAACTAGAGTCATAATGCTATACGCTCCCTGCACATAGCCTACCCGTGTCGGTTGTGCACACGATGGGCACATTGTAGGCACGTTGGACATGGGATTTAGTAGCCCGACTTTTCTGCCATATTCGATTGTGGGCACGATTTGGACAAGTCGTGTGCATGTCTTCCTAACAGATTAGTTTCTTGTGTATCATGGTCAGGTCCCTCGCACAAATGTGTTCATCATGCACATGATCTACTTCTAAGTCGTGCGCATGATCTTCCCATCGTGCAGATGACTTGCTGAAAGTTTGTCCCATGCTTTCTTTCTTCATCCAAGCTTAGGGTATTTCCACAGGGCTTTTCTTATGTGTCTTAGACTCGATCTCATCCCCACGGAGAACCTTGATCCGGGTTCGGCTTTCACAAGCCAAATCCCAACTATCCATTGCTCGAAAGGTTTGGGGACACCCGCCGATCTAAAAAAAAAAAGAGAGCAAGGAACCCATAAGTATTTATGAATACCAATGCACTCCCCAAGAAGTGATATTCCCAATATTATTGAGCAAGGACTCAAGGAAGACAGTGGATCGAAATGGGGGGAAGGCAACATAGTTTTTGTTTTTATTAAATTCCATAAACTCATGGACATGACATCAACGGCTAGGATTTGCACGCGCAAACAAGGTACGTACATCGACCTCGAAGGAAATTTGCTCCTCATATCTATCATATATCAAAAAAAAAAAATGGAGACAAAGTTTTATGGGAATTTTACATATAGCCCCCTGGAAGCTAGCTTAATTGCATATTAGACCCTAGAAACTTCATATTTATGTATCAACCCCTTAAAACTAGGTTACTTGTGCAAATCAACCCCTAAGGTTAATTGGCGTCTATTTGGGAGGAATATCACAGGTATTCTAGTTTATCTTCCCCCATTGATAGTTACTACATAGACTTTAGACTGTCTTTAACCCGAGGTTTCAAATGACTATTTTATAATCACTATCACAGTTAAGCCAAGCTCATCTGCTCTCCATTTGCCCTAATTTAATATTTTTCGTTTGATTCTTCAATCCCAAAACAGTATAAAACCATCCCAGTTAAACCGTCATATGAAAGTACCAGTGAATATTCTCCCTAGACAGACAATTAACATAAGGCCCTGATTTGTATAATTAACCTAGTTTTTAGGGATTAATATGTAAATATAAAGTTTTCAGGTATTAATATACAATTAGCCTAGTTTCCATGGGGGCCTATATACAAAACTCCCAAGTTTTATCAACTCATTTTCAGCCCAATCCAGTTCTTTTCAGGCCCATTTAGCCAAGAGAGACATTAAACCAGCTCCGACGAGCAAGGAGACATTTATTCCTAACTGGAGCTTCCCCTTGCTCTGCACCCTCGGGTTCATGAAGTCGGCGGCGAGTAGGTCCACCAGAGCCATATAGATCAGGATCCCCGCCGACGCAGAATCAAGAACGCCTTGGACGATAAGGGCGGTCGGGCTTCTTTCGTTGTAGACAGACGATATTCCGATCCCTGTCGCGATCCCGATAGGGGTGGTGACAGAGAAAATAATTATCATCGTAGCCATCGAGTAAACCTTGAATTGTGCCTGCATCAAATATCAAGTGATCAATCATCACAAGCATAATATATAGCAATAGAGATCGACTTAACTCTTTAATATGGTTTTCATGTGGATGTAGAATTAGTTAAGGAGCAGAAACGCGACAATAATCCTAATAAATCATTGAAAATAATAACGATGTACCGTTGCTGCTTTGGGCAGTTGGTAGTGGTACCGCGCCTAGTGAGCATTATCTTGGGTTTGAAATCCGCTATCTACTAGTGGTGGTGTTCCCGCTCAATACTGTGGTGCATTTTTGTGGCCAGATGGGCCCTTTCCTGCTCATGTTTGCTTGTGGGGTCATTTTTGTGGGCCAGGTGGGCCGCTCTCTTGCCCGGTTTGACTCCGGTAGTTGGGTGTGGTTTCACCCTGTGGTGGTGACTTCTAGGTCTAACTAGGGCCCCCAGCATAAGATAGACCAATGATCAAAACTCACCATAAGAGTGAGGAAAATGTCCCGATTTTTTAATTGTGATAATACTACCCTAGTGCTCTAAATTACCGACCTCTTCAGAGCACAACGGGTATATTAAGAGAGTCCATCTGCTCCCCCCACAATATATATATATATATATATATATATATATATATATATATATAAAACACTGCCTATTTCGGCGGCCAAAATTGATTGAAATATATCTTTTACGTCTGGGTGGTTGTCGATATGCTGGCCGTAAAAACCTCGGGGCTTTTTTTTTTCTTCTGGACGGACCAAGAGGTCATAGGATAGGGCACTAGAGCAAGGGATCAAAGAGGTTCAGAGATCGAAACGGGGGGGGGGGGGAGGGGCGGCAGCAGCCGTAACTACTCTATTAAATTCCATAATCTCGAAAAAGCTGGCCGCTTTTGACCCCGTCCAGCTTTTTAGGTATCGGTATGCGGCAAGGCGCCGCATTTTGGTGCATATTGTTTCCGACAGGATAGACCTCGGTCGTCGTATTTGATCTTACTTTATCACAGTATAATGAATACCCCACTGCATTTGGTGCCGTTTCAGGCTGGATATACCTCAGTCGCCACATTTGGTGCCGTTTTTGTCGGGCTAAACCTCGGCTCGGCAGTCACTTATGCCACCGAAACAAGCCTGCTCTGTCGCAGTTTCCCTTACCGATGTGGGACTAACCTTCAACATTAATAACCCCACAAGTAGGAAATCTTGACAATATGACAAGAGGGAGGCCCGTCGCTAAAAAAACAACGCACACCATCAAAAGGTGCAAAAAACTACAACCTTTAGAGTGTCATTGAAATGTGGGTTTAGATACAACTCTTGATCGTCGTTTAAGTTGTACACTAAAACGACTGCTTATAGCCGCCAGATTGATATTTTTTAATAACCCCACAGGTAGTAGAGCTCGTCACTAAGACCAGAGGAAGGCCCTGGCCCGTCAAGGAAATATGCCATAGCACTTATTCGAACCCCTGACCAAGGCCTTCGGTTGCCCATGTCTTACCAATTGAGCTATCAGTTGGAGACTCAACAAACTAAGTGAGGCTTAATGGGTTGAAGAAGTTTTGGTGGGGCTGGCAATTTTGGACCCGATACGAAATTAGCGGGTCTGGTATAAAAGGGTTCGGGTCGTAAATGACTAACCCGTTTAGTAAACGGGACAGGTCTGGGTTTTGTCTCCAACTCGTTTGACCCATTTAAGATCCGTTTAAAAAATCAATGGGTCATGTCGGGTCTACCCAGCATCCGATCATAGTATGATGTGGATAAGTATGTGATTCACTAGTCTGCGATGGGTTCAACGGACGGCTGTGATCAGGACATCCATGATGGAGAGTTGCAACAAAATATAAAATTAAAAAATAAACATTTAAACGGTCTTACCGAGTCTTAGCGGATCTAACCGTTTATAAACGGGTCAGGTACGGGTTTAGAATCTTGACACGGTTAATTAAACGGATTGGGTTTGGATTTAGAGGCTTAGGACATGACACGAACACGACCCGACAATTGCCAGCCCTAATTTTTGGAGGTAATACCTGGACTAAACATCCTCCAAGGCCCATGCCCTCGAAGAACTGATGGAAGCTCAAAGCCACCACCAGCGATCTTATCGTCGAGCGTCTCTGCGATGCACCCAAAGATATCCCGATGATCACCGAATGAACAACAATGCCCAACTCCAAGACCTACAATACATTAATTCGTCAAATCTTTAACTGCTAACTTTATGTGCGCATTTTTATTTTTTAATTTTTCTTGCGTGGGGATTTTGCTGCTGGACCATTCCCAAATATATAAGAACAGCAATGGGGCGGACAGATATGAAAATTGATTTTTATGATTTTTGAATAGGCCCACCACTTGAATGCAAAAAAAAAAGAATAGGCCCACCCTAAACACGTCCCGTTTATGGTAAATATTTAAAATCGAAACCCGACCCATTGCCATCCCTACTGATATGCAGAAATAAAAAGAGTTTATGTAAAAAGTGTATGAGAGTGGTGCACGAGGTTGTGTGTCGTATGATCGGATGGCTCTTTATTCTTCAATGAACGGTCCATATGACTCACTCAGCATCTGAAGTAAAATCCCCATGCAGAGAAAAAAATTTCCCAACATAATGGAAAAAGAAATTGTACGTTGCAATAATAAAGCTTAAGTGGCCGGCTATATATTTTAACTTTGCCCCCCAAATTTTGCCTTGATTAGACTTTACCCCCTATAATTTTATTAATTAGTCTTTACGCCCAAAACTAGCTGTTCCGTCAGTTCACCCTCCAAAACTTTATTTCTTTTCCGTCAGCTCACATAAGGGTGAGCTGACGGAACAGTTAGTTCTGGGGGTAAAGTTTAATTAATGAAATATGGGGGGTAAAGTCTAATTAATGAAAAATGGGGGTAAAGTCTAATTCAAGGCAAAATTTGGGGGGCAAAGTCAAAATAACCCAAAGATTTAGGGAAATTTTATTCATACCCCATAAATCTGTAATTAGCCCCCACTTCCGACAAACTTGAACACACCCCATTTTTTTTTTTCATACCCCATTCCTATCCCAAAAATACCCTTCCCCCTTACACCCCACCTTCAACACACCCCAGTTATATAGCCCGCTCCAACTTGATTATACCCCAATCAAACACATACCTCCTTAAATATACCCCAATTATATGCACTCTTGAATACACCCCACTCTTAAATAAATCCCATGCAGTTGGCTGGTACTTGAAGGCACAAGTAGAGCTGCAACTTAGGCGGGCCAACCTGAACCTAACCCGAGTCCAACCCGAATTTGGGTGAGCTAATCCAAGCCCAACCCGAATTATTTCTCCTCGACCCGACACAAAGTTAGCGGGTCTGGGTCAGGGCTAAACGGGTTCGGGTCGTAAACGGGTCGGTACGATAGACCCGTTTAATAAACAGGTCGGGTCCGGGTTTAGGGTCTGGACACGGTAGACCTGGGGAGACCCGTTTAGTATTCAACAAGTCAGGTCGGGTCGGGTCTACCAGCAATCCGATACTATAATATATAATACCAGTGGGTCTTTCGGGTCAAGTCGGATTGGGTCGGATCGGGTCAACTAAATAGATCTGGGTGGTAAACGGGTTTTACCGGGTCTTATCGTGTCTACCCGTTTATTAGCGAGTCGGGTACAGGTTTAGGATCTAGACACGATTAGTTAAACGGGTCGGGTCCGGGTCTAGGGGTTTTGGACACGACACGAAACTAGACACGACACGAACCCGACATGACCCGACCCATTGCCACCCCTAGCTGCAACTTGGGCGGGCTAACCCGGACTCAACCCGACTTTGGGCGGGTTAACCCGAACCCACCCCGCACAACCCGGCCAACTCGACGGGTTGGGCTTGGGTAAGTTTAAACAAAGCTTGGGTTGAGCTGGGGGTACAAAAGACGCTGAGCAGGGGCTTTGGGGTTTGGGGTACAAAAAAAAGGGGCATTGTTGGTATTAAAGGATTGTTGAGTAAGTTATTGAGAAACGATAGGGATACGGGGGCTAATTACAGATTTTTGGGGTATGAATAAAATTTCCCAAGATTTATATGTTTCCATAGGCTTTTACGTGCGAGATTATGCGGTGGCGGACGAGATCGTCGGAGCTATCCTCATCGGCTGCGGAGCCGTGGGTGTGGCCGTGAGTCGCGTGGGTGTGGACGGGCACGTGGGCATCGTGCCCCCCCACCACGCCATTCTCCTTGTCGAAGTCGCCTATAGGGCGCGCCTTGCTGCGGCGCGCCCGGGCGGTGTAGTAGCCCGTGGCGACGGTGTCGACCATCAGCGTCCCGATGGCCGACATCATCGCCACTAAGCCCGCAAAGGGGTCCGGGAAGATGTGGATGAAGCCGGTGGCGAGGATCACGCCGGCCGCGAAGGCCTTGATGAGGAAGAAGACGTCGCTCTCGGGACGGAGCGTGGGGATCCACTTGCCGGTTATCGGGAGGCAGACTCCAATGGCGCCGGAGATGAGGATGGAGAGGACGGCGGCGAGCTTCAGCGGGAGGGATTTGGATTGGTTCACGGCCTCGGCGTCGAAGGAGCACTCGCACTCGCCGAGAACAGCGAGGGGGAGGACAGTGAGCGCAGTGAGGACAGCGAGCCTCATGATAACGTGAGGTAGTAGGTACAGAGAGGATGGGAGAAGAGAGAGAGAGGGGAGCGAGGTGGGAGGAGTTTGGAAGGAGGTGTACGTGTCTTATAGAGATGAAAAGGGTTTGTAGGGCTCAACGGACAAGATGCGGACAGCGTGTCGGTGTTTGAAGTACAGAGTAGGAGAGTCATCAGACGAACTAGTGGCCTCCGCCTGACTGTGTCCGACACTCGACAGGACGTCGTCTCTCTGTCCGGAAGGAATCTATGCGCGGCGCGGCGCATAGAAGTTTTCGACGGCTTGGATCTATCGTAACCTTCAAAGCAGGCCGACCAGATGGGCCCGCGATTGGATACGAGTACCGGAATGGTTTTTTTTTAAAAGGGTCTATCGTGTCGGATTGCTGGTATTATATATTATAGTATCGGATTGCTGGTAGACCCGACCCGACACGACCCGTTGAATACTAAACGGGTCTTCCCGGGTCTATCGTGTCCAGACCCTAACCCATACCCGTTTATTAAACGGGTCTATCGTGTCGAACCGTTTACAACCTGAACCCGTTTAGCCCTGACCCAGACCTGCTAACTTCGTGTCGGGTCCGAAATTATCAGCCCTAGTTGCAGCCCTACCTGTGCCTTCAAGTACCAGCCAACGGCATGGGGTTTATTTAAAAGTCGGGTTTATTCAAGAGTGCATATAATTGGTGTATATTTAAGGGGGTATGTGTTTGATTGGGGTATAATCAAGTTGGGGCGGGCTATTCAACTGGGGTGTATTGATGATGGGGTGTAAGGGTATTTTTGGGACAGGAATGGTGTATGAAAAAATAAAATGGAGGTGTCTTCAAGTTTGTTGGAAATGGGGGCTAATTACAGATTTTTGGGGTATGAATAAAATTTTTCTTTTTTTGGGGGGGTTATTTTGGCTTTGCCCCCCAAATTTTGCCTTGAATGACTTTACCCCCATTTTCATTAATTAGACTTTACCCCCCAAAACTAGCTGTTCCATCAGCTCATCCTTTCTTAGATGGTGAGCTGACGGAAAAGAAATAAAGTTTTGAGGGGTGAGCTGACATAACAGTTAGTTATGGGGGGTAAAATCTAATTAATGAAAATATGGAGGGTAAAATCTAATTCAAGGCAAAATTTTGGGGATAAAGTCAAAATATCCTCTCTTTTTTTCCCGTCGTTGGCACATTGCATCCATCATACGAAAAATCCATTGAGGACAAAAGACTCATAAAGTTTTTTGGGGAAATGGTTGTTAGGTCCCCATCGGTTGATGAACAGAACACTCATAAAGATCTTTTTTAAGAAAAGGTCTCAAAATCATTTCATAAACCCGAAAATGGTCTTCCTTTTTTCTTTTCTTTTTTATGTTCTCTCTCGAACAGCGATGGCAAGCAACAGTAGCGGTGACGACCTTGGTCTCCGCCTTCTCCCACCTTCCGACGCCTTCTCCTTCTCCTCAACGGTGCGAGCAACGATGGCGACGAGCAGCGGAGACGAGAGGCGGATGGCAAATGGGGTTCGGTTTGTATTAGGTTTAGGATTAACTCTAGGGTTCATCCCATGGCTTATAGATCTTGATTTTAGGATTCGGTTTAATTTAAAAAGGAGTGGCATGAAAATAAAAACTTGAAGCACATTGAAGGATAATTTCCTCCTCTATCCTTTGACTTAAACATATATCTTGTTTTGAACTGTTCACCAAGTCCCCCAAGTTTTTTACTTCTCTCGAGTTAGTACACTCTCTTTTTTTTAGAACCCTCGAGGTGAGGGGGGTTTGGCATGGACCCCAACCGGTTTATTAACTAGGCTCCCAAGAAAAAGATTAAAGACGATAACAGACTACACGGAGGCTACCCGAGAGGCAGTGGGCATACCCACGTTCCACTCGACCACAGAACAATGAAGACACTCAACTACTTCATCCACCGAATGATGTTTGTTGGAGAAGACTTTAGCGTTGCGCTCTCTCCACACGTGCCAAACCACAGCAACCACCAGAGCATCCCACTCATCTCGCTGTCTCCGACGAACATAGCTCTGGAGCCAAGAGGTGCACAAAACCTATAGAGATGGGGGTGGTCGCCCTCGCACTCCTGCAGCTGCACAAACATGCCTCCACACCTCCCTCGCTAGCGGGCAATGAAGCAACAGATGTGCGACGGTCTCTCTTGAGCCTAAGCCACAACAAGGACAAGACATATTTACAATGCCAGGGTGCCTGCGTCGTTGAAGATTGACCCTCGTCAGGATGCAGTTCTTGAGTGTTATCCACATGAAAATGTGAATCTTCAACGAGACCATTGCCTTCCACAAACTGCTCACCACTGGAAAAACGAGTCCCCCATTGTTTATAAATATGTAGAACGATCGAACTGAAAAGCTACCCCCTCGGTCCCAACGCCAACGAACAGAATCCCTCACACCCAAAACCAAGAAGTGGCCCAAAATCCCATACAATTCTAATAACATCGGCTGAAGAAATTGCCGAATTACTCTTTGGAAGGACACCCGTCAAGACATAGACCCACCCCTAGTGTTACATTGGGATTGGACTAAAGCATCAGAAGCCCATGCCAAGTCAAACAGGTCTGAGAATAGAACGCTGAGTGACAGTTCTCAGGTCCAACAATCCAGCCAAAAGCCACTAGCCATTTCCATCGTTTGGCAAATGCTAGACGAAGGAGGAATTTTGTGAGGGAATTAGTGATCGACGGTTTGACTCTTTCTGACTCGAGGAGCATAGTGGAGGCAGCTTCGTCAAGCTTTAGGGATACTTTTTCTATGATGTGTATGTTGTAGGTGGATCTTCGTCTGATTTCTTTGGGGCTTAGGCGTCTCCCAGTTGACAGTCCTGTGTTTGCGGAGTTTTCTATAGAGGAGGTGGCAAGGGTAGTGGCGGGCATATGGGCAGATGGGGCACCAGGGACTGACGGCTTTTCAATTCTTTTCTTCCAGAAGTTTTGGCCATGTGTGTAGAAGGATGTTCAATGCTTTGTTCTTGAGTTTGCAGATGGCAGATCGAGGCTATGCGCGATCAACTTTTAATGGATTACTTTGGTGCTTAAGAAGGACACTCCAGTCTCTCTTTCAGATTTTAGGCCTATTAGTCTCACGAATTGCGTGTATCAGATCATTTCCAAGATGTTGGGTTGTAGGGTAGCAGCTGTGTTGGAGGAGATTATTCCACACTCTCAGTCTGCATTTATTGGAAGGCGAAATATTCTCAATGGGGTGGCCTCGGCACATGAGGCAATTTATCATCTCAAGGAAGCGGGTCGACTGGCATTCTGCTGAAGTTGGATTTTGAGAAAGCTTTCGACCATGTCTGTTGGGATTTACTCTTGGATGTTTTGGGGGCGAAGATGTTTTCTCATGATTGGATCGTGCGGATTGAGGTTTGTCTGTCTTCTTCACACCTTGCTTGTAGGATCAACAGTGAGATGGGTCAGTTTTTTAAGATGTGTCAGGGCCTAAAAAAAGGTTGCCCTCTCTCACCGTACCTCTCCATTATGGCGATGGATGCCTTTGACGGAGTGCTTCAATGTGCGGCGAGACTTGGTTACATCCAAAGGATCGGACGGGGATTGTGGAGACTTATGAACTTGGATTTCGCTAATGATACGTTGCTATTTTACTAGACAAACGAGGCTCATGTAATTGCTCTTAAGGTCATTTTGTATGCTTTTGAGCTTATATCGGGCCTCAAGATTAATTTTGCCAAGAGTTCACTTTTCTTGGTGGGGGAGAGGGAGTCGGTGGGTCCTTTCTTTGCCAGGTTGCTAAATTGTAAGTTTGAGAGACTTGCAACATGATATCTGGGCCTGCCTTTGGGAGACAGATCCCTCGGTAAGGTGCGATGGTGTGGTCTGATTGAGAAGGTGGATCAGCGGCTTGCGGGATGAAAGGGCAGGTCATTGTTGATCGGGGGGATGCTGATTCTTGTTAATTCGGTGCTCACGGCATTGCCTAGCTTCTTCCTTGCTTTTTATCTTCTCCCGGCTTGGGTGGTTAAGCGAATTGATTGTATTCGGATGGACTCCCTTTGAAGAGGCGCAAAGGGCTCGTCTGGCTCATACAATCTAGTAAGTTGGAAGGTAGTCTGCAAATCCAGAAAACAAGGGGGCGTTAGTGTTTTGGATCTCCGTGATTTCCACAGGGCAATGCTAGGGAAGTGGTGGTGGCGACTTCAGTCTGACTGTGGAGACTCTTGGAGTGCTATTGTACGGGAGTGTTACTTTCGTCGCACTTCCCCGTTGTAGTCCCAAGGGAGGATTTCTAGGCGTGTCTCCGTTTTGGCAGGAGGTATCGAATAGTCAGTACTTTCTTTGAGTCTAACGAGTCGGACCTCGAATGCATTGTCCCTGCAAATGCATTGAACCCGATTAAAAACAGAGTAAATTATATTTTAATCAGCTGAGGTTTAACCCAAAATGTATCAACCCTCTTTATGATTAATAAATTATATTTTGCCTCCTTCATTTTTGTTTTGATCAGATAAAAATTATCCATATAGATTTTGTAGATGGCAAAAGGTGGTGTTGTGCTAACATTTAAAACTATAGGGACTGATTTGAAGAAAAAAAACTTCATGAGGACTAAGTGACTCCAGACCTCTTCATCGGACTGCCAATCAGTCGCCAACTCCAGTGGCTCTAGAGGAGGAGTACTCCATCACAACCGTCAGAGGATCGACTCCTTTCAGGAATATTTGGAGTCAATGGTCTGCAAATCTCAGCCGTCCGACGGTAGGCGCGCACCCCGACAGATGGATTATACTCAGCCATGATTCATCGTCCCCCCTTGGCCGATGAAGAATGATTTAAATCTTTTTCTTTTTTTTCTTTTCAATGTAGGTCTAATAAGATGCAAATGAGCTGGCAGGCTTTTTATTAACGACTCTTCTAATTAATATGTAATAATTTACCTACAATTTATGTCAATACCTATTTAAATAAATATAATAAAATTTAAGCTTCACGTCCCCCTCTTATTTACCATGGCTTCAAAAAAAAAAATTTCATTATCAAACCCCCCCCCCCTCCACCGCGGCTATATTACTTAAAGGGTCGGGATCATGTGCCTTAAGAAAAGTGCCATTGGTTGGGACGTTAATTTCTAGCCATTGATTTACTCATTCACAAACGACTCAGATGTGTTCCCGTTCCCTCATCTCATATGTGATCCTGTGCCCTCATCCCATGCGGTCAACTCTGAGTGCGATCGAGTTATCTGGGATCCGATGGGACGAAGGACGTCAAGGAATGGTGATCCGATGTCGAGGAGTGATCGTCCGGCGTCGGAAAGTGGTGGTTCGGTATCTCGGAGTTGTGCTCGGGCATCGAGGTTGCACATTGGGCTTTGGGGAGCGGTGCTCAGGTGCGGGGAGCGGTGCTCCGACGTCGGGGAGCGATGCTCAGGGTCGGAAAAGTGGTGCTGGGGTGTCGCGGTTGCATATCGAGCTTCGGTGAGCGGTGCTCGACGTCGAGGAGTAGTGCTCAGGGTCGGGGAGCAGTGCTCCGGCGTCGAGAAGCGGTACTCGGGGTCGGGGAGCGGTGCTTCAGCGTCGGGGAGTGGTGATGGAGTGTCAGAGTGCGGTGCTCGGGTCAAGGAATTGGTGGTCGATCGTCGATCTTAGAGATGAGGGCACGGGATCACATCTAAGCCGTTTGTGAATGAGTTAATCAATGGCTAGAATTTAACATCCCAACCGATAAAACTTTTCTGAAGGCACAGGATCCCGACCCTTACTTAAATATTCATCTCGCCGGAGCATCGCACAAAATAAAAACCATTGTGAGGTTTTAGCTTCCATCAAACTTGGACTATTGCCATAAGATCTTTGTGAGATTTGGTGGAAACTTTCGGAACCCAAGTGGTAGTCTCTCTTTCAATTTTTTTTTTTTTTTGGAAGGAGTCTTTTCTCAGGCTTGATTTGTCGGAAGGAGTTCGCGTTCTCATTCCTTAATAAAGGTCAGGAGAGATGGTCAGGAGAGATGGAGCCAAAGAAGTGATGGAGATGATCAAGATTCCGCAATGGTTGGTTGGCACGCTTCGGCACCTATTCCCCTATTTACTATCAAGGCAAAGGCGAAGATGGACCATTAAAAACCCTTACGTTTAAGGAGGCCATTGGATTCCCCTTTGCCTCTCTCTCTCTTTCTCTCTCTCTCTCTCTCTCATGGAATATGATACTTCGAGTGCATGTTCACCAACGGGCTCTTGTCCAAGTGGTACTTTGTCGCTCGTTGGAGAGGTTCAACTCCAGGCATAGACACTGTGGAACAAACTTTCCCTTATGATTGTTGTTGCCTGATTTGTGTGTGTGAATCTTAGCCGCTGATGCCATGTTCACATGGTTATAGAATCTACACCCCTATATAAAAGGGCACGGGTTCATTCCGTCCTAAAAGTTAGGGGTGTGCAGGAGCCAAGCCAAACCGATCAAACCAACCAAACCAAAGCAAACCGATCAATTTTGATCGGTTTCGACAAACTCAATGGATCGGATCGGATTGGGTTTTTAAAAAACCGACATGATTGGATCGGTTGACGGATTTGTAAATTAAAAACCAACTTAAACCGAACCGACATATGTATATACATATAATATTTTATTAAATATACCATATGTCCTCATATACCTTTGCTACCAACAACTATTGCAATACTATAGGATGACACAAAATCAGTTAAAAATCTTATTTAGGCTTAATGATTTGATAACAATTATTATTTTTTAAGTTTGAGGGGGGGGGGGGGGGGGGGGGAGCCCAATAAGAACATGGTCAAAGCTTAAACCGACCATCCAATCCAATCCAAACCGATTTTAATTGGATTGGATTCCCATCTTAGTTCAGTTTGGATCGGATTGAAAATCCTTAAAACCGACCAAGGTTGGATCGGTTTGGTTTTTGCCTAAATAGGTCGGTTTCAAAGGGATGCACACCCCTACTAAAAGTTCTCCAAAATTCTCCCTTTGGTTCCCTATTGCCATCATGAGTTCTACACACTTAAAGATAGTGGGTCCCTTTGGTTTTAAATCCTATTAGTACATCTCATTCTACATATCTATAAAGTGTTGGCCCCCCATTAGTTTTAAATAATTTTATTTAAACAACTCATTCTACACCCCTATAGAGAATGGGTCCCCCAATATTAGTTGTAAATAATGATATGAGAGTTCATTCCGCACCACTGTGGAGTGAGTGTTCCCCTAAATAAATTTAGGGTTTTTTTTTACAAATAGTAATCAACCACAATCTTCTCTATTTATATATAAACCCCTATAAATGAATATTTAGACATAAACCTCTTAAATCATCCAAACCTTACATATGGACTCCAACAATTAGCTAATATCCAAACGTGAGAAGAGTTTGGGTTAGGTCCATGTTAGATCCGGTTTAGGTCTATATTAGTTTTGGATTATCGTCCCCTAAAATATTACCTATTTACATATAAACCTATATAGAATTTATATTTACATATAAACACATATCAAATTTATATTTACATATAAACCCTTTAAATCATCCACGCCTTACGTATCAACCCTTGTATTTAACTGACATATATTTTTCATTTTACCCTTAATTTTTACCAAAATCCTCTAAATACCTCTCCAAAGTGAGAAGAGTTTGGGGGTTAGGCCCTTGTTAGGTTCGGGTTAGGTCTATGTTATTTCAAATATTCATCTTTTCCGACAATCCTAAAAACTATATGAATATCTAACATCAATGAAAAAAATATAATAAGTGATAGGAGTTAATGGTGAAGACTTATCAAGCAACTCGAAAGGACATATTTACATTACATATTAAAGCAAAATGAATGCTTTTATATGCGGCGGAAAGGTTCATCATTATGTTTTTCTGTTTTTTTTTTGGTATAAGGTTCTTAGTTGTTACCAAAATCTCCTACATGCCTCTTAAAAGTTAGAAGAGTTGGGTTTAGGTCCATATAGATTTTATATTATAAAGACTTATCAAGCAACGCAAAAAGATAGATTTACATTGCATATTCAAGCAAAATGGATGCTTTTTATATGCAGTGGAAAGTTACTGTAGCTTTTTTTCTTTTTCTTTTTTAATTTGTTATTTTTGGTTTTGGTATAAGGTTAGGTATAGTTTCTAGATGGTCGACATTTCAAGTTTGATTATAGATGATATAAACCCCTATCAAATTAAAATCTATATATAAACGTCTTAAATCATCCAAACCTAACATGTTAGTCCCGACGGTTAGCTGGCATCCAAAAGGATAATATTTTTCATTTTACCCTTAGTTTTTACCTAATAGCTCTTCAAAGTGAGAAGAGTTAGGGTTAGTTCCATGTTAGATCGGGTTAGGTCCATGTTAGTTTTGGATTATCGCCCCCGTACATTCTTCTGTATTTACATATACGCATGTCAAATCAATATTTATATATAAACTCCCTAAATCATCCAAACCTTACAACATATCTATCCCTATAGTTAGCCGACATCCAAAAGGAGATAATGATTTCCATTTTATTCTTATTTTTACCGAAATCCCTTAAATACCTCTCCAAATTGTGGAGAGTTCAAGTTCGGTCCATGTTAGATTCAGATTAGGTCTATGTTATTTCAAATATTTATCTTTTCCTAAATGGATATCTAACATCAATGAAAAATTACAATCTTTGATAGGAGTTAATACTGAAGGTTTATCAAGGAACTCGAAAAGGCATATTTACATTGCATATTAAAGCAAAATGGATATGCAATGAAAAGTTACAACATGTCTTTCTGTTTGTTTTTTTTATTTTTTGGGGGTTTTGGTATAAGGTTAGGTTTAGTTTCTAGATGGTCAACATTTCATGTTTGATTATAGATGATATAAACCCCTATCAAATTAATTTTTACATATAGACCCCTTAAATCATCCAAGTCTTACATATCGACTCCGACATCTAGCTGACATCCAAAATGAGATAATATTTTTTATTTTACCCTTTACCTAATACCTCTCCAATGTAAGATTTCGGGTTATGTCCGTGTTAGATTCGGGTTAGGTCATGTTAGTTTTAGATTATCACCCCCCTAGATTCTTATATATTTACATACAAACCCATGTCAAATTATATTTACATATAAACCCTTTAATTCATCCAAACCTTACATATCGACCCATGTAGTTATCTAAATTATGTGAATGTATATATTTCTTTAGAAAAGATATCTTAGTCAAAAATAATCTTTCAAAATAATCTTTTTATTTCGATTCAATTGTTGTAACATCCGCCCCAAACACACAAGATATTACCCGCTTTACCTGTGCCCGCACGAAAACTTTTCAAGTGGTCACACATCCTAGTACCACTCTTGCCCGAGCACGCATAACTACGAAGTTCTTTCGAAATCCGTAGTAGCACACGATTTAAAAACGTGTCTTCTATGTTTGGGAGAGAAAATTATATAAATAGCTCATGATCTTTTTCTCTCCAGATGATATGGGATTGACTCACGGCCTTGGCGACCTCACCTCATCTCATCTCATCCATCTTGGTATCACAGTTTCAGGAGTCTTGGCTATTGATTATTGGATCTTAGTCGTTACAATCCACCCCCCTTAAGGGCTACATGTCTACGTGTAGGGTCATACCCCCCTATTGCGAGTAGAACTGGCTTTGATACAATTTTGTAACATCCGCCCTAAACATACAAGATATTGTCAGATTTATCCGTGCCCGCATGAGGACTTCCCAGAAGGTCACCCATCCTAGTACTACTCTCGCCTAAGCATGCTTAATTACGGAGTTCTGATGGGATCCGATGCTTTAGTGCTAGTATGATCACAAATCCAGATACAAGAAGGAGTTGAGTTCGTAGATTAGACAAATGTATATAGTTGATGAAGTAGCGAGAGCTAGGAGTTACGAAGCAGCTGTGGAGCGATGGAGCTGGAGCATAAACCTTAAATTTCAACGCTGGTCTTATTATGACCAGTAGAACGTTATAATCAAATATTCCAATGAAGAGATGTAAAGATTGTTTATCAATATATAGAAGTTTACTTCTAGTAGTGTGTTATTCTGGCTCGGGATACCAACTGCGTCTGTTTATCTTAATTATAACAATAATGAGTGTGAGGAGTCTCTTAAAGTTAATTCAAAGTGATGTGTGGAATGAGTCACATTTTGAGCTCGAGCCTCGTGCTCTTACGAGCGTAAGACTCTTAGAAGAGTTTAAAGATATGTCTCCCTCCTTCTAAAAGTGATGCCCTCAAATAGTCGAGCTGTACTACTTCTCTTTCACAAAATGATTTTCTTATATTCATTGCGAGGACGGGTGTCTTGGGTGTTCCGGTGTAGTGGATGTTCCAGTGTCTTCAAGCATTGGGTCGGTACGAGGAAAAAATAATAAACTAAACTTAAAAATATTTTCTATAAAAAAAAATGGTATTAAAATCTCACGCCCAGGATTTTTGGCGGCCGATGAAAATTCGGGATGTGACAATCGTGCATGGTAAAAATTTCTATGATAGTTTCTTTAGTGAGATAGTATAAGAAAAAGTTTCTAATTCGGATCCTTTGGTACTTTAATGACACCGAATCGTCTGAGGTTATCACCTGTTGGAAACTACGTGTTGGCTCCTCTATCAATGGTCTTTTGTTGGCACCTCTCCAATGATGCACCTCTGCATTGGACATTGATGCCCGTAGGCACCTCCGTTTGGCATCCGCCGTTGCCTCTGCAATTGTGCCCATCGGCACCCCACCTGTGGTCCAATCTCCTATGTGCATGTCGGTTGGGTTTATTTCATGGGCTGGATCAAACACTTTAACATGAGATTCTAATAAGAAGATCGGCACCCTTTAACAACCAAACCTACATGGGAAAATTAGTAGATATTTTTTTCGGAGCCATGGATTGAAGCAATGTAACAAAAAATTAGAAAGAAAAAAAAAGAGGGGAAACTCCCTCTTCATCACCATGACACCTACCTTGTGGCACGTTGAAAGGCCAGGAATGCAAAAGTATTTGAGAATGACATTTTACTCCCCAACTTAGTCATGCCCTAAATTCTATCTGGTAATTTAAACTCCACAACCCCACGATCGAATGCGATTATTATGGCAACTAGTAATGCCCGTGCCTGTCAGTACTCGGACGGCCGTCTTCGACGGCATCAACACTACAACGATAACTTTTATTAGCAAAACACAATCGGCGGTGTTTGGCAGCAACACACACCATGGGCGATGCCCGGATCTTTTGTTGTCTTCGTCGATCGCCGCGAACAAAATTCCCTCACTCGTTGTTTTCTCGCTCATCGTTTAATTACTTGTCTGTTACTCGCTTTTCCGTCGCTCACCAATCGTCTGCTTTCCGTCACCGTCGCTCAATCGATAACGGCAATGAAATAAAACAAAGAAAATAATTTATTTTTTAGGGATGAACAAGAGACTAAACGCGAACAACTTGTTAGTGCTATTGATAGCTACATTTAGGTTATCCAGATTTTCCCACCATAATCAAATCCCCCCATGAGAACTAAAAGCTTGTGAGAACCGGCACATGAAAACAATCAAAAACAAAAAATTTTAAAAAATGTAAAAATTAAACAAATAACCAAAAGAAAAATGACACCTACCTACACAATTAACTTGGGCTCAACGATAACGATACAAAAACAAAACATTTATAATTTGGGGATGAATATGAGACTTATAACAAACTTCTTAGTGCTATTGATAGCCATCTTTAGGTTATCAATACCCCCCCCCCCCCCCCACACACACACACGAAAAGTCCAAGTGTGCAAGTGTGTCACTGCCACCACATTTCACAAAAGATTGTGAGAACTGGCACAATAAGACCATGAAAAACAAATTTTTAAAGAAAGATGCAAAATAACGGAGCTGATTTCACAACTAGGCGAATTACTGGATTTCCTTCAACCCATCTCTCCTGCGGAAAAGTTGGATGTTGCAGGATGGAGATAGACTGCGAACGACCATCTTTCGGTGAGTTCTTTCTACCAGTTCATTAGCTTTGGAGGAGTCATCTGCCCTTTGGTGAATTAAATAGATCTGGAGAATTAAATGTCCTCTCAAGGTAAGGATCTTTGTGCGGCTAGCTACAAAGGACATGATTCTCACCAAGGTCAACTTACTCAAGAGGAACCATCCTTCGATCCCAGACGCTATGTGCCCGCTTTGCGGGTTGGCAGATGAGACCTCTGATCACTTGCTATCCGATGTGAATTCTCGAGAGAGATTTGGAAGCTCTTTCGCTCGAAGATTCATGTCAGATCACACCCTATCTCACAGATCTCCCTTAGGGGCCTTTAGAGGAAGAGACATATTAAGCCGACGATTCGGAAAGATTGGAACTTGATGGTAGTGGCAATATGCTGGGGAATTTAGTTAGAGAGGAATATGTGAACCTTCTAGAATAAATTCCTCCCGATCGACTAGGTGGTAGATATAATCAGGTCGCTGATCCACCTATAGGCAACACACATGATTCCTACTTCGAAGGCTTTTATTTTTCACCTTATCTCCTGATGGATGTGTGTCTTGTTGGGTGTTGAGCGGCCAATTTGTGCGAATTATCCTTTTAGTATTATGCATATATCATCAGTTTGCTACGTAAAACTTTCATACTACACGTAAACTGTATGAGTTTCTTTGCACCATGATATAGTAGACATTCATACGAACCCAACGGCATATTTGTTCACTCTCATACACATCATGCATGATAGTTATACTGCCTGATAATCCAAATTATCCTTTTATCGATTAATGCCCCGAAACCTTATGGACGTCATTTTATGTGTATTTTCAGAGAATTGGAGCTTGCTTTCAACGCACATGGCTACAATGGAGCAAAACTCTGTAGATGGTTTCGCCACATGAACGAAGGCTACACACGCGCAAATGAATGGATAATGGAATTGAAGTCTGGATGGCTGTCGTCCTTTTCCTGCCACATTTTCTCTCTCTTCTATTTTCTTTTGTTTTTCACTCTTCCCGATCAAAACCAGATGACACTAGATTTAACCCACCATCTCACCCAGTAACCCAAGTTTCTCTTTCCCATACGATCCCATCGCAACCATCCATCCATCTCGGTCCGACCCGATCACATCCGCCCCTTACAATACAATACCCATGCACATTCAACATATTCCATCACAGCTTTAGTGCATCAAGCCATCACAACCACCCTTTGAAACCCAAGCCCAGCCAGTGCTTCATTGCACCCAACAACCCATGCATGCATGCACCATTTATTACATTGGAGGCACAATCCAGTCACGGCCGTCCGATCGCATCGCAGCCGTTCAGTGCATCCCACTCATGCATACAAATCAGCCCATCTCCATATCACTTAATCCCAGCCGTCCCCAAGCTTTACCCGCACTCCATTACACCCAGGTCCCATGCATGAGCACCTGATAATCACATCCCTCCTTTGCATCGAGCCATGCATGGCATCCCCGTCACTCCTCTCCCTCCAACCCGATCACAGCCGTCCGATGCCATGCAGCCTTTAAAACCGGATCCCATCAGAGTCCCTCTCTCCCTCTCCTATTTTTCCTGCGAGCCCGATTCTCTCTCTCTCAACCGAACGTTACTCTCTCTCTCTCTCCGGGATCCTCTCTCTCGGATTCTCTTTCCATCTCTCTCTCTTTCCTTAACCACGCCCACCGAACGTATCTCTCTCTCTCTTCCTACTTTCTCTCTCTAAACCGCACTTCTCTCTCTTCCCTTAACCCGACCCAGCCGGCCCTTTTGTTTCCTTTTCTACCCAAAAACCGAACTTCTCTCTTTTCTCTCTCTATCCTATATAGAGGGGGGCACGGACGAACCGAAGGGAGGGAGGGTGTCAACCTTGTATCACCACTAAGAACCTTCCACCATCTTCCATCTTCCATCTTCATCACCACCAAGGCACGTCCATCATCTATCATCTTCGAGCGACGCTCCATCATCACGAAGCCGCACGCCGCCATCGTCGAAGACGCGCCATCATCCTCGCCAGAAGCTTCACACACACGCTCGTCATCCATGATGGAGTTTGCTCGCATTTATATTTTCGTTATGAATTGTATGAATATGCGTAGCTAAACCCCTAGCTAGGGCTAGGGGTGAAACTTGGGTTATTTATGAATAATATTGATTCCCGTTTATACCGTAATGTAATTTCGTCTTTGGTCGATTCATAATCTTTATTAAATACCGCATGCTTGCATATTCGCTTGTCTCTATTATTGACTCCGGTCATAGTGGATACATAGGGAAGTTTCTACAGCACTGTAGTATCGTTCTGAACGTTTTGAATAACCATCGTATGATTATTATCATTTTATTATAATTCAAATCTTTAATCTATAGAAATAGACTGCTCTGTGATTCAACTTCTCAAAGAGACGTTGACACTTCTATAAACTCTTTAAGATTCGGCGTTGACCCAGGTTACGCCGGATGCTAGGGAGAGTCCCTGTGTCGTGCAACAAGTTCTTTCACGCTAATCGTCAACTGTCTAGATCTAAGATTAAAGATTCTCAGATTTTAATTGTTAAATCTTCCGGTTGGGATGAACACGCCATTCTACCCTAACTGAGATAAATAATCAATATTATTTGTGAATGTCCAAGTGTAACCCCGAAACCCTAGTTCTCATCCATTGATTCTCCACAACCACTATTTTATTGTTTTTAGTCTACTGCGTTTATTTTGATTAAGAATTAATTAATTTGAAATTCATTTGCTCTCCTTTGGAGATATTTTCATACTAGTTTAATCATTAATCCTTTCTTTAATCAGTTTTCAATCAAGTCTCTGTGGGATCGACCCGTATTTGCCACTGTCTATCAGATAGACGCCGTGCACTTGCAGTATAACAATTTAAAATCACAACAAGTTTTTGGCGCCGTTGCCGGGGACTTGAGTTTGAAAACTGTTAAAGTTTAGTTTTTAGTTGCTTTAAAAAAAAAAAAAATCAGTATTAGTATTCTTAGTTATTTTATTTTCGTATTTTGTCTCCTTCGTACTTATTATCTTCTGTTTAACTTTTTCGGTACTTACACGCTCTACGGAAAACTTGCATAAGCATCGCAAGGTAAGTATTTAAACCCTTACCCACGCCTCTCCAGTCAGTGGGTTTGATTACGTACTCCTATTGCTTACTCCTGCTGATTCAACAACCGTAGTAATTAGGGTAACCGGCTAATGTGTAAACTTTCACCGTAGATCAAATAATCGAATTGCATTGCAACTTTGTAAGGTTGTCGCCAGCTCGGCACATACACCTCTTATAGTTGTATGTGTGTCTCAGTCTGAGGTGTACACTCAACCTTGCATCGATAGAAATCATTTGCTAGGGTGCTGCATTGCATAATAGTAGATTCTCTATTTACATAAGTATTCTGATAAAGTACGTACTTTGTTTTCTTTACTAGCATATCATTATATTAGTTAAACTACTAATACTTAATTGGCACATTAATCTGGACACAGTCCGCAGTTTGGGCACGTGTAGGAAAAAGATTAATTAGAATTGATTATAATAATATCGTAGAGATGGCGGAACAGCCGCAAGCAATCACCTTAGGGGATTATATGTATCCCACTAGGGCTACACAACCTTCTTGCATAACCTTATCGACCACTAATGCAAAATTTGAATTAAAATCTGGCTTAATCCAAATGCTCCCTGTCTTTCGGGGAATGGAGCAGGAAAATCCATATCAACACGTGAGGGAATTCGAGGACATATGTGGAACAATGAAATTCGATAATATGTCCGAAGAAAATCTCAAACTTAGATTATTCCCCTTCTCGCTAAAAGAGAAGGCTAAAGCATGGCTTTATGCCTTACAAGCTAGATCCATAACTACGTGGGTAAGCCTACTAGAGCTCTTTTATAGAAAATTCTATTCTAAACAAAAGACGGCCTCGATTCGTCAGGCCTTGAATGTGTTTCACCAACTGGAAGGTGAAGCTCTCTATAAATACATAGAAAGATTTAAGGACCTACTACTGCATTGTCCACACCATGGTTTTGAAAAAATTAGACTAGTCCAAATCCTTTATGAAGGATTGAACTACCCATCTAAGACCATGATAGAATCATGTTGTAATGGTGAGTTCACCAAAAAGACAGCAGATCAAGCCTGGACCTACTTAGAAAAAATTACAGAGAATACACTACAGTGGGAACCAATCATAGATGATTCTAGGAAATTTTCCCCTACTGCACAAGGTGGATTCTATAAAGTTGAACCTAAATTAGAAGCAGAAGCTAAACTGGCCACTGTGATAAGACGCTTAGAAGCTCTAGAAATGAATCATGGAAATAGGACTTCCACTCCAAATACCTTAGAGGCATTAAGCCTTAATCAAACTATGAGTTGCAATAATGTGCCTAGCTTTTCTATTTGCTCAATTTATAGTGAACCTACCCATGCAGATTATCGATGCCCGATGTTAGGGAGACAAAAAAATAATATGGAAAGAATCAATGCTTTGCATCAAAACAATCATTTTGATAATCAACAAAAACATAATCCATATTCAAACACTTACAATGAAGGATGGAAGAATCATCCAAATTTCTCATGGACTACAGGTCCATACCAAGGTGGCCCATCTCAGTCTGTACCATCTCTAAGGTTTCAAACGCCACCCATACAGAATATCATCCCTAATCCAGATAATCAAAGAATCAATTCTCTGGAGGAAACGATGAAACTATTAGCCCAGAATACCCTCCAATTCCAACAGAGCACCGCACAAAGCATTAGTGCTAACACACAATCTATTGCGAAGTTAGAATACACTGTGAGTCAACTAGCTGATTCTTTGAATACAAGAGATAAGGGTACATTCCCAAGTCAACCTGAGGCTAACCCTAAAGGGTCAAATCCAAGGGGTCAATTTGAAGTTCATGATATCAAAGGAAAAGGCCATGAGCAGGCAAATGCAATTACTACACTTAGGTCAGGACGGCAAGTTGATAACATGATAGAACCTCCTAAAGAAACTGAGGAACTTAGGCAGAATGACACAAGAACTGAGGAAACACCTGAAGAGGAACCAAAATCACAAGAGGAAACTAGGGAGAACATAAGAAACGATACTGAAAATATTGCATCACCTAGTGAACCACCTCTTAGAACTTATATTCCTAAAGCCCCATATCCTCAAAGACTAGAGCCATCAAAGAAGAAAATGTAAATGGATAATATGCTTGAAGTCTTCAAGCAAGTGAAAATTAATATTCCACTCTTAGATGCAATCCAACAAATACCTACATATGCCAAATTCTTAAAGGACCTTTGCACTTTTAAGAGAACAACTAATGTATCCAAGAGAGCATTTATAGCTCAGCAGGCTAGTTCAGTTATTTCATGCTCAACCCCTATCAAATATAAGGATCCTGGTTGTCCTACCATTTCCTGTAAAATAGGGGAATATCATATTGAGAAAGCATTGCTCGACTTAGGTGCAAGTGTCAACCTCCTTCCATATTCCATATATAAAGATCTAGGTTTGGGGGAGTTAAAACCCACTAGATTGACCCTCCAGCTAGCTGATGCTTCAATTCGATATCCTAAAGGGATAGTGGAAGACGTCCTAATCAAAGTAGGAGAATTTGTATTTCCTGTTGACTTTGTGGTCCTGGATACAAAACCACCAACTGAATTTACTAATCGAGTACCGGTAATCTTAGGGCGACCTTTCCTAGCAATATCGAATGCATTAATCAACTGTCGGAATGGTATAATGAGCATAATGAGCATGTCCTTCGGTTACATGACATTACAAGTCAATATATTTTATGTGAGCAAACAACCTAGAGATGACAGTGATGAATTAGAAGAGGTCAACTACTTGCAAGAACAAAAAGAAAGTTTTGTATCACAAGTAAACTATGATGACCCACTGGAAGCCTGCCTTGTACATTTTGGAAAGAATTTGGATATTGATGATCATATCAATACAAACACTGCATTACTAGATGCCACCCATGATCTTCCTTATATCATTGATAGTGATATGTTTGCTAAAGAAGCTAATGCTCTATCAACGAATTTTAAAATTAATGATATCATGATTAATCATCCAATTATTATCAAAAAATCGTACATTGACCTACAAATTCTGCTATCTGAGTTTCAATATACATATTTGGGTAAAGAAGATATATTTTCTGATTTAATTTTTCCTCCATTCATCCAAAATCAGAAAATCCATTTATGTAAATTTTTCAAAGATAATCTAGATGATACAAGGTAGAATATAGAGTATAATGATGAATCTTACATTGTTCCATTTGAAGTGAAAACTCATAAAGAACAATATAGAATGAACCCTTATAGAATAAAGGAGAGTCACGCGGAAACATGCCCAACGTATACTATAGAATATAATTTTTTAATTAATGACTACTCTCTTTTCTTTTTGAAAATTCCATATGCTGAAAAACATATTTGCATTATAGCAGTTAATTTTTTTTTTATTATTTTATTCGCATCTGCTAGTTTTATTAGTCTGTTTAGTCGCTTTGTTTTGTTTTCTTTGTAGTACTAATATTTTTCAGGAAACAAAGCTATAAAGCACTTATGAGGTACTATCCATCCTTAAAACTTCGTACTTTTATTTTAAATACATGTCCTTCAAGAATGCTATCATATAATGCTATCATCTCATTCATGAGCATGTCTAATTTATACATTGAGGACAATGTCTAATTTAGGTTTGGGGGTGTGATACACTTTTTGCAAAATCCTGTATGCATCTAATTTCTACAAAATTTTTCTATTCTAATTTTAATTAAAAAAAAAAAATTATTACATCAACTTACGATGTAGTGGGAAAGCTCGGCATATACGTCTTGGCGTATGTGTGTCTCGTCTGTAGTCCCCTACCAAAACTACAGCGTTCGTATAGAAATCTATAGGAATTTGCACTTGCATGTTTTTATTTTCTTTTTCTTATTTTAGTTTCTTATCGTATTACTTTTGCCATCCTTTTCGTTCTTTTCGAAAAAAAAAATTTATATATATCTATATATACTTTATCTGTATTTCAGGTTTTGTAATATAATTTTATCGTACTCGAATAGGACCATAAGGCACATGGTAATCAAGGTATAAAGTCCAAGGATCAGCTAGAAAAAGTATGTCTAATATGGTTCTAACCCTTAGTAACTCTGTAGAGATTGTCAAAACAAACTAGACTTGACTTTTCACTTCACATCTGGCATACACTTCTAGGGTCTAGATTCAAAGCTTTCATATCGGCCTAATAGTCAACTAGAGCCCTGATGAACCATGCGGATCTGGTTCACTTGGTAAAAAAAAAAAATACTACTATAGATCACCAGTGAATTCTAAGGTATAGCGGAAAGGGCTACCTATTAGCATGGTCTATGACCTAATTATATAAAAGTCTTAACCTGTATGCCCTAGTATGAGTGAAGCCTGGTCGATAGGGTTATGAGAATGATCCTATAGATGCAGAGTGAATCAAATATAAAGGCAACATGAAGATGACTACCTAACTCATGAGAGCGTTGACAGCGTGTCATGGGCATAGAGTGCAGCTGGCATGGTACAAGTTAGGAAGGGATATATAATTAGATCCAGAAAAAAATGAGACCGAAAAAAAAAGAGAAAAAAAAAAGAAAAAGAAAAAGGAAAATAGTGTGAAAGCCGTCGCTATAAACAATGTGGGGAAACTGGAATATCACATATAAAGCCCGTAGGGTATTAAGGTGAATATCCACAACTCTCACTAGCCTGTCTAGATTAGCTGGTTTTGACTCAGGTTCTAAGGTCGACTTTGACCGTTCTAGGAGACTGTTGGAATGATATGAATGTAGAGAAGCAAACCCCCAGTTGTGTTTAGCTCAAACAGCACCGTGCACTCGAGTATAGTTGACCTTGATCTTTTCTAACGGGAAACTAATAGTTAGAACCTAAAGTGCTTACTTCGAAAGCCGAAGCTTGGGTTAGATACCTTGTGAGTCTTGTGCCTTAGATTCTATTTTTGAGTACTTTTTAATTATTCTATGAAACTAACTTTTATTATTTCTTATTTATATTAAAAATAAAAAAATAAACAAAAAAAGGTTGAATTTTGTGGGTAGATTCACTGCAAACCCTCACGAGACAAAACTCGTCCACTGGGGTAACCCAGGGGTTTAACGGCTTGTTGCACATGCTAAGTGCAGTCGCGATTCCTGCGAAAGTGAGTTAGGAGTTTTTATTTTGTCATTTACTTTGTTTATTTTTCTTTTCTTACTCGAGGGCGAGCAAGATTTAGGTTTGGGGGTGTGTTGAGCGGCCAATTTGTGCGAATTATCCTTTTAGTATTATGCATATATCATCAGTTTGCTACGTAGAACTTTCATACTACACGTAAACTGCATGAGTTTCTTTGCACCATGATATAGTAGACATTCATACGAACCCAACGGCATATTTGTTCACTCTCATACACATCATGCATGATAGTTATACTGCCTGATAATCCAAATTATCCTTTTATCGATTAATGCCCCGAAACCTTATGGACGTCATTTTATGTGTATTTTCAGAGAATTGGAGCTTGCTTTCAACACACATGGCTACAATGGAGCAAAACTCTGTAGATGGTTTCGCCACATGAACGAAGGCTACACACGCGCAAATGAATGGATAATGGAATTGAAGTCTGGATGGCCGTCGTCCTTTTCCTGCCATATTTTCTCTCTCTTCTATTTTCTTTTGTTTTTCACTCTTCCCGATCAAAACCAGATGACACTAGATTTAACCCACCATCTCACCCAGTAACCCAAGTTTCTCTTTCCCATACGATCCCATCGCAACCATCCATCCATCTCGATCCGACCCGATCACATCCGCCCCTTACAATACAATACCCATGCACATTCAACATATTCCATCACAGCTTTAGTGCATCAAGCCATCACAACCACCCTTTGAAACCCAAGCCCAGCCAGTGCTTCATTGCACCCAACAACCCATGCATGCATGCACCATTTATTACATTGGAGGCACAATCCAGTCACGGCCGTCCGATCGCATCGCAGCCGTTCAGTGCATCCCACTCATGCATACAAATCAGCCCATCTCCATATCACTTAATCCCAGCCGTCCCCAAGCTTTACCCGCACTCCATTACACCCAGGTCCCATGCATGAGCACCTGATAATCACAGCCCTCCTTTGCATCGAGCCATGCATGGCATCCCCGTCACTCCTCTCCCTCCAACCCGATCACAGCCGTCCGATGCCATGCAGCCTTTAAAATCGGATCCCATCAGAGTCCCTCTCTCCCTCTCCTATTTTTCCTGCGAGCCCGATTCTCTCTCTCTCAACCGAACGTTACTCTCTCTCTCTCTCCGGGATCCTCTCTCTCGGATTCTCTTTCCATCTCTCTCTCTTTCCTTAACCACGCCCACCGAACGTATCTCTCTCTCTCTTCCTACTTTCTCTTTCTAAACCGCACTTCTCTCTCTTCCCTTAACCCGACCCAGCCGGCCCTTTTGTTTCCTTTTCTACCCAAAAACCGAACTTCTCTCTTTTCTCTCTCTATCCTATATAGAGGGGGGCACGGACGAACCGAAGGGAGGGGGGGTGCCGACCTTGTATCACCACTAAGAACCTTCCACCATCTTCCATCTTCCATCTTCATCACCACCAAGGCACGTCCATCATCCATCATCTCCGAGCGACGCTCCATCATCACGAAGCCGCACGCCGCCATCGTCGAAGACGTGCCATCATCCTTGCCAGAAGCTTCACACACACGCTCGTCATCCATGATGGAGTTTGCTCGCATTTATATTTTTGTTATGAATTGTATGAATATGCGTAGCTAAACCCCTAGCTAGGGCTAGGGGTGAAACTTGGGTTATTTATGAATAATATTGATTCCCGTTTATGCCGTAATGTAATTTCGTCTTTGGTCGATTCATAATCTTTATTAAATACCGCATGCTTGCATATTCGCTTGTCTCTATTATTGACTCCGGTCATAGTGGATACATAGGGAAGTTTCTACAGCACTGTAGTATCGTTCTGAACGTTTTGAATAACCATCGTATGATTATTATCATTTTATTATAATTCAAATCTTTAATCTATAGAAATAGACTGCTCTGTGATTCAACTTCTCAAAGAGACGTTGACACTTCTATAAACTCTTTAAGATTCGGCGTTGACCCAGGTTACGCCGGATGCTAGGGAGAGTCCCTGTGTCGTGCAACAAGTTCTTTCACGCTAATCGTCAACTGTCTAGATCTAAGATTAAAGATTCTCAGATTTTAATTGTTAAATCTTCCGGTTGGGATGAACACGCCATTCTACCCTAACTGAGATAAATAATCAATATTATTTGTGAATGTCCAAGTGTAACCCCGAAACCCTAGTTCTCATCCATTGATTCTCCACAACCACTATTTTATTGTTTTTAGTCTACTGCGTTTATTTTGATTAAGAATTAATTAATTTGAAATTCATTTGCTCTCCTTTGGAGATATTTTCGTACTAGTTTAATCATTAATCCTTTCTTTAATCAGTTTTCAATCAAGTCTCTGTGGGATCGACCCGTATTTGCCACTGTCTATCAGATAGACGCCGTGCACTTGCGGTATAACAATTTAAAATCACAACATTGGGGTTCCATCCCCATGGAGGAGCCCAAAGGGGAGGGGAGCATAGCTCCCTCCCAATCGGACTTGCAACCAAGTCACTCGGGCGAGATCCGACTCGCCCAGGCGAGTTCCTTAGTCACAAACGGGCAGAAAATTCAGCAAACCCGCTTGGGCGAAGTCGGGTTGGATCTGTTTTTCTGGGTTTTTCTGCAGATCCATTTTGGGATGTTTTAAGGCTCTTTGAAGGGGCTTTTGGTGTGTGGCTTGGGTTGGCTTTGAGAAACCTTGGAGAGGGCTTTGAGGGCTGATTTTCTAAGAGAGAAGGAGAGCTTTCTTCTACAAGGGAGGAGAAGATTTCCTTGGGGATCGATCTTCGACGGATAGATCGGATCTAAGCTTGCAAGGCGGTATGTTCCTTGAGGCTGCTAGGATCTCTACTTGTTGAGCCCTAGAAGGGGGAAAGATGTAGATCTAGAAGGAGGGAGAAGAAGGAGTAGGGTTGTACTCTCGCCTTGCTTGCCGTCTTTGATAGTGAAGCCCTCCCCCGAGCATTTGCTCACCGTGGTTTTTCCCGCAAGGGTTTCCACGTAAATCCCCGAGTTGTCTTCTTTGCTTGTGTTTGAATTTATTTTGCATTTGTGATTGGATTGCTGTTTGCTCCCTTTGGTTCATCTCACGAGAAAAAGATCGTCGGTTTCGTGGTTGAGCCGGTACGGTTTTTCCATCATGTCTCCCCCCCTCTCTATTTTTGTATCTCTCCCTCTCTGTACATTGCCCTTTTATTTTAATTTACTAATTGGGGTCTAAGCCGAACCCCCACCCCCTATTCTCTAAGAGCATCTCCAATGGCCTCCCTTAGCATTCGCCAAGCTAAGGGAGCCATTTTTGCCACATCAGCCAAACAAAAGAGTGGAATTTTGTTGCACTCCTACAGCCTCCCTCCCTAGTTTCTATAAGAAAAATGGATGGTCTTGATTTTCTAAAACCAACGGCTCCGATTGATTATACAAATATCACATGGGCGATGTTGATATATAATCACCTGCCATTTAAATGGATGGTCTTGATTAATTTCTAAACAACTGCTCCGACTCATTCTGCATCTTCACATGGGTGATGGTGACATGCGGGTAGGGGTGGCAATCGGCCAGGCTCGGGTTGGACCCTAGTCCTATCCTTACCCATACCCATTCGGGTATGGCAGGGTCCATACCCTACTCATACCCATTCGGTTAGAAGAGGTCCATACCCAATCGGGTTTCGGGTATGAGTTTGGTATAATTTATTTATTTTTTTTCCATCATATATTCAATTATTTGAGGAGAAAAATCAAGGTATCACAATGCAATGTTAAGAAACTCTTTTGGTTCCTTATTACAATGGTTTTAGTAGAGTATAAGTTTGGGTAGGGATATGGGTTCGGTTAGAATTTGGGTATATGACAATGAGTTTGGAGTTGAATCGTATTATCTAGTATAAATAAGTTAGAGGGGCAATCGGGTTTTGCGTATGGATATTGAGGTACCCATACCTATACCCATACCCATACCCAAAAGTTATTCAAATAGAGTTTCTATATCCATACCCTACCCAAACCATGTTTCGGGTACAAAATCTGTACCCAAACCCAATGTTTCAGGAAGGGTTTCAGTCGGATTTTTGGGTTTTCGGAGTCCATTGCCACCCTACATGCGGGACCCAGCCAAGCTAGTGGTGGAGGCCTCGCTCAGGTGGGCGAGCAAAAAGCCGTTAGTACATTGGGTTTCCCGCGAGACTTTGAATCTCTCAGGTGATGGTTAAATTTGTTTTTGAACATTTTTTACAGCCGTATTGCCACTCTAGTTGGGGGCTGCCTAACCCTCCCTCCTTCTGGAGGGGTTCTCAAAAAAAAAAAACCCGTTACGTTGGCTTAAGGGAGACCATTTGAGGTGATTTATGTCATGTCACTTGCTCAAATTGGCGAAGGAATCTCGCTAAGGGAGGCCGTTGGAGATACCCTAACAGCACCACTCATACACAATCACGTCAATCGGGCTGGGTGGAATCGGGAAAACTTTCGGGCTGAATAGCATTTCTCATAAACAAATAACTAAAAGGAAGACGTCGCCTACCAGACATGCCTACTTTGACGAAGTATGAGATGGACTCCACATCGCAAGAACTCATATTGAGTGTCCCCACAATCCCTCTGTCTCTGTCTCTGTCTCTGCCTCTGCCTCTCCCTCTACAAAATGTTTAACAATCCAAATAGTAAGTTACTCAAAGAAACAATGGATTTTTTTCCAATGAAATAAAGAGTGAGAAAAAGAAGATTGGGGGATCGATGGTCAATGGCCTTGATTCAAACTGCCTGGTGGGAGCTCATGAGGATGGAGCACCTCGACGTCATGGAAGAATCGCCAATGGGCTTGCGCGCGCGCGCGCGCACACACACACACACACACACACACATACAGAGAGAGAGAGAGAGAGAGAGAGAGAGAGAGAGAGAGAGAGAGAGAGAGAGAGAGAGAGAGAGAGAGAGAGATTATTTCAAAAATCTAATGTGGGGAATTTATTTTGGAAGATTTCAGGTAGGGAATTAAATTTTAGAAACTAAATTCATCAAGGATAAGCATTATATTTTGCACATTCAAAAAGAAATGGGACTTAGCCTAACACAAATATTTTTTGTTCTTTACACGATCCTAACTTTTGGCGAGCGACCACAGCCAAATAATCCGAAGAAACTATTCGACTCACCGAGTTTCCTCGCTCTCGATCCTGTTTTTTGGTGTCCTTTCACGTTGGTGTCCGATCATCTGTCCCTCTGGGCTTTATTTTGGAGTACCTTAAGGGTCTGCTCCTAGGTTCGGTCCCTGGTCCAGGCCTCCTGTCTTGTATTTATTGCTGGTCCTTTGATCCACTTCTTAATCATGGCCTCCTAGTCTGCACCCAATTGGTTGCACCGGAAAGACTAGGTTTCATTGGACCAAAAAAAACAAAAAAACAAAACTAGTCCATTAATTAATAGGCTCGGAGTGCCTCTGCCTTTCCCATCTTTGGCCTTAGGGTTATGGTTTTCCTTGCCCAATCGCTTGGACTCCTCGACCACCACTGGCGGTGGCTCCAGGCCTTGTGCCTGTGCGATCTACTGGGGTGGGATCGTGCACCTTCCGACCCTCTGTAGATAGGCGCACTTCCAGAGGGCAAACTTTTAGTTCTTGTCACAACAACGTCCCCTCTAGCTCGGTTGACAGTTTCTAATCGATCTTGGGGATGGATCTACTGCCGGGTGCAACAGGGCGGTCAGATTTGATCCCAGCATCGAGGTTCTCCGTCGGTGGTTTTTCGATTCATCTCCTTCGGTTGGTGGCTATTCTTGATGGTGAGGCAGATGCGGCGGTTCGACGACGGTGTGGCGACCTATTCTTCAACTCCACATCTTCAGTTGGCGGGTGGATCTGGAGGTGATGCACCACTTTTTGATTTCATTTTTTGTGATCTATGGTTTTTGTAGGTATCGATCTCGGGTTTCCCCCACTTGTGTGCGACTCCTTACCTCCGTATGTGCGTGGCTTCTAGGTTTTTTTTTCCTTTTTTTTTTTTATGTTGTTGTGGTGTGTCAATGGTGCCACCACCACCGCGTGTGTGGCGATCTTGTTCCCGCCGGTGGGCGGTTCCTTCACCATCGGTGGTGGTGGTCTATCTTCTTTTGCAGCGCCGGCGTGTGGTGCCTCCCAGAGATCCAATGCAACCTCCCCTTCGAATGAACCAAAAAAATAAACTTGGGCCCCCTGACCGCTTTGGCTTTGCTTCTGCTTGTAGCTACTCCTGCCAGTTTGCTATCTTTCTTACTGTTGTTCACACAGATCGAGAGCCCCCGATCCTACATTGAGGCTGTTCAGTTTCCTCACCAGCGTCAGGCTATGGATGAGGAGTTTCAGCCTTTTCAGCAGACTCAGACCTGGGATATTATCCCATTACCCATTGGTGTGGAACCTATCAGCTACAAGTGGATCTATAAGATCAAGTATTGACCCGTTGGATCCATTGAGCGTCACAAGGCTTAGGTGGTGGCTCGTGGTTTCACATAGGAGTACGAGGTTGACTACGAGGAGACCTTTGCTCTGGTGGCTCCGATGCCCTTCGTTCGATCCCTTTTGGAGGTTGCCGCAGTTTGTCACTGGCTCCTACTTCAGATAGACGTGAAGAATGTCTTTCTTCACGGTCACTTGTCTGAGACTGTTTACATGGATCCTCCTTCCGGTCTTCGTATTCCTCCTGCGCACGTGTGTCATCTTCGTCGGGCCATTTATGGGCTCAAGCAGACTCCTTGTGCCTGGTTTGAGCGGTTCTGCCGTGCTGTCCGGAAGCTTGGTTACTCAGAGTGCAGTCATGACTGCTCTCTGTTTGTGAGGTCGTCCCCGTAAGGCTGGGCGATCCTACTGTTATACGTGGACGACATGATTATCACCGGTGATGACTCTACTACGATTGCTTCCCTTCAGCAGCACCTGAGGACACAGTTTCATATGAAGGACTGGGGTACTCTTCGCTACTTTCTCGGTCTTGAGGTAGCATACAGTGCGGATGGCATTCTATGTACTCTCTCAGTAGAAGTACCTTTTAGACATTTTTAGTCGTGCTGCTCTCACAGATACCCGCATAGTGGATACCCCTCTTGAGCTTCACTCGAAGTTTTGTCATACAGATGGTATACCTCTTGCAGATCTTACTCGGTACAGGCAGATTGTGGGTCAGCTAGTCTACCTCTGTATTACTCGGCCTGACATTGCACACGTTGTTAGTATTGTCAGCCAGTTTGTTACAGCCCCACGCTCAGTTCACTATAGTGCTCTTCTTCGGATCCTCAGATACCTTAGAGGGACAGTCAACAGATCTCCTTTCCTGTCGTCATCTTCCTCCCTCAGCCTTCGAGCCTACTCAGATGCAGATTTGGCTGGAGATCCGACTACACGCTGCTTCACCACTGGTTATTGCTTATTTCTTAAGGACTCGCTGATATCCTGGAATAGCAAGAAGCAAAAAGGTGGTGTTTGTTTCTAGTACCGTGATTGAGTACAGGGACATGGCCTCCACGACCAAGGAGATAGTCCGTCTTCGGTGGCTTCTCAGTGATCTCGGTGTTGTCTTCTCTGGTCCTACTCCACTTCACTGTGATAACCGAAGCGCTATTCAGATTGCTAGCAATCTGATTTTTCATAAGAGGACGAAGCATATCGTGATCGACTGTCACTTCGTCAAACAGGAGTATGAGGCCGATACGATTTCACTCCCTTTCATCTCTTCAGCGGGACAGATAGCAGATTTTATCACGAAATCACATCCTACGCCACGCTTTCAGTATATGATTGGCAAGCTCTTGGTGCATGATCCACCTTGGGTTTTGGGGGGGGAGGTTAACATATTGTATTATCTTTGTATAGACTCATATTGTTGCACATGTATGTGGGATATATACTTGGCCTATTGGCCCAATAGAGAGTATTCTATTCTCTCTCCAAAACCAAGCCGTCTCTCTCTCTAGGGTTTGTCACAAACCCAAAATGGTCTCCAATCCTTGTTGGGCCTCAAAGACTTGGTTACCACCTCGGCTAGAGCCAAATAAGATGGAGAACATGACCTGTGCATGCCGATTGAGAAAGAATTTTGAGTATGTATGTATTTCCTGTGAGATTAAGTGGTGGCGGATGAGCTCAGACGAGCTGCCCTATGGGCGGCGGAGCCGTGAGAGCGACCATGGGTTGCATGGGTGTGGACAGGGACATGGTCGCCGTCCTCCACTGTGTCCTTCTCCTTGTCCCTGCCGATCACGGGCAGTGGTTTGCGCTCCCGGGCGTAGTAGCCCGTGGCGATGGTATTGATCATTAGGGTCCCGATGGCCGACAGCATCGCCACAAAAACAGTAAATGGGAAGTCTTCCCACGGGCTTTTGGGCAGGCACAGGGACGTCAGGCTCTCGAAGACGTCCGGTAGGATGTGGATAAAGCCGGTGGCAAGGATCACGCTGGCGGCGAAGGCCTTGACGACAAAGACGATGTCTTTCTCGGGGCGGAGCATTGGCACCCACTTCCCGGAGATTGGGAGGCAGACCCCGATGGCGCTGAAGACGAGGATGGAGAAGATGGTGGCAAGCTTGAGCGGGAGGGCCTTGGATTTGTTCACAGCCTTGGCATCAAAGGAGCAGTCACAATCATCGAGGGTAGCGAGGGGGAGGAGAATGACGGTACCGATGAAGAGGACAGCAAGCCTCATGGCATCAGATAAAGAGAGAAATCTATGGAGGAGAAGAAGATAGAGTTGGGAGCGAGTAGGAGGAGCTTGAAGGTGCTGTTAGGATTGATGTGTTCTAAGCTTGCAAAACTCTATGTTTTGGTCTAATAAAGATTGATAGTTATTATTATATGAGATGCATATTGGTACATAACATAGTTATGTGTTCTTTTAAGAACAGAGAGCCATGGTTATATGGTAGTCCATTGAGTTGAAGACTGAGTGGATTGGTCCCATATAATCTAAATCAGTTTGCAGCTATGATCAGGTTGGTCGCCTCATCATGATAAGCTGTTGGCGATGATAGTTCATGGGAAGTCTTCACCATGGTCATCACCAGGCACAGTGTCTGTGACTGAACGAAACTAACACGGTGTATAGATCAGTGAGCAGACACTGGTATACTAAGCCGTGTTTCTGCTTAGGGTAAAACGGTCCTAAACCCTGAGGAACCACGTCTGATGGACTAACCACTTGCGTGGTGCTTTGGCGCACCAATGTGTGAGGATCCGTATGCAGTGATCCAAAACCACGGTGTACTGGGTTACCCGGCTGGCATTGCATTAGCATGTCACTCCTGCAGGCCATCCACACCCCTGAAGGGAGGTGCGTTCCTTGGTGTGACTTACACTGTACCAAACCCAGGCCTAGTGGTCACCAATTTGACTGTTGACCGGGTTCGATTACTCGACGGGGTAATCAGAGGTACGATGTATTGGTCAACCTGGAAGGAACCAAGTCATATGATCATTCGAGTCTGACGGTAGTCTCCACCGCTCGAAGTGAATCATGGCATCAAGTGGAGGGACAACGGGTTTACCACTACTAAGCGGAGAGCAGGGGTATGATGGAGAACATAGTAAGTCTGGGTGAATTGGAGTGCAGCCTGCGTCGCACTCTGGGTGGCTACGCAGGTTAACTCAAGCTCAGAGGATCGATGGTACACTCGGGTAGTGTGTCGATCGAGCTTGAGTTGGAAGCCATGAACCCCGGTCCCTTATGGTTCCACCTTATCAACATTATGTACGGTTCTTGAACCATCTCCTCGGAACACCATAAGCATTAGGAGGAAGAAAGAAGTATACGCTCCGTGTGCGCTTGGCACTAGAGCACGGTAGATGCGTAACTACATACGAGTACTAAGGGTTATGCCCGAGACTAGTACAGAGTCGCATGTAGTAATCCCTAGCTATAAGTGAACTTCGCTGCACAGGTGCGATGCACCGGGATGTGCTACGAGTTGACTAGTTGACTTTGCTAGAGGCACCTTCTGGTGGCCTCAGTTAATAGTAGGTAACTAGTAGATATCACTTAAGTAATGGCCGCTAGGTATCGCACGCTAGAAATGGTCAAAATAAGGTGTCAGGGCGTTTTGGTAAAAACCTCACTCTGTCGGACCTCACTGTTGGCCGACCCTAGCAGTGGGAGACCTTGCTAGGGCCGGCCCTATGTTGTAGGGATGAGAATCCCTTATATATAGGGGCCGGCCATATGATAGGGATAGGGCTAAGAACTGGTTAAGATCGAGCCCTAAAAAGTGGAAAAACGGGTAAATACAAGGAGAGATAAAAAGGAGATAATGGAGAGATAATTATGGGAGGTCTTTATCCCCTTGGATCCTTATCCAAGGGGGAAGGCCGGCCCTATATAAAGGGCTATAGGGGGCCGGCCCTATGGTTGCAAAAACCGAACCCCCCTCCCCTATCATCTCTCTAGTTCTCTCCCGAATCTATCTCCCGTTTCCTACTTGCAACTTCGTCTTCCTCGCGTGGAGTTCTGAAGAAGGAGCAGGGTCGTTATTCGAAGGCACTCAGAGATCCGAAAGCGACGTTCTGTGCATCGTGTGAGATCGGGTGAACAAGAAGGCAACGTCTCCAATCATACCATCGGCATCTTCGCGAACGATCTTCCGTCTTCATCAACAAAGAAGACAATTCTCCGTGGTTAAAAGATCTGTACGAAAGGTATGTGTAATCTAACATTTAGATCTAGCGAGCATTATGATTTGCATATATGCTAGTTAATCATTACGCTAGATTGTCGTTAGGATGTTCGATTCACGGGCATACGCATGCACACATATGTAGATTAGTTTCGATGAAAGTTTAAATCGTGTAACGTGCACCATGAACGGTCTTTCGACCGCAAAATCGCTTCCGCTGCGAGACTCGACCATGGATTAATTTTTAACAGGTGCATGGTCTATTCTTTATAGAGGTGTGAAGGCTAGGGTTCTTTTCAAATTTTATTTTTAAAGTCAAGTCAACTTAGTTTTTTTTGGTACTGGAATTACACTAATAAAACTGTAACATCCCAAAATAAGTTAATAATTTAAATCTATATAATAAGAATTTTTGATAAAAAATTTAAAATAAAAATCGAACTGCGCCATTGCGTCCGTCTCGTTGAAACGATAAAAAAACCTATACAAACTTTTGCGTTTTGAGCACGTTTAGAGCATTTAAAAATTAAAGAAAAAAATAGCCAATGTAAGGTTTCGAACTAGGGACCTATCAGCAGAATTTTAACTCTTTACCCTCTAACTGAAAAACCCTTGAAACTTTTTTATCTAAACATCAGAAAAGTAAATATTTATAGTAAGGGAAGGAAACCAAAATACAACTAAACCGTAGACCTTTCATTTCCGATCGGACGAAAACAGTCGCGCAGCTGAAACAGTAATGGACTGTTTTTCATTTAAGGCCCTAGGACTTTTGGTATTCCTGAAAGGCCTATATAACCCCCCCTATAATAGATTTCTTTACTCAAGCCCCCACCTCGATATCCGTGCCTAGCCCTCTGCTACCCAACCACCACTTGCAAACCCTCCGTCGCCAACCGCCGCCGGCGCCACCACCCACCGTCGCCGCCTGCCGCCGCCGGTCGCTGCTGTTTGCTGCCGTCCACCGCCGCCGGCCACCGCCTCCCGCTGCTGGTTGTCACCCGCCACCGATCAGACCCTATACCCAATAAACCTTTTATATGCTGTGGGCCGAAGCCCAATAAACCATTTATATACTGTGGGCCGAAGCCGAATAAACCTTTTATATACTGTGGGCCGAAGCCCAATAAACCTTTTATATACTGTGGGTCGAAGCCCATTAAGCCCATTAAACACCGTGGGCCGAAGCCCAATGAGCACAAATAAACTGTGATAAAACGACTCTGCCTTCGTTAAACTGAACCGTTATTACTGAAAGCAACCTAACCTTTTTACTAAAGGCAGACCACCTTTTAAATCCCGTCAATGCCGGCTATTTTGGCCCTACCGGGAGCAAAAGAACTCCGAATTGAGTTCCATCTGTGGCCACGGTTTCAGAATGAACAACTCTACAAACTGGGTATAAATTCAAAGTATTTTAGAAATAACCAAAATACCCCTAAAGGATAAAATCTATTAAATAAAGTAGTTTAAGTAAACAAACATAAGGAGTCCACATTGGAATTCGTTTTCGGTGAATCCTTGTAAAAATTATGGTAAAAACTAACAAAATATAGTAATATATTTTAGGTTGTGAGCTTTCTAAGACATCCTCGTCAAAAGAAAGATTTTTCGACGCTTCAGGTAGGGGACTAAACTGAGTTATTCATACTAAGTGTATGATATCAAATAACGGTAGGACTTATAAATTTTTAAGATATGTGATCACTTATTTGGGTGTGGGTCTAGCCTTGACTGAGGCCAAAAAGTAACCTAGGTATGGGTCTAGCCCTGATTGAGGCCAAAAAGTAACCTGGATGTGGGTCTAGCCTTGGTTGAGGCCAAAAAGTAACCTAGGTGTGGGGCTAGCCTAGACTTGGGACTAAAAGAACCTAGGTGTGGGGCTAGCCTTGTTGAGACAAAAGTACTCGGGTAAGGCTTGAGATTCCTACCCTGGTTGAGGCCAAAAAGACAATCGGATGATCAATGTTTTTTTAATTACTATTTATAGTCATATTCACTGCTTCTTCAGTACATATATCTTAGCATGAATAAACTAAGTTATTAGGTGAGTCAGTGGATTAGACTCACCTCCCTACATGTATTATGAACCCTACAGAGATTGATCCTATAGGACAATGAGAAGAGAAAGAGCGAATAGAGAATGAACCGGAGGGAGTCGAGGATCCGCTCTACACTCCATACTATGAGGATGCGGGAGCGGAGATGTGAAGAGTTGATGTCGCATTTAAGTTTTAGGCTTTCATCTTTCAAGCAATGTATCAAATCCTTATATTATTGAATAAGAGGCTAAATTAATTCCATATTTCAATGGGATTTAATTTATATCAAGTTTTCTTCTAACACCCCAGTGTTATATGGGTTGATTTAAATCCGTAAAATACCGGGGTGTTACGAAAACAATAAGATTACATCATTGTTTGTGCACCCATCGGGCATAAGAGCAAGGCCTACAATCATCTTGTGCATGTCGCATGGATTTAGGGGGGAAGTTTGTTGTCCAAAACCCAGGTTACTCCGTTGCCCAAGCGTAACCGGCAAACCAATCAGCCACAAAGTTGCCTTCCTGGTAAATATGCGAGGCCTGGACATTTTTGAGCTTTAGGCAAAGAAGCTTGCAGTCTTGAAGAAGAAGGGATGTGGTGGAAGTTGAAGCCAATTGTGAGATGACACTTTGAGAATCTCCTTCTATCCACAGAGAGTGTCTCGGGAACAGAGTCGTTGCAGTCAGGAGACCTTTCCATAGGTCTCTAGATTCCGCCACTTACACAGAATCCGTAATTAGATGAATTGCACCTGCCAACAAGATTGATCCAGAGTACATGGTCCCGGATAACATAAGCCGCGCCAGCCTGTGTAGTTGAGTGGTTAACTGAACCATCAATGTTCGATTTATATTAATATTCATTTGGATGCATCCATCAGACAGGGACTGGCTCGAGACTGCTTTGCCTGGAAATAGAGCATGGATCTGTAGAGAACGAGTTAGCGCCACAAAAGAAATTATAATCCTCAAAAAGAAGGTCAAAGGTAACGTCAACCGCTGGGTTGGCCAGTTCAAAGGTTGCTTTGCTCTGAGCTTTCCAAATGTACCAAAGGGTATACTTGAGGATGCCTGTGGCTATTTTGCTGTACCCCCCCCCTTGATCGTGCGTATAGTGGAAGAGAGTACCATACTCATTGATCGAGGAGGGGATATTTCTCATCCCAATCTGATTTGTAACCCATAGCGAAAGTTGATTTACAGGAGGGCATAGAAAAAAACAATGCTCCAAGGATTCTTCATGATCCAAACATCGCAGAAATGAGGTTGAGATGGACATCCCGATCCGTCGGAGATACATACGGACATGGAGTCGTGAGTAAAAGAATTTCCATAAAAATAGCCACACCCTATGCCCCATGGGGTCTTCCAGAGATTTCTCCATATCCCTGACCAAATGCCCGCCGAAGTAGTGGTACTTTGAAGAGAAAGTTTATAAGTAGTTGCCACATTATAGCCAGGAGTGGAGTAAGGACCCTAGGTAAAACAGGTATTAGGCTGATGACGAAGTATAGGAATGCAACATATCCTGGGAACCCACTCCATCAGAACAATAGACATCAAGATAGATTTGTTCCACCCATTTGGGCTAATAAGATCCGATATCCTTTTATAATTGGTCACCAGACTTGCATTGTATTGGAAAGCCATCATGGAAAAAGGAATTTGAGACCACCAAGGGGTCGACCATGGGTCAAAGGAGGCTCCCATCCAGACCGTATGTTGGAGATGGTTTTGCACACACGGTAGCCCCTCAGAGATAGCCCACCAAGCCCACGAGCATTTACTCGATTTTGGCCATTGCTAAGGGTCCTCATTCACATTATATTTATCTTTAACAAAGGAAACCCATTGGTTCTCAACATTGGTAAGGACTTGGTAAACTTTTTTTTCCCCATGATGGCTTGACGAAATAGAGGAAGTTGGTTAAGGCCGAGCCCCCCTTGTATCTTCGGCCGGCAGACATCATCCCATTTACTTAGGTGAAGCCCATGTTTGTTTTTGCCTTTAGCCCACAGGAATCGCCGAAATTCCTTCTCCAGATGATTCATGTACAATTCGAAATCCAGACAGCTCCCATCTGAAAAACCGGGAGGGATTGGAGAACAGATTGAAGTAAGGTAACACGGGCCGGAACGATAACAAGTGGCCGGGCTTTCCACCCAGCGATACGCCTTGTGATACGACTAACCATAGGGGACATCCCAAGAGCAAGAGGGATATCCAAACAATAGTTAGCCTGCACATCACTCCAAACAAAACTGTCAACTTCTGGTAGTTGACCTTTTGCCCCAATAGTCGGTAGTACCGTCTGAGGAGACATTTAAGATTCTCCACACTAGAAAGAGTAGCCCTTGTTAAAATGATACTGTCATCCGTATAAGAGAGCAAACCGATAGATCTAGCCATGGGGGAGGGCCGAATGCCCCTCCAAATATCACGCCGGATATGATCGTTAATATTCCTAACCAGACCATTGGCCCCCAAAATGAAAAGATAGGGCGTAAGGAGGTCTCCTTGTTGGAGACCACGAGAAGACCTAAACCAAGAAGTAGGGGAGCCATTAAGCAATATGGAGAAGGAAGGGTTCTCTAAACATCCTTTAATCCATTTAACCCAGGTCTGATGAAACCCAAACTTCTCCAAAACCCGGTAAAGAAAATCACATTGCATCCGGTCGTACGCATTGGCTATATCTTATTTAAGGGCAATCAGATTTTTATCATAGGCATCAACTTTCATAGAATGAAGGGCTCCTTGAGCCAACATGATATTGTCCTAAATATTTCAGCCCTGGATGAAAGCACTTTGCTCCGGGGACACAATTTTCCCGAGGAGAGGCTTAAGTCAATTTACCATAATTTTAGAGATGATTTTATAAAGAATCGTGCAAAGACTAATGGGTCGGAAGTGTTCCGGCCTGCAGGTCTCGGTAACTTTGGGGATGAGCGTAACATACGTGCTTTTCCAAGGGGCTGGCATTCTTCCTGATTGAAAGAAGGCTGCAATGACTGAGCAAACGTTTATTTCAAGCACTTCCCAATTTGAGGTGAAGAATTAATAGCGTAGCCATCCGGCCCAGGGGCTTTGTTACGTGGTAAGGAGAACACAGTACGACGAATCCCCTCCCATGTGATTGACCTTATGAGACTACGATTATTTGAAGCTGTCACAATAGTCGGTAGCGTATCAAGGAGACCGTTCGGCCCCAGATTAATGGAAGAAGACCATTTAGATTTGAAATGCCGGATGAAGAAATCCTCAACCTTTTCCCTCGCTGAGAGACGGACCCAAATTCATCATCAATGAAAAGAATCATATTCCTTTTTCGACGAACTAAGGTGCTCATATGGAAAAAATTGGTGTTAGAGTCTCCCACCTGGAGCCATTGGATACGGGCTTTCTGGTGTCATTTGATCTCTTGGAAGTGAAGAAGATGCGAGAGATTGTGTTGTAAGGTCCGCAAAGTAGCCACTTCAGTGTCGCTCAAGGTTTTGGAAACTTCACGATTTTGCCAAAACCGTATCTGGGAACTTAAGGAGTCGATTTGCCAAAACTGTATCTGTGAACTTAAGGAGGAGTCAATGTTGGAAATAAATTCGCTTGCTAAACAAATATTTCAAATATTAATTTATTTTAATTAGTTGTGAGATGGATGACAACTTTATATTCCAAATATTGCCAAATAAAAAGATGAAAATATGAGACAATAAAATTGCGAATGAATCCTAGTGAAGGATCCAAAAGGAGAATTTTATAGCAGAGTATGAATATGATAATATTATAGCTAAATTAAAACATAAGCAAATAGTACTATTAAGATCCTAGTAATTCAGAAAGAAGAAGAGTTAAGAGGATGGCCTGGGGTCGAAGCACGCCTTGGCGCTGTCCTAGAAATCCAATTGCCCCGCACGTGCGGGTCTCGTGGCAAGGAAGACTAGAGATACGACGAACCCCCCGGATGACCACCTTTCATTCTCGTTGGCACGCCTCGGAGAAGACACACGAACACCGCACTATCGCTTTCAGGAGCCCAGCAAAAAACTTAAAGAAAATTGGAAAGGGAGATTTTATGAGCAGAGTTTCAAGAGCAACATATGATCAAAAGAGTGTGTCCTTAGCCATGGGTTTTGGGCCCATTTTATAGCCCACCAAGGGGTGTGATGGCTGCCCATTATTTTGGGCTTTAAAATCCAAGCCATAATGGGTTTGAATGTGACCGTTATAGCCGTTGCACAAAGGTTTGAATGTGTGCAACGGCTATACAGTTACAAAAGGTTTTAAAACACAATAAAAAATAAATATAAAAATAAAAAGTTAACAATCCCCCACATATTTTAAAAACATTAAATCTTTAAAAATCTTTAAAAAAATTTTTAAAAAAATTTGCTGGTCTCCTTGTACTATGAGTTCGGTAAAGGTACCTCTCGGTTTGAACCTTTACTTAGTGAAAATTGTTTTGGTCTGTGGTACCTTTAGTAGACTATGTCTTTGAACTTAGGACCATGATTCAGACTTCAACAAGTGTCACACACAGTATGGCTATGTTGATGTTCTAAACGGGTAGCGCTATTAATAGCCTTGCGCAGGTATCTTATGTATGTATTCGAGATCAACCCTAATCTCATAGTCGCGGCCTCACGACCACACATATCGGTGATTCCTCAAAGAGTACGAGCAAGGAGGCACTCTGTCTCAAGGATCTCAGAATCATTTAAGAGTTTTGAACTCATCCTATCCTTGCTTTTATGAGCACTAACGCCATAGGGATGGGAGTAGGTAAAACCAGTGCTCCTCATAGTCACCAATACGGCTTGTTTCTATCCATTGAACCTCCATGAGGTTGGGTTGCCACCGTGGTGATCTTTCTTATGGGCTTAATCCCATCCCCCTCGACGCTTCTAGAACCACTGTTCTAGACAACCCCTTTGTGAGCTGATCAATAATATTCTTCTCAGACCTCACAAAATTTAGGGTAATTATTTGGTATTTTAGTTTATACCTTAATGATTTATGTCGCACTTTTAAGTGTCGATTCATTTTTACATTTGCATTTTCTTGTTTGCATTTATCAATTGCTGACTTACAATCGCAATGAATAGATATAGCTGGTATAGGTCTCTCTCCTATGGGTATATCAGCTATAAGGTCTCTTAACCACTCGGCTTTTATACTCGTGGTATCCAGGGCTATCATTTCAGATTCCATTGTACTCCTAGCCATTACAGTCTGCTTGGTAGACTTCCAAGAGACAACTGCACCTCCTAATAGGAAGACAAAACCGGTTGTAGATTTTATATCCAGGTTGTCACTGATCCAATTAGCATCAGTATAGCCTTCTAAGACGGCTGGATAACCACTAAATTTAAGGCCATAGGTTAGTGTGCCCTTAAGATATTTCATTACTCTTTCTAAGGCATTCCAATGGCTTTTATCTGGATTGTGTGTGTATCTACTTAGACGACTTACTGTATAAGCTATATCGGGTCTAGTATAGTTAGCTAAATATCCTAACGATCTAATTATTTGTCCATATTCCTTTTGTAACGCAGATAAACCTATGTTTTTCTTAAGGTGGATATTAGGATCATAAGGGGTGGATACTGAAGTACAATCAAAGTAAAAATATTTCCTAAGGATCTTCTCAGTATAGTGAGATTGAGTTAGTGTGATACTATCATCATTTCTAATGATTTTTGTGTTTAGTATCACATCTGCTTGATCTAAATCCTTCATATCAAAATTTTGGGACAGGAAATGTTTTACTTCATTTACTGCTTGAATGTTAGATCCAAAGATCAGGATATCATCCACATACAAACAGAGAATGATGATGCCATTATTACTAACCTTATGGTATACACATTCATCGGTTTTGTTTATTTCAAAATCGTCGGATGTGATGACTTCATCAAACTTCCTATGCCATTGTTTGGGTGCTTGTTTTAGGCCATATAGAGATCTAATCAATATACACACCTTAGATTCTTGACCTGAAACTATAAACCTCTCATGTTGATCCATATAGATTTCCTCATCTAAGTCTCCATTTAAGAAAGCGGTTTTTACATCCATTTGGTGAATTACCAGCTTATTTATGGATGCTAATGCAATAAGGACTCTAATGGTAGTGATCCTAGCTACAAGAGCATACACATCAAAGTAGTATATTCCAGGTTTTTGGGTAAATCCTTTGGCTACTAACCTAGCCTTGAATTTCTCTACCGATTCATCGGGTCTAAGTTTCTTCTTGAAGATCCACTTACATCCAATGGTTTTACAACCTGGAGGTAGGTTTACTAATTCCCAAGTTTGATTTTGGACAATGGATTGCATCTCGTTATTTATAGCTTCTTTCCAGAAAGGAGAATCGAATGACTTCATTGCATCGGCGTAGTTAATTGGTGTATCTTCTACTAGAAGAGCATAGAAGTCATCGAAGATCTTTTGGTCTTTTGTTTCTAGAGCACGATGCTATGTCAGTGTCGTTCGATCTAGGTTCTGTTCCAATTCTAGTCATAAAAGGAAAGATGTCTTCAAAATAGATAGCATCTCTAGCTTCCATTATTGTATTATTAGTAATTTCACTAATCTGAGAGTTAAAAACTAAAAATCGGTTAGCATTGCTATCTGATGCATAGCCTATGAAAATGACATCTATGGTTTTTGGACCGATCTTTTTCTTTTTTATTTTCAGGGATCTTGACTTTCGCCAAACACCCCCACACTTTAAGATAATCCAAAGTGGGTTTTCTATTCTTCCACATTTCATAAGGGGTGAGGTTATTCTTTTTAGAGGGAATTCTATTAAGTATGAAACAGGCTGTTACTAGTGCTTCTCCCCACAAGTTTTCAGGTGCTCCTGAGCTAATTAGCATGGCATTAACCATGTCCATAAGGGTTATATTCTTACGTTCAGCTACTCCGTTGGATTGGGGGGTATAGGGAGCTGTGACTTCATGAATTATACTGTGTTCTTCACAGAACTCGGTTAACTCATGAGAGGTATACTCTCCACCTCGATCGGATCTAAGTATTTTTAAGGTCTTATCTCTTTGGTTTTCAGCCTCAGCTTTATAGACCTTAAATTTACTTAGTACCTCATCTTTGGTTTTTATGAGGTATAGGTAACAATATTTTGATAGGTCATCTATGAATGTGATGAAATATCTGTTACCTCCTCTAGTAGTCCTTCCTGAGTCGCATACATCACTATGAACTAATTCGAGGATTTCAGAGTCTCTATCGATTGTTCTAAAGGGTTTCTTAGCTTGTTTTGCTTCTACACAGGTTTCACACTTATTGAGATTTTGGATATCTGCTTTAGGTATTAGATTTAGGCTCATCAGTCTCTTGATGGAGTTGTAATTCACATGACCTAGTCTAACATGCCAGATAGGTGGAGATTCAACATTTAGTACAGAAAGACTTTTATTATTTTTGAAATAAATACAAATATTTAGCTTAAATAAGTCATCACTCATAAATCCTTTCCCAACAAAAGACACTCCTTTTGTGATTACAACTTTATTCGATTCAAACACGAGTTTATAACCGTGTTGAACTAGAAGAGAACCGCTAACAAGGTTTGCGTCTAATCTCTGGAACGTGATGAACTCCGTGTAGGGTTATGATCTTGTTCGATGTAAGCTTCAAGTTGACTTGACCCGTTCCCAATACACGAGCTTCGGCATTATTTCCCATGGTCACAGCTCCTCCACCTGAGACCTGATAAGTGGAGAACCAAGAGCGATCAGAATATACATGGATGTTAGCTCCGGTATCAATCCACCAGTCAAGTGCTTGCAAAGTCAAGTTTACTTCTGGAATAGAGGCAACTGACCTGAAAGCATACTCAGATGAGTTGACCATATTTACTTGCGAAGGAGGTTGTGGTCCGTTCTTCCTAGGTTGAGAAGGTCCAGTCTTCTTGTAGAAGCAGTCCGATGCCATATGGTTGGTTCGACCACATACATAGCAATAACGTACTCCTTCTGCTGGCTTCTTCTGGAATTTGGGGTTTTTGGTAAAAGGCTTCTTGTGGAATGGTTTATTTGGTTTGGGATAAAAGGACTTGGTTTTCTTATGGTGTTTTGGTTTTGATTCTATATTGTTTACCTTGAGTTTGGACTCGGAAAGAGATTTTTCTCTAAGTCTATGTTGTTCTTCTATCCTAATGGAATTGAAGACTTGGGTTAGAGATAGTTCTCCTTGGGAATGGTTTAGTTTTCTAGCAAAGTCAGACCAGGATGATGGGAGTTTATCTATCAAGCAAGCTATCTGGAAATTTTCATCTAGGGTTGATCCGTTATCCTTGAGATAATGGACTAGATTCTCAAACTCGTGAATTTGTTCATTCATCGGTTTAGAATCATTCATTTTAAACTTGTTGAAATCAGCTGCTTTGTTGCGTTTGATCCCAGCATCATCTAGGTCGTACTTAGAATTTAGGGTATCCCAAAGTTCTTTGGCATCTTTTGAGGTATAGTAGATGTCATATAACCTATCGGAAAGGGATCCTAGGATACGATGGCGATAAATATATTCTATTTCCTCAAGAGTCCTAGATGTGGAAGTAGAATCAGAGCCATCTGGGTTGGATGATCCACTACTGGTTTGGGCATGTTTGTCTATAGGGTTGGACTCATTTCCTGATTTGGTGGTGCTATCATTTATTGCAGACATAAGTCCAAGCAAGGACAACCAGAATCTCATCTGGTTTTGCCAACGCTTGACATTAGCCCCATCGAATTTCTCAGGCTTTCCACTAAGGTACTCAGTTCTAGGGGAAGTCATTTTTAGGGTAAGGGAGTTAAGCCTGGAATTAAACAAATTTTGTTTTAGAACAATATTATGCACTATTTTCTACGTGAACCAAATTTATCTTCTTTTGTATAATAGTTAACCTGAGTATCGCTAGATTTGACTTTGGAAGTCCAAATGAGTTCTCCAAAGTATGATAGCCAGATCAGCTCCAGATGGGTGGTAGAGTACTTGGCTCGCTTAAATACCAGTCAGTCTTAGGCACGTATGCCTTTTTGACAAGCTTTTCTAGACACTGTCTAACTAAGGATGATTCACCGGAATTCTTTAAGTCACTTCTTCGTGAGAGACCCAAGTATAAATGAAAGAAAATAATTAAAGATTTTTTTTTTAAATTATCAAAATCTCTAGATTATAGGGATAACAGACTAGTCACACATACATGAATGTATGTGCCGAGCTCTTCCTACTAGAGTCTTGATTTTGTTTAGATGATGTGTTTGATTATTTTTTTTTTTAAATTATAAAATATTAAATTTTAATTATGTGTAGTAAAATAAATTTTCACTTACACTAATGTCGTATTATCTATATTATACTAATGATCAAGCAATTTCTAATAAATCAATATGCTAACAATACAATTTTAACTAACTATACGATTATATTATTAGCAAGATCTAATGCTAAGCAAATATTAACAATGATGCTTTAGATTAGATCAAAGGTTAATACTAAAACATTAAACCGAATATTAATATGGATATGCCAATAATTAAATATTTACAATAGATAGAGATTTGTAAGAAATAAATTAAACTAATTTTTAAATCTAAAAATATTTTAAGCCAACAATTAACAGCACAATTGGATTTCTAGATTGTTGGAAATAAATTCGCTTGCTAAACAAATATTTCAAATATTAATTTATTTTAATTAGTTGTGAGATGGATGACAACTTTATATTCCAAATATTGCCAAATAAAAAGATAAAAATATGAGACAATAAAATTGCAAATGAATCCTAGTGAAGGATCCAAAAGGAGAATTTTGTAGCGGAGTATGAATATGATAATATTATAGCTAAATTAAAACATAAGTAAATAATACTATTAAGATCCTAGCAATTTAGAAAGAAGAAGAGTTAAGAGGATGGTCTGGGGTCGAAGCACGCCTTGGCGCTATCCTAGAAATCCAATTGCCCCCCACGTGCGGGTCTCGTGGCAAGGAAGACTAGAGATACGACGAACCCCCCGGATGACCACCTTTCCTTCTCGTTGGCACGCCTCGGAGAAGGCACACGAATACCTCACTATCGCCTTCAGGAGCCCAGCAAAAAACTTAAAGAAAATTGGAAAGGGAGATTTTTGGAGCAGAGTTTCAAGAGCAAAATATGATCAAAAGAGTGTGTCCTTAGCCATGGGTTTTGGGCCCATTTTATAGCCCACCAATGGGTGTGATGGCTGCCCATTATTTTGGGCTTTAAAATCCATGCCATAATGGGTTTAAATGTGACTGTTATAGCCGTTGCACAAAGGTTTGAATGTGTGTAACGGCTATACCGTTACAAAAGGTTTTAAAACACAATAAAAAATAAATATAAAAATAAAAAGTTAACAGTCAACTTAGTTGAAATGCGGAACGTAAATGAGGTCAGGAGTGTTGGTGTCCTTTCTTGAGATTTTTTCCAAAATGGCCCCCAATTTTCATGAATTGCTGGTAATAAACCAGTTGCTTTTTGCATTACTTTTCTGACCAATTTTTTGTTGTTTCGGACTAAAGTACCCCCAAGACTTATAAAGGGCTTAACTCCCGATTACAAAGGGATTTGACTCCACTCCACTAATGATATGTTTTCCCTTTCGATCACTGACGCTTTAGGAAGAAACACGTGGAGCATCCCATTTCAATGGCCACGTATAATTGTGCCATGGGATTAATCCTAGAGGGATGTCAGTACCACGACCAACTGTAGCCCACCAACGATCGTTGTCGTCGACCCGTCGCAGTCGACTACCGGCGGGCACCTGTTGACGACGCTACCCCCGTTGACCACTACCCGCCGTCGTCGTCGGCTACCACCCCCACCGACCACCACTTGCCCGTTGCCGCCCCATCAGCTACGACCCACGGTGGCCGATGGGGCAGCGAGGGCGGTGGCCAGTGGTGATGGCAGTTGGTGGTGACCGATGGGGCATCGGCCATGTCGAACTTGCCTCTGGCTCTCATTTTCATATTCCATTTCATTGCGGCTCGCTGTAGAATGCGCCGATGCATTTCATTGCGTTGCCGCAATAACATGTGTCGGCGCATCAGTGAAATGCTCCGGTGCACATGGGCTTGCGCATCAGTGAAATACTCCGGAGCATTTCACTGATGTGCCTGTGCGTCAGCGCGCGCATTTCACTGATCGGCACATCATACGCGTCGATGCATTTCACTGATGCGTCGGCGGATTATGTGCGCCGGTGCATTTCAATTGATACGATAGGGTCATGGGATAAACCCTATGAGGATGCCAGCACCACCTGTCGTTGTTGTGCCGTGTCTAACTTGCCTCCAAATCTTATTTCCATATGTTATTTCTTCCCTCTGGTTTAATATTTTACATTACATCCATACAATCTTTCATTAAAAGCTACTGGTGATGCAGACATCATTTTATGCTCAACTTTGGACGATCTCGTAGAGGATCACCCGAGGATCGTGCCTCCGAAATCAATGAATTCCGATAAGAAACAAAGAAGATACATTAGGCCAAACTTGCCCCCGACTTTTATTTTTATCTTTCATTTTACTTTGTTGCCACAGTAGAATACGTCAGAGCATTGCTGATAGGGCTGAAAAAAATTTGGAAAAAAATAAGCTAAGTGGCATTTTTACATTAACCATTTGCAAGGGGTATTTGTGCGCTATAGTTTACCGTTATATATATATATATATATATATATATATATATATATATATATATATATATATATATATATATATATATATATATATATATATATATATATATATATATATATATATATATATATATATATATATATATATATGTGGGTGCAAATTTTGGCAAGACGTCTGCAAACAACGGGACCCACTAGCCCTACCTGGTGGGCCCCCGAAGACCACAGCGGGACCTACTAGCCCTGCCTGGTGGGCCCCCGAAGACCACAGCGGGACCCACTAGCCCTGCCTGGTGGGCCCCCGAAGACTACAGCGGGACCCACCGGCCCTGCCTGGTGGGCCCCCGAAGACCACAGCGGGACCCACCAGCCCTGCCTGGTGGGCCCCCGAAGACTACAGCGGGACCCACCGGCCCTGCCTGGTGGGCCCCCGAGTACCACAGCGGGACCCACCGGCCCTGCCTGGTGGGCCCCCGAAGACTACAACGGGACCCACTAGCCCTGCCTGGTGGGCCCCCGAAGACCACAGCGGGACCTACTAGCCCTGCCTGGTGGGCCCCCGAAGACCACAGCGGGACCCACTAGCCCTGCCTGGTGGGCCCCCGAAGACTACAGCGGGACCCACCGGCCCTGCCTGGTGGGCCCCCGAAGACTACAGCGGGACCCACCGGCCCTGCCTGGTGGGCCCCCGAAGACCACAGCGGGACCCACCAGCCCTGCCTGGTGGGCCCCCGAAGACCACAGCGGGACCCACCAGCCCTGCCTGGTGGGCCCCCGAAGACTACAGCGGGACCCACCGGCCCTGCCTGGTGGGCCCCCGAGTACCACAGCGGGACCCACCGGCCCTGCCTGGTGGGCCCCCGGAGACTACCGCGGGGCCCACCGGCCCTGCCCGGTGGGCCCATGAAGGTTTCCGAGGGACCCACCAGCCTTACCTGGAAGATCCCCAAATACGACAGCAGAAAACCGCCATTTACCACCAGAGAATTCTATAAATAGCAGCCCTTCAAATGTAAAGTGATCCGAAAATTCTGATTTCCACTCTGAGATCTGATTTTCAGAACCCAGAGCTCTGGAATTTCTCAGCTTTCCCTCTTCCACCTCTCTTTGATCTTCTTCTCCCCTTTTGAAGAGATCAGAGTGTTTTCAGTGATACTCGGCCTGTCGAGATCACTTCGATACAAGTGTTAGTAAATTCGGGTTGCTCCCTATAGCACGGAGACGTAGGCTTCGGCTGAACTCCGAGATCACCTCTCTCGTGTCCAACTTTCTCTGCTTGCTTATTGAGAGTTCTAACTCCAATCGACAGATCGAACAACGATCTTCGACTCAAACATTCAACTGACTGGTACTGCGAAGTCTTCGGGTCGGCACGAAGATTTTCCCCCACAATATATATATATATATATATATATATATATATATATATATATATAGAGAGAGAGAGAGAGAGAGAGAGAGATAAAGAGAGAGAGAGAGAGAGAGGTAGAGAGATGTGTTAGGTTGCGCTGTGCGCTGCGGGGGAGAAAATGAGCTGCAAAACGTCGTTTGTCCGATCGTAATTGATCAAACGGCAGACCGAATTTCCACTCCGGATCAAACTGCGAAACCGTGCCCGTCCGATCGGAATAGATTAAACGGCACAGACAAATCCGCTCGATCAGTGCCGCACCGGTTACAAAGGATCCAACGGATGAGATGATTGGTTGTTCGATCGGGATGGATCGAGCGATATAAAAATTTTTCGTTGTTACTGTAGCGGCTACAGTAACAGCGAAAGTTGTTTTGGGCTGTTCGATTCCCATCGATCCAACGGTTTTCCATCCGTTGGTTAGGGACGATTCCCATCCGTTGGATCGTTGAGAATCGAACGGACCAATATGTTTTTCGCTGTTACTGTAGCCGCTACAGTAATAGTGAAATTTTTTTGGTCCGTTCGATTTCCATCGATTCAACGGATGGAAATCGAACCAACCCAACAATCATCCCATCCGTTGAATCGATTGGTGTCGAACGGCCCAAAATGTTTTTCGCTGTTACTGTTGCCGCTACAGTAACAATAAATTTTTTTGATCCGTTCGATTCCCATCGATCCAACGGATGGAAATCGAACGAAACGATAACAGCGCACAACGGGTTTGATGGAGCGGGATTTGTCTGTGCCGTTTGATCCATTCCGATCGGAAGAGCACGGTTTCGCAGTTTGATCCGAAGTGGGATTTCGGTCTGTCGTTTGATCAATTCCGATCAGACGAACGACGGTTCGCAGCTCATTTTCTCTGCCGCAGCGTAACCTAACACACCTCTATATATATTTTATTTTATTTTATAATCATGGTCCAATTAAGTAGAGTGGATTGACCATACATTAAGAAGAATTTTTTTTTTTTAAAAGTACCACGTTAAGTAGAGTCCAAACAAATTAAAGATGTCGACATGGTCAGAGTGTTGTCATTTGAACAAGAAACGGGAAGTCAGACGATTTGCTGAGAGAGAGAGAGAGAGAGAGAGAGAGAGAGAGAGAGAGAGAGAGAGAGAGAGAGAGAGAGAGAGAGAGAGATTGGATAAGTAGAGTGCAAACAAAGTAAAGATTTAGACATAGTCAGAGTGTTGTCATTCGAACAAGAAACGGGAAGTCAGACGATTTGCTTTGTGGCTTCTTTGTGGACAGCAGTGTTGGGGCCCACAGGATACTTGCATTTCTCCGAAGGGATTGATATGCACCGGTGGAATTGAAGAGTCGTCGGCAGCGCTGATCTTTAATGGGTGACATAATTTTAAAGAATATATTATCTTAGACTTATTCCTTGAAACATATAAAGGAATTAGTATGACTTTTTTTTTTTTTTGTTTATAATTAGACCTACCCCCTAAACTGTCTTGTTTCATGGATCAAAATTGTGGCTGTTATTTTATCTAATAGATATTTTATTGAACCGTTTTGCCTCTCGTTGTTAACAAACTCAATCTTGAGGACAAAGATTTGAGGATCGAGGATTTGGGAGATCTTCTGTTATAGCATGTACACACCTGCATCCAAATGAGTTGGGTTTCCAAGCATTGATATCGTCCTCTTGAATGAAAATTTTGGATTTTAGAATTTTGGGGGAGATCTTTCTCTTCCTTTCTCGCAAATGGGTTTCATCTCTTTTCCTCACGAATTGGTTTCTCCATACCGAATGTTTTTCATCGCTTTTGTTTTGAATGTAAGTATCTCTTTCTCATGAATGGGTTCCTTCCTCACGAATGTGTTTTTTTTTTTCCGAACGGGTTTCAATTTCTTCCTCCAGAGAATGGGTTTTTCGTCTCGATTGTGTTTCATCTTCTTTCTCATGAATGAGTTCTTCCTCACGGATGGGTTTTATATTGTTCCCCACGACCCGTCACTAGATTTAAGGAAGAAGATATAGACCTTCCACTTGATTCAGTTTTTAATATCAAATTTGGGGATTTTTCTTTATCTTCATCCTCAAGATCAAGATTGAGTATCTTGACAGTGATGGGCAAAACGGACAATAAAAACCCAGGTGAGTGGTATAACAATACGACACGATTAACAACCCCGGGCTTGGGTTCGAAACATACCTTCACAAGTGCATCGTTTTATACTGATTTGTCCACGCATGCTCAATGACAATGTTCATGACCTGCAAGATTCGGACTGAGGACCTACGTCCAAAGGGTGCAACATAATACAAACTGTGCTGATAGTTAGGTACTAATCAGCGATTCCATAGATCGAATTGGCGATCGTCAACGATTAAGGGGATGTTTGGCATCATTCTGGAACGATCTATTTCCATTCCTAATTCCATGTTTTGAAAATTGCGGCTAGTAGTTGTTGCGGCATAATGAAGATCATGGGAACTAAAAAATTATTACTCCAACTATTTCTATGACAATCGGAATACTGGACCATCAAATTACCAACCCTAATTTCATCGCCATTCTTTATCATAATTTCTTTTACTCTAGACTCTAGAGTATGCTTAGAGCTAATATGCATTCTCACCTCAGGGCATGGGCAGTAGGATAGGAACGATGCATGTGGGATGACACCATGCTGACATCATGGTTATGCATCAGGATTAGTCACCGCTTCCATGTCACGACTGATGCATCCTATGCAGGCACACACAACTTGTGTATACAAAGCATCGATCTTTATTCTATCACTAGTACTAATCCCGAGGGTTATAAAAAAAACTAGTACTAATTCCGTGCAATGCATGATCGGATCGCATCGAACATTTTTATTTTTTTGGTAAACCAAACTACTAAAAACAACTCCAAAAAACTAATTACATTAATCCAAGAGATAGCAGAAACCATCCAGGATCATGGAACATCTTACACCAAAAACGACTCACATCATGTTCACACACAGAGAGAGAGAGAGAGAGAGAGAGAGAGAGAGAGAGAGAGAGAGAGAGAGAGAGAGAGAGAGAGAGAGAGAGAGAGAGAGAGAGAGAGAGAGAGAGAGAGAGAGAGAGAGAGAGAGAGAGAGAGAGAGAGAGAGAGAGAGAGAGAGAGAGAGAGAGAGATTTGATCATAAAAAAAGGGAGACTTTGCGGTCTGTTTCTAGTCAAAAGTTCAAAAGGCCTAAAGGACAACCAAATTGCCGAACGAAAACACCCCACCTAACTTAGAATTTTCATTTCATAACACTCTAACTTAAACTAAACTGAATCCTAAACCCTACGATCATTAGGCCATGGGATGAACCATAGACCTAATCCGAACCGAACTCCGTTTGCCGCCGGCTCGCGTCTCCGTTGCTCGCCATCACTGTTGAGGAGGAAGGAGGAGGCATCGGGGGACAAGAGGAGGTGGAGGCCGAGGCGTCGCTGCTACTTGCGTCTGCTGTCGCCCGTTGACTCTGCTGCTCGCCTTCGACCTCAAGAAAAAAGGTTGGCAGTTTCAACAGCCGATGGAGCACGTGTCAACCGCCCATTGATTGATGAGAAGTTTATTTATTTATTTACCTTTTGCTGGATCGGCCAAGTAGTCAGAGGACAATGCGCTAGAGCAAAGGCTCAAGAAGGTCCAAAGATCAAAGCGGGGAGAGATGAAGCACGACTGCGTGCTCTTCTTTCTTGAACTCGCTCAAACTAGCATATGCTAATTGTTGATGTGGGCTTGTCCATCATATTTTTCCACCCTAACTTGCATACTTATCGACACAAACCACCCTCCAAACTCATCTTCTCCTACCACTTTTGTGAAACTTCCAAAGTAGGTCTGGGTTACTTTGTGGAAACAAGACTGCCACACCGGCGGAGAGTACAAGGAGACACGAAGCCCCTAGAAGCCATGAAGGGTTGAGAGGCCTTACCGGTGAAAAACAAGCAATGCTCGAGGCGCTCGGACCACAAGGCCTCCTTTGAAACACAGTCAGACCCAAAAATAAAAGAGGAAAAACAACAGTACTCACACACCGACGGCACCACCCCGCCACACCAGGCGATCAAAGACACAAACACCAAAAAAACATACCGACAAAAAATGGCGACGAAGCCACCACCCACTCCAGCCGCTCAGCTACCAGGATAGGAGCCGCGAAGTCCCCTGAGCTACCGTCGAAGAACGCCGCCGCCGCTTACCGTCTTGTGGAGGCGGTTTGAAAAACCACCGACAGAGGACCTCAACGTCGGGGCCAGATCCGATCGTACAGTGGCACTCGGCCAGTGATCCCAATGCCGAGCAAGGACCGTCCAAATGAGCAAGGGAAGACCGCACGACGCCAACGCTACAATCACAAAAGGCCGGCTGCAGGAGGAGCCCTTATATACACAAAGGAGAAAAGGGGGCCAGATCCCGCCTCCCATGAAGACCGAAAACCAAGTCCCAGCCTCTCCGGATCTATTGACGGTGACCAGGGAGGTCTCCTAGAGGACGGATTGTGACCTCCCCTTGCAATGAACCAAAAAAAAAAAAAACTCAACTTTGATGAATCGGTATCTCAAGGAACTTGGGGAGGTGCCGATTTGGTCTTAATTTGGCACATCGTGTACGTTTAGGAAGACATTCAAAAGGCAGCGCCACACTTCTCCAGTGCAGCTGTTATGTTTTCTTGGATTGTATCTACTTCTTAAATAATTTATTTAGACACAAAATTGGAGAGTCAAGCTGACGGTGCTTATTAGGGTCTATGCACATGTATATATATAAGTATAAGAGGAGGTGAAACTTATGCGTATCCGAGGTGGGACTGAACATATACATAGCCAATACAACTATAATTAACATCCCCCTCAAACTCAATTAAGGTGGGTCAAACACCAAGAGTTTGCGAACATAATAGTGAAAGGCTGCAACAAGAAGAACTTTTGTGAGAAAGTATGCAATTGGAGGAGGCACAATCTAAGAAGATCGTATGACGAGTATATTCTTAACGAGTATAGTAGCAATCGGTCTCTATATGTTTTGTACGTTCATGGAAGACTGGATTGTTGGCTATTTGAATGATGCTTTTGTTGCCGCAATGCAATGTTGTTGGTATGAAGAGAACAATATTCAAATCTCTACGTAGGTGTTGCATCCAAACGATCTTTGTAGTGGTGGTTGCCATGACACAAAAAATCAGACTTAGTGGAAGATCGAGAAAATGTATATTATTTCTTAATACGTTAGGAGACGTGGGAATCATCAAGAAATAAGCAAACTTTGTAGTGGAACGACGAGTGTCAACACCCCCCCTTCATTTGCTAATCCGTGTCAGAGTAGGCGCACAACACTAGCAGAGAGGTGGAAGACATAAGTACAGACCGTGTCATCGTGCCACAAATATAGCAGAGAATCATCATTCAAATCGTCAAAGTACATATTCGTCCATGAACAAAAAGGTATTGTGGCAACAAAAGCATCATTTAGATCATCAACAATCCAGTCGTTCATGAACACACAACCTATAGGTACAGATTGCTATTATACTCGCTAAGAATATACGCATCGTAGGATCTCCTTATCTTTCGTCTCTTCCAAGGAACAAAATGTAGACTTTCTCACGAAAGCTCTTCATGTTGTTGCCTTTCAGTATTGCGTTCGCAAAATCTCGATGTTTGACCCACCTTGAGTTTGAGGAGGGGATGCTAATTGTAGTTGTATATATATATATATATATATATATATATATATATATATATATATATATATATATATATATATATATATATATATATATATATATATATATATATATATATATATATATATATATATATATAGAGAGAGAGAGAGAGAGAGAGAGAGAGAGAGAGAGAGAGAGAGAGAGAGAGAGAGAGAGAGAGGTATGCTTGGTTGCGCTGTGCGCTGCCGAACCAAATGTGCGCTGCGCATACGGGCCGTCCGATCCGGGACGATCAAACGGCCCGGCCTGATTCCCGCTCCCGCTCCCGCACCGCACCGCACAGCCTGCACCGCACCGCACAGCTGATCCCGCACCACATAGCAACTGTCCGATCGTGTTTTGATTTGAGATCGAGCGGCCGCTACACATTTCGCTGTTACTGTAGCGGCTACAGTATGAGCTGACAGCCTATTTTTCCCTTTGAGCTGTCAGCTCCTATCCGTCCGATGCTTGTAATCTAACCATCCATTTTAATTTTGTTTTAAAACCATTTAAAAAAAATAAAAACCCAATCCCCCTCCCGTCCCCCACGCGATCTCTGTCTCTCCCTCTCTCGATCGAGCGGCAACCCCCCCTCCCCGGCCACCACAAACCCCCTCTCCCCGGCCACCACTGCGATCCGGCCGGCCACCGCTGCTCTCTGCCGGCCACCCCTGCGCTCCGACCGGCCACCGCTGCTCCTGCCGGCAACCCCTGCGCTTCGGCCGGCCACCCCTGCACTCTGACGGCGCCAGAGGAGCTGGACAGAGGTGCGACGGCGCCGGAGGAGCAGAATGAGGCTGCGACGGCGCCGGATCGCAGGGGGCAAGGGTCGGGCCGGAGCGCAGGGTCGGCGGACGGGGGGCAGGGGCCGGAGCGCAGGGCCGGGACGGAGGGCAGGGGCCGGGCCGGAGCGCAGGGTCGGCGGACGGGGGCGCAGGTCCGGGGGGCAGGGGTCGGGGGCAGGGTCGGAGGGCTCGCGAGAGAGAGGGAGAGGGAGAGCGGGGGTTGGGCGTGAGGTTGGAAGACAGCTGTATTACAGCTGTGCTGTAATATAGCAGTAATACACATGATCTAATCCCTATTTTCGATACGAATCCAATGGCTGTTAGTGACAACTTAAATAATAAAAAAAAGCTGGCAGCTCACCTCCCGTTTTCTCTCTCTCTCTCTCTCTCTATATATATATATATATATATATATATATATATATATATATATATATATATATATATATATATATAGGGAAATGAGTTCCTATGACATGTCATAGGGAGTACCCTATGACATATGGTGAGTTAGTAACCCTAGAATATTTAGAATGTTCTGAATTTTTATGAGGATGATCACCCTATCTTAGATAGGAACCCCGCAAAAAATCGGCTCATTTTAAAACTTCTAAAGGCATCAAATATGATTTTCAATTTAACGGTTAAAATAGATGGCCAAAAAAGCTTCTAGCATTTGATGCCCCAACAAGTTTTAGAATGCTTTGATTTTTTGTGGACATTCTATCTAAGGTAAGGTGATCACCCTCAAAAAAATTCAGCACATTCTAGCATTACTAATTCACCATATGTCATAGGGTACTCCCTATGACATGTCATAGGAACCCAGTCCTCATATATATATATATATATATATATATATATATATATATATATATATATATATATATATATATATATATATATATATATATATATATATATATGGGCATGCTATAATGCGGCATGCGGTAAGTGTGGCACCGCATCGTAGCCGTCTGATGCACACTCTGCGTGCATCGCATGCACACAGCGGTGCATCAGATGGCTACGGTGCGGTGCCGCACTTACCGCATGCCGCATTATAGCATGCCCCTATATATATATATATATATATATATATATATATATATATATATATATATATATATATATATATATATATATATATATAGTCCCACCTAGGATACTCATGAATTTCACCTCTCCCTTGTACTTGTAAATATAAATGAGCATAGGTTCTAATGAAGACTAACAATTTGACTCTCCAATTATGTGTCTAACATGATATGGCATACGTATTCTCTTACCCAATATCATGATATATGTATTATTTTTGTAAAAAGGGCTTATGTGCAAACTTTTCATCCTCTAGTTTTCCTCCAAAAGACATTCTCTCCTTTTTGACCTAAACCTCCTAATCCCTACGTGTACTATTCGAATGTTCACTTTCCGGTGACGTCACACAAACTTGAAGCCATCATGGGGTTATAGCTTGCATCAAGCTTCGACTCCAAGACCCCAAGGATGAGATCATTGTGAAAATTGGTGACTTTTCGTTTGGAACCCACGTGGTAGTGGGAGAACCAAGATCCGTCTTCCATGGAGCTCCCGTTCCTCTTCTTAATAACTTAGGGGAGATGGAAAAAATATGTGACGTAGATGACTGAGATCACACATTGTGACAAGAAATACAGCCGACTTCTCCCCGGCCCTCTTTCCCCTAGGGTTTAGGGTTTCTTTCTAGCCATGTTCTCGGCCTTCTCGACCACCGCTGGAGGCTCCATGGAGATCGGGAGGTGGGACCACACAGCCTGGGGATGGACTGGCCCCTTTTCTTTCTTCATGTGAATAGGGGCTCCTCTGGTGATCGGCGATTTTGTGTTCATCGTGCCGGAGTTGTAGCTTCCCCCCACGGTCGGCTGACGTACGTCCCTTGCTTGGGGTCGGGGCCTGATTTTCTGTTGAGGGTGCGGGATGGTCGGATCTAACCCCGACGTCGAGGCGCTTCCTCGGAATGATGGGCGATCTCCTGACGGATGGAGGCGATCGACGGCAGTGGGTGCGACTCCGATCTGAACATGCCGAGATGCTGGAGATGATGGTGGATCGCCACTCTTCGACCTCCCCTTTGATGAACCAAAAAAAATAAAGGGTTATTTTGACTTTGCCCCCCAAATTTTGCTTTGAATTAGACTTTACCCCCCACATTTTCATTAATTAGACTTTACCCCCCAAAACTAACTGTTCCGTCAGCTCACCCCCAAAACGTTATTTCTTTTCCGTCAGCTCACCCTTTCTCTTAGATGGTGAGCTGACGGAACAGTTAGGTTTGGGGGGTAAAGTCTAATTAATGAAAATGTGGGGGGTAAAGTCTAATTCAAGGAATAATTTTGGGGGCAAAGTCAAAATAACCCAAAAATAAATGATCCCACATTGGTTGGCTACCGTACCTCTGCACCTATTCTCCTATTTTCTCTCTAGGGAAAGGCAAAGAAGCACCTTGTACCTTTAAAAAAAAAAAAAGAAGCGCCCTGGACAACACTTTGTTTTGAGGACGACGTTAAAAATCTAGAACAAATAGGCACTTTGGAGATTTGCATATCAAATTCTAGATTCCCCTTAGCCTTTCCCCATAATTGTTTTTGATCCTTATCACATGGGTGTAATAGTGTGGGTCCCTCACTAAGTAAGTGGATGTGATAGCTACGACTGATACCATGTGGAAATTCATCAAACCAAAAACTCCAGATTGAGGTCACATCACTTCTTTAAAAAGATCTCACTGCCCTCCTAATCGGCCGATGCAGGACTATTCTGTCAACAAATTCAAACCTACACGAGATATTTGTTAAAATTTTACTTGGGACTTGGATCAAAGACAAATTACGACAGGGTTGGAATATTCCACATATATATCTATATGACATCAGCAGGTGCCCCAAAACCTTGTGGGCAATGAACTCACTTTGGACTCGGACTAATCCCAACGGAAATGCACACCAACCTACTCGGAAGTTTCCCTACACACTCTTGGATAACTTAAGTGGAGGGGGTGAGGGATTTAACTAACAACATCCTCACCAAAGCATCAGTTACTTACCAACTTATCATTTGCTTACCACTTATATATTAATCATGTGGATTTGCCTGGTTACTGAGTTCACCAGGTACCAAGTTCATAGAATTATTAAGGTTTACAGGGTGAGTTCACTAGGTACAAAGTCCATAGAATTATTAAGGTTTACAGGGATGTTGGTCTATTATTGATAACATTCAAATCATTACAAATGAAGTCTCGGACACATAGAGGTATCGAGATGGATGACCAATCCTGAAAACAGGAGTGGTTCACAGAGTATTTGGCTATCCTCTGGGGCCGAATCTGACCGAAGTTCCTGGGTTCTGCTGTAACATCATGCGTCAATCTTTGATAATTGAGATCAATCTCCATGGTATTGGGCATTCTGAATCATTGATGAGCTTAACTATCACCTGAGCGTCCCCTTCAACACAGACCTGGCAGCCAAACTGTTGCCTAATCATCAACCCCATTCTTATATTGCAATCATACTTCGTGAAGATGCCTAAATACAAAAAAAAAAAAAAAAAATTCAAGGATAACCGTTGCATTATGTACAAAGATAAATATTTATTCAAACTAAAGCATCCCATGTTTAAGAAAGATGAAGATTTTATCGATTTTGCTTTTAACTAACAAAACCTAGTATAGTTTCTTTCAGGCCCACTTGGCCAAGAGAGACATTAAACCTGCTCCTACCAGCAAGGAGACATCTATTATCAGCTGGAGCTTTTCCTTGCATTGCACCCTTGGATTCATGAAATCGGTGGTGAGGAGGCCGACAAGAGCCATGTGAAGCCGATGCAGAATCCAGAATGCCTTGGACGATAAGTGAGGTCAGGCTGTTCTCGTTGTAAACAGATGATATCCCGATCCCTATCGGTATCCAAACGGGGTTAGTAAGGGAGAAAAATATAATCATCGTGTTGCGGAAGTCCATTGGTTGGCTACCGTACTTCATCACCTATTCTAGCTCCTATTTTCTCTCAAGGAAAGGGAAAGGGAACGATGATCCCTTCCGCCATATTATCATATATGGCAGACGGGGGACTCCAATCGCATTCTATCCCCCTGCAAAAATATAGGGAGGTTTGATCGGCATTTATTTATTTATTTATTTTGGTACCGAAATTACACTAATAAAACGAAATAGTGATATCATTGTTTGTGCACCCATTGGGCGTAACAACAAGGGCTAGAATCATCACGTGCAGTGTGCACGTTGCATGCCATCAAGAGGAAAGTTTAATGTTCAGAACCCAGACTGTTCTATCGACCGAGCATAACCAGCAAACCAATCAACCACATAGTTGCCTTCCCAGTACATGATGTGTGAGGTTCGAACGTGCCGGAGCTTTTGGCAGAGAAACTTACAGTCATGAAGAAGAAGGATGTGGTGGAGAGTGAAACCAATTGTGAGATCACACATTGAGAATCCCCTTCCCTTCTATTTGCAGAGCTTGTCCAGGATTATGAAGCAAATGGAGGAGGCTTCTAGTTGGTTGTACTTTCCAATAATACCAAATAACCCTCCAAAACCTATATGCATTAAATATAATGACAAACATATCCTTTATAAAATTTGTACATTAATAATTTAACCAAGCGTATTTATTAATTCACTAATATGTTTTTAGCAAATTTGGTATCGTTGGAAAGCTCGCATTGAGACCTTCAAAAAGAGACTAATTAATATCTAATATTTTTGGAGTTATATTAAACTATTAAATATTATATTAATTACATAAATGGAGGTCGTGGTTGGAGTGAAACTAAAATGGATGGTCTCCATGTTAGGATATTTTGGGTATATTTTCATTTGGCAATGACAAAATGGAGGTCAATGTTGGAGATACTATGAGAAAATCACTTTAGCTACAAGTCCTTTTCAGAAAGATGGTCAGGAAGCTGAACTTGGGTTCACCATTGAATGGTGAAATAGTGTTGTAGTCATGCCACTTGCCCACTTTTTTGCTCCCAACAAGTCCACATGGTAGTATTAATGATGTTGGTTGAAAAACCGTGTGGTTTTATATGATAAGAGTGGACACATGTCTTCTTTAAAAGTCGATTTCACTATTCAATTGTGAACTCAATTTCACCAAACCCTTTCCCTTTCAGAAAATCACTTTATGCTAAAGGACATATAACATTTCGGTTTTGCATTAGGTTCCTCCCCGAAATATCATATTACAATAAGCCCCCCTAATCGTCGGTTTGACTTTTCCAAACCGTCCAAATGATAAAAATACTTCCATCCTAATGCACGATATTATGCAGATCTTTGCCACAATGATTTCACTATAGCAATTTTTTAAAAATATTTATCTTTTTTTTTTGCAACAACGATTTCACTGTAGCAAAGAGCAACAATCTGTGATGCGGAGTAACTATTTTGCAGATTGTTATGCTTTGCTATAGTGATTTCAGATGCTTTGCTATAGTGATTTCAGAGTAGCGGAATTTTTTTTTTCTTTTCTTTCAGTGAAATCCTCAAAAAAAAAAAAACTAAAATAATCACTTTAGCAAGAGAAATAATCTGCAACACAAAGAGTATCAATTGCTATAGTGATTTCACTGTAGCAATTTTTTCAACAAGAATCCTTTAAAAAAAAGTGCTATAGTGATTTCATTGTAGCAAAATAAACAATTTGCAATACAAAGAGTCTCAGTTGCTATAGTGATTTGTGTCAATCCATCCAGATTCTATATACTTCTTGTACAGCCTGATGTTGGGGCAAAATGGGGACTGAAAATACATTTGTAAGGAAGGAATTTTCGTACAACCAAAATGTTGTATGCCCTTTAGCTATCACGAAATCCGTTGCAAGGACCTTAGCCACATTATCTATTTTTGTTTTGGTTCTTGTCCCATGGGTGTAATAGTGTGGGCCCCCAACTCGGTATGTGGATGTGACGGCTTGACACTGATACCATGTAAAAATCCCTCGAACCACAAATCCGAGTCAAGGATTGAGGTCACATCACTTCTTTATAAAAAGATTACTGCTCTCCTAATCAATCGATGTGGGACTATTCTCCTATCCCTCCTAATCGGCATGTTAAGTTTTGTTATCCATACCGCCAACACAATGTAAATGGTTATGGCAATGCGTAATTAAATACAAAAAAAAAAAAATCGAGGATAACAGATCCATAATGTACAAAGACAAGTATTTATTCCAACTAAAGCTTTAAGCACCCCATGTTTAAAAAAAAACGGATATGAAAACTCAATTTTGCTTTCAACTAACAAAACCTAGTACTGAGTCTTTTATGCCCACTTGGCCAAGAGAGACATTAAACCTGCTCCTAGGAGCAAGGAGACATTTATTGCCAGCTGGAGCTTTCCATTGCTTTGCACCCTTGGATTCATGAAATCGGCGGCGAGGAGGTCGACAAGAGCCATGTAAATCAGGATCCCGGCCGATGCAGAATCCAGAATGCCTTGGACGATAAGAGCGGTCGGGCTGTTCTCGTTGTAAACAGATGATACCCCGATCCCTATCGCTATCCCGACGGGGGTGGTAAGGGAGAAAAACATAATCATCGTAACCATCGAGCACACCTTGAACCGCGCCTGAGTCAGATACAAGTGAACCATCATAAGTCCTTAGAGGTGGAATTAGATATGAACAAGTGAACAAAGTCCTAATTAATCATAGAAAACAGCAACAATCTACAAAGCATGAAATTAAATATTAGGGCGAATTACAAAAACACCCCGTGAGCTATACCCTTGGTTTCACTTTGGTCCCTCAAATTCTACTTTGAACAGCTTGCCCTGTGAGCTAGGGGGTGTATTTGTGTGGCAAAAAACATAGTTCAGGCGACAATTTGTTTAAAATAGAACTTGAGGAACCAAAATGAAACCGAGGGAATGGTTAAGCGGGCATTTTTGTAATTTTTCCTAAATAATCCAATATACCTAACACACTATTTAGCGAATCAACAATGAGGACAATTTGTAGATCCAAAGACCATCAAGATAATGAAAGATAATGAAATGCCATTTGTTAAATTGTATCGAGAAGTGGTACCAACTAAGGGGTTGTTTGGCATGAGGAACCGCTGTTCCGCATAAACCTCATCGAGAAGATGGTAATCCCATCAATTCCTATTTCCAAAGTAATCTGGTGGTTCAGTGCTCCGGTTAGCATAGAAACGGATGGTGTGATAAATTATCATTCAGAAGTCCTTCGTTCCGCCGGAACAAATAGTATCTGTTGATTTTAAAATATAGAACTGCGGAAAGAAACGGACGGGTCCGGAATGATGCCAAACACCCCCTAAGGTTCTAAATAATCATCTCTCCATCTCTTTCCTTTAATTAAATCAAGACAAGGAAAAGCAAGAGTACATCCAAAATTGGGGAACTTCTACTCTATGATCACTCCAAAGCTAGGGATCACAATCTTCACTTTTTGATTGAAAAATGCAACAAGCATCCTTTCCCCCTCACTTTACTCTGCACTTCCTATGGTCCTGCTTTGCTTGTAGGAAAAAGAAGACAGTATTGCATATTGTGTACAATTGTATAACAAAGAAAATAAAGGTGAAGCATGCTCAACATGTCCATGTTGCTCATAGATGTAGAGCGACTCCAACCGGCCATCGTCACTTCATTTTGAAGGTGGTAACAGCTCCAACCGGCTTTCATTCCCACCTTCAACACGAAGGAAGGGGGGTTTGTGCCTTCAAAACACTGTTCACAGTGTACGAGGACAAATTTAAGATAATTTAAATATTTTAATGATGAACTTTGAACTACAAGGAACAACTTTGAACGACGACTGGTTGGAGTCCCGAGGCCTTCAAAATGGCATATTCTTTCTTTATTCCACTGGCCGCCTTGAAATTGGAGGCACTGGTTGGAGTTGCCCTAAGAAGTGTTAATACAAAGTTTGATAAAAAAAAATCATGTAGAGGAACGACACCGCAGAACTAGGGTTTGGATAGATGGGATAGAGATCGGGCAAATCTCAAAAGATACATATACTCGCCAGGGGCAAAGATTCGAAGCTTTTGGAAAAACGATCGAATTCGTAACATTTGGTATTAGAGACAGTCCCACGTCCAATGTTCGAATCCCGAAAGAGGTAACCTATAGACTAGATTAAAATACTGGTAGGTGAGTGGAAGTCGCCAAAAAGGGAAAGGGCTACCTTCGGACCAGTGTCGATAGAGTGGGCCAACGAGGACATCGGCTACGGAAAGTGTGGTGGTATGTTATGTGCTTAGATGGTTATTGAGCCCGATCTCCAAAAGCTTTCGAGCTTTTGGAAAAACGGTCGGGTTCGTAACATTAATGTTACGAATCCGACCGTTTTTTCAAAAGCTCCAAAACTGTTGGAGATCGAACTCCATAACTATTTAGGCACATATACTCGCCCGGGGCGAAGATGGCATTACCAAAATACTATAGCAATTTTGAATCTAAAACCCTAGGGAGGTAGGGTTTGGACACATTAAACTATAATTACCTAGCTAGGTCTAGTGGATTGAAAGTTTTGCAATCATACCTGAACTAAACATCCTCCAAGGCCCATGCCCTCGAAGAACTGATGGAAGCTCAAGGCCGCTACGAGCGGTCGGATCGTCGAGGGGCTCTGCGACGCACCCAAAGATAACCCGATGATGACCGAATGGACAAGAATGCCCAACTCCAAAACCTAGAATACATTCACCAATAATAGTAAGAGAAAAAGTCAAGGACAGAAAGAGCGACCGAGTGATAGTGCCTTAAAATCCGTAAAATTATATAATAAGTTTAAACAGATGCATGCAAAACCTATGAGTATTCACCTGTGAGACAATGCGGTGTCGGATGAGATCACCGGAGCCTTCCTGGCCGGAAGCCGAGCCGTGGGCGTGGCCGTGGGTCGCGTGGGCGTGGACGGGGACACGTGCGACGTGCTCCTCCGCCGCCGCACCCTTCTCCTCGTCGCCGTCGATCACGGGCAGCGCCCTGCCTAAGCGCGCGCGGGCGTAGTAACCCGTGGCGACGGTGTCGACCATCAGGGTCCCGATCGCCGACAGCATCGCGACGAGCCCGGCGAAGGGGAAATCGCCCCACGGGCTGGCGGGGAGGCACGGGGACGTCAGGCTCGCGGTGGCGTCCGGAAACATGTGGATGAATCCCGTGGCGAGGATCACGCCGGCGGCGAAGGCCTTGACGACGAAGAAGAGGTCCTTCTCGGGACAGAGCGCGGGGAGCCACTTGCCGGATATGGGGAGGCAGACCCCGACGGCGCCGGCGGCGAGGATGGAGAAGATGGCGGCGATCTTCAGCGGGAGGGCCTTGGATCTGTTCTCAGACCCGGCGTCGGGCGAGCACTCGCAGTCGCCGAGGGCGACGAGGGGGAGGAGGGCGAGGGCACCGACGAAGAGGGCGGCGGCGCGCCTCATGGTATCGGACGGCGGGGTCAGGTGGAGACGAGGATCGAGGTGTGAGGAAGGGTTGGGAGCAGCAGCAGCGGAATATAAGAGGGGTCAAAGTGCAAAGATGTCGACAGGATGTCGCCATTCGAAGTACAAAAGGAAGGCAGGAGGGTTCCTCGCCGCGGCCCCTCCTGCCCTCAAATAGTAATGTGTTGACACTGCGGCAACACTACTTAACCCAACCTCGTTGGTCAACCAGAATGACCTGTCCGCATCACAGCCGTCCATTGAACCAAGATGCAATGGACAGCTGTGATGCGGACAAATCATTCTGGTGGAGCATTTGAGTTGGGGTGGAATAGGCAAGGAAAACTATGACAACGCAATTACCAAAAAAAAAAAAAGGGTTATTTTGACTTTGCCTCCCATATTTAGCCTTGAATTAGACTTTACACCCCATGTTTTCATTGATTAGACTTTAACCCCCAAAACTAACTGTTCCGTTAGCTCACCATGTAAGGGGGAAGGGTGAGCTGACGGAAAAGAAAAAAAGTTTTGGGGGGTGAGCTGACGGAACAGTTAGTGTTGGGCGGTAAAGTCTAATTAATGAAAATAGGGGGGTAAAGTCTAGTTTAAGGCAAAATTTGGGGGGCAAAGTCAAAATAACCCCAAAAAAAATAAAAAACTATGACAACACAAGGTCAAATAAGAAAGGGAAATATTATTCATACCCCATAAATCTGTAATTAGCCACCATTTCCAAGAAACTTGAATACACCCCATTTTTTTTTTTCATACCCCATTCCTATCCCAAAAATACCCTTCCCCCTTACACCCCACCTTCAATACACCCCAATTAAATGGCCCGCCCCAACTTGATTATACCCCAATCAAACACATACCCCCTTAAATATACCCCAATTATATGCACTCTTGAATACACCCCACTCTTAAATAAACCCCATGCAGTTGGCTGATACTTGAAGGCACAAGTAGAACTGCAACTTGGGCGGGCCAACTTGAACCCAACCCGAGTCCAACCCGAACCCAACCCGAATTTGGGCAGGCTAATCCGAGCCCAACCCGAATCATTTCTCCTCGACCCGACACGAAGTTAGCGGGTCTGGGTCAAGGCTAAACGGGTTCGGGTCGTAAACGGGTCGACACGATAGACCCGTTTATTAAACGGGTCGGGTCCGGGTTTAGGGTCTGGACACGGTAGACCCGGAAGACCCGTTTAGTATTCAATATGTCATGTCGGGTCGGGTCGGGTCGGGTCTACCAGCAATCCGATACTATAATATATAAAACCAGTGGGTCTTTCGGGTCAGGTCAGGTCAAGTCGGATTGGGTCGGATCGGGTCAACTGAATAGATCCGGGTGGTAAACGGGTCTTATCGGGTCTTATCGTGTCTACCTGTTTATTTGCGAGTCGGATACGGGTTTAGGATCTAGACACGATTAATTAAACGGGTCGGGCCCGGGTCTAGGGGTTTTGGACACGACACGAAACTAGACACGACACGAACCCGACACGACACGACTCATTGCCACCCCTAGCTGCAACTTGGGCGGGCCAACCCGAACCCAACCCGACTTTGGGCGGGTTAACCCGAACCCACCCCGCACAACCCGACGGGTTGGGCGGGGCTAAGTTTAAACGAACATTGGGTTGGGTTGGGGTACAAAAGACGCTGAGCAGGGCTTTGGGGTTTGGGGTATAAAAAAAAAAGGGCATTGTTGGTATTAAAGGATTGTTGAGTAAGTTATTGAGAAACGCTAGGGATACGGGGGCTAATTACAGATTTTTGGGGTATGAATAAAATTTCCCAATAAGAAAAGCCAGCAGTTGGGGGATGAGCGTGATTCCCTCCGGACCCCAGATTCTTTAGTTAGGGTTCCGGAATAGGGGTGGCAACGGGTCGGCCGGGTTGAGACATATATAAGGGTAAACCACCCAATCCGAACCCGAACTGTTTAATAACCGGGTCAAAACTTAAACCCAAACCCGACCCGCCTAATAAACGGGTTGACCCGACCCGTTTACTAGATGGGTCGGGTCAACACACCCCATGGAAACCTGTCGGGTTGAGTCAACTATAGGTCCTAACAAAACATGTGAACAATCATGGCAATGCCATGTGTGTCCCTATTTTTTTACATCAAACCCCCGTATTGTAACCCACCAGGGGATTGGAGAACCCACCAGGGGATTGGAGAGTTGGCAAAGCAACTGATGCTTTGGTGATGAGGTTGTGGGTTCAACTCTTCCTCCCCTCGATTTACCCAGGAGTGAAGTGGGAATTGCCGAGTGGGTCGGGCTTCACTCCCGGAGGGATTAGTCCGAGCCTGAAGTGGGCCATTGCCCGAAAGGTTTCGGGACACCCGCAGATGTCAAAAAAAAAAAAAAAAAAAAAAAAACCCGTATTGTATCATTAGTTATTTTCTTTTATAATTTCATCCTTTCTTGAACTATTTCCTCCTCCTCTCATTTCCACCCCTCCATCTCAACTCCATTCGATCTCAGTAATTCTCCTCCTCAAGTGAATCACTCATTCTAAACCCCTCTTTTTCATCCTACTCCCAAAGACATCAGTAACGTCCTTTTGTACCCCCCACAAAAACTGTAGTTTATTATATAGATAGTAATAATTGTAGAAGTATGTAAGGAACTCTAGAAAGTTCCCACCCATTAGATTTTGAAAAAGTGGTATAATCATGTTCACTCTCATACATCCTTGAAAGCTATAAATAGAGGGGATGTCTTATTCTCTCTTCTCCTCAAAAAATATAATTCCCCAAGCAATAGAGAGTTCTCTTCCACTCATCTCTTATCTTCTCTTGTGTTTGTGCGAGCGAGCGAGGGATGACCCTTGTATATATGGGAGAGCTTTGAAAGAAGGCTGACTCGGCTATGAATAGATGGTTCGAGTGTCGCGCCGGTTGTAGCGAAGAAATAAACTAAGTCTATGATAAATGGTAGAAATTAATTAAGACCCGTTAGGGTTTTATTAGTGTAGAAATTAAGACTCATTAGGATTTTATGATTACTATAAGAAGAGTTCGTACTTCGTATCATATAGAGTTTTCAGACAGAGGTGTAACTAACTTAGTTATCAGATGGAGATAGAGTTCACAAAGAAATTGAGACTTGATACAATTTCCACTGGGAAACGCCTGATGTGGGTTGCCATGGCAGGGACCCATTTTCCACCATCGCCGCCCACCACCTGCCGGTCACTGTCTACCTCCGTTGCCAGCCACACCCGATCGACAACCAATCGCCGCCCCCCGCCGGCCACTAATCCCGCTGACCACCAGTTGCTCGCCATCGCCTCGTCGGCCATGGGAATGAACCCTAGGTGTATGCCACCACCATCAGCCGCCGTCCACCATCTCCCCCCGTCGCTCGCCACCGCCTTGTCGACCACCACCTGCCACCGCCAGCGGGGGTGTGGCCAGCAACGGAAGACGGTGGTAAGCGACGGAGGGAGGTGGTGGGCGGCGGCTGATGGTGGTGGCATACACCTAGGTTCATTCCCATGGCCATAGATCATGACCAGTAATATTGGGATCACGACCCATAAAGGAGACGATCACTGATAGAGAGCTGACACCTATGGGTTGCTGACTTTTTGGCGAGCGACATGTTGTGATCCCAATATTAATAGTCATTGATCGTTTGAATCACAAATCGATTCAAATCAAACCTCCAAATAAGTTGTTAGCAGAATTACTTAAGGTTCGATTTGAATTGTGGGGAATCGTTTGGACTCATGGTACGGTTTTTTTTTTTTTTTGAGCTTTGGGTCATATTGGCCAAGTAAAAATCACCATCCATGGGAATGAAGGTGTAAAAATATATATGTTGAAGATGTTCAAATGTTAGAATTAGTGAGGTGGAAGCTGTGTGGCTCGGACAGAGCCCTCTGCTCCCTTTTCCCCTTTCTTCGATAGGGTTTCGGCGTGCACCCCCCCTCTTGGCCTCCTCGGACGCCGTAGGTGGCGGATTCGGGGAGGCCGGGCGTCCGATCGGCGTTCCCTAGGGGGTGGATCTGGTGCCCCTTCCCTCCCCTTGTGATTAGGGGTTCTCCTCTAACACCGATGTTTTGTTTTCGTCACTAAGGGACGGCCGCCTCTCCCTCCTCAAATTCGTTTCGCAAGGCCCCGGCACGGAGCAGTGGTGTTCGACGGTGGTTGTGGGAGTGAAGATCTGGGCTTCGGCCCGCCTGTGATAGATGTTACGACGATGGGTCTTTTTGGATCCCTTCCTAAGCTCCGTGGTGCGGATCCTGACGGCACGTGGCGGTGACGGTGGATCGAGGGTTCGTGACTCCTCACCTCTTTTTTGCTGGCCGTAGATCGAGGTTTTGTCTCCCTCAGGGTTGTGTAATTGTGGTTTGGCTTCGATTTTTGGAGGTTTTTTTAAAGGGATTTTTGTTGTAATCATGTGTATCTCCCACCAAAGTGGTGGTTTTGTGTTTGCTCCGGCCGGTGCGATGGAGTGTTGTTGCAATCTGAGGCCCTTGTGCAGTGGAACATGACTCGTGTAGTACCACCATGGTGGAGACAATCACTGACAAGACTGAGCAATAGAAAAAAAATAAGCAAAACACCACAAGAAGTTCCGGCAACGACCGATCAATGGATTTACTAGTAGGGAAAAAATCCGAGTACAAGAACAATTATCTCTAACCAATCCCTCATACATCCACAAAAAGAGCCCCCCAAGGATAATAGATCATGCAGCCTTACACCCCGAAGACAAGAAAAAACCCTTCCCGAAGACCCTCCGGTCTCCAATATTAATAGTCATTAATCGTTTGAATCACAAATCGATTCAAATCAAACCTCCAAATAACTTGTTAGCAGAATTACTTAAGGTTCGATTTAAATTGTGGGGAATCGTTTGGACTCATGGTACGGTTTTTTTTTTTTTTTGAGCTTTGGGTCATATTGGCCAAGTAAAAATCACCATCCCTGGGAATGAAGGTGTAAGAATATATATGTTGAACTTGTTCAAATGTTAGAATTAGTGAGGTGGAAGCTGTGTGGCTCGGATAGAGCCCTCTGCTCCCTTTTCCCCTTTTTTCGATAGGGTTTCGGCATGCACCCCCCCTCTTGGCCTCCTCTTACGCCGTAGGTGGTGGATTCGGGGAGGCCGGGCGTCCGATCGGCGTTTCCTAGGGGTGGATCTGGTGCCCCTTCCCTCCCCTTGTGATTAGGGGTTCTCCTCTAACATCGATGTTTTGTTTTCATCACTACGGGACGATCGCCTCTCCCTCCTCAAATTCGTCGCTCAAGTCCCTGGCACGGAGTAGTGGTGTCCGACGGTGGTTGTGGGAGTGAAGATCTGGGCTCCGGCCCGCCTGTGATAGATGTTACGACGATGGGTCTTTTCGGATCCCTTCCTAAGCTCCGTGGTGCAGATCCTGGCGGCACGTGGCGGTGACGGTGGATCGAGGGTTCGTGACTCCTCACCTCTTTTTTGCTGGCTGTAGATCGAGGTTTTGTCTCCCTCGGGGTTGTATAATTGTGGTTTGGCTTCAATTTTTGGAGGTTTTTTTAAAGGGTTATTTGTAGTAATCATGTGTATCTCCCACCAGAGTGGCGGCTTTGTGTTTGCTCCGGCCGGTGCGACGGAGTGTTGTTGCGATTTGAGACCCTTGTGCAGCGTAACACGACTCAGGTAGTACCACCATGGTGGAGATGACCACCAACAAGACTGAGCAGTAGAAAAAAATTAAGCAAAACACTGTTGTAACTCGTGTGTCCTGAGCGTTGATTTTCTGTATTAACATTAATAAAGATGACTTTGGTTATTGCTTTAATTAGAATACTACTTTGGTATATGTTAATACATATATAATAAATGACCCTAGGGAACACAGTAGGCCACTGAGGCGCATGGTGGATCCATGCTTGGGAGACCCAGTGGACCAGTTCTGTGTAGACCTAGAACTAGTTCACAACTTTGGTGATGCCGACTGCTTCATAGAGAATAAGCTGTTGGCAGGTAGAGGATGTGGTGAAGTCTCCACCACAGGAACATGGGATTCCCATTCACCTGACTAAGTACGATGATCGTGTTGAACAGGAACCAAGACAGTGCACAGTTCAGTGATTCAGACATTAGTGCATAAACCGTCTTACTACTATAGATAATCTGTCATTAATCCTTAGGGACCATGTACACTGGGCCAACCAGTTGAGTGGTGCTTTGATGTGCCAACGTGTGCGGACCTTTCATAGTCCAATACCACGGTACGTTGGGTTACTCGGCTAGCGTTTGAGTGGCATGCAATCCCTACAGGTTATCTGACATCCAGTGTTGGATGGGTGCGTTTTGATGAGTCAATCTGTCCACACAATTAACCCAGGCCTGGTGGTTGTTAGTATGACTGACGACGTTCCGGATGCTAGGCATAGCACCGGAAGGTATGTGGTATTATAGATGATAAGCCATCAAATCCTAGTCAGATGATCGATTGGGATCTGATGGTGCTCCCCACCGCCCAAGTCGTATCATGGCACTAGTAATAGGAGGGGCTAAGGATTATCAGAGTATAGTAGAGAACATGGTTATGAGGGAGTAACATAAGTTTAGGATCACTAGAATTCAACTCATATCGTACTCTGGGTGGCTACGTAGGTTAATCGGATTAAGGCTGATTAACGGAACTTTCGGTATGTCACCGGAACAGTTAATCAGGGATCCGATTGGAGCTATAGATCCTGAACCCTAAAGGTTCCACCCTGTCGTTGTGTATAGGAATTGTTCCCCGACTTGGTTGGATACGTTGGATGTGAAGTAGCACGATGGAGTACAAGCCCGGAGCCTAAGAACCTAATTCACATGTGTTAGGGGCCGTAGGGATATTTTGGTAAATACTAAAATATGGCTCATAACATATTGAATATGAATATTAAAATGAGCGGAATAATTCTAGGAGCTTATAGGCGCTGACGGAACTCGATTCCGAGTAGCACACCTCACTCAATCTCTCTTACAGTGTTTCACTTTTCGTGAAGGGCGTTTTTGTCCAGGCTTCACGATAGGTATGCTGAAACCTTAAAACCGACCCCCCCTCATCCTAATCCCCTTGGGACCGGCCCTAGCTTACGTAGAGTAGTAGGGGACCGGCCCTATATGAGGAATAGAGAGGGAGGGGCCGGCCCAAGCTCTCCCTATCCTGAAAAGCCTGTACCTCCTCTCCCTCTGTCCCTCTTTGTGGTTTCGGCCAAGGAAGAAAGAGGAAGAAGAAGGAAGAAGATGGAGGAAGGAAGGAGAAGGAAGAAGAGAGAAAGAGAAGGAGGAGATCTCGCGGCTCGCCGTCGTCTTCATAACGAATGCCTCCGTCGGCTCGTAGTCCTTGCACTCAGAGATAGGACTTCGAGGATTCTTCCATTCGCAAAGGACAAGGTGCCATCCGACAGCTTCTCTTGCGATTCACGTGCGGTTCATCATCATTCCGTTCTCTTCGGATTATAGATCCACAAGGTATGATGATTCTAAACACCTAACTAGATGCATGTATGTCTTCCGTAGATCGTAGTATGCCTCTAGGGTGTCCACACATATACTAAGATCATAGATTTGCATGTAAATTGTTTGGCAGAATTAATTATAATGGAACATACACCGTAGGATCTTTGGATCTACCTTTTGCTTCTGCTGTGACTCTGATAATGAGATTTAATTCCAACAAACACCATAAGAAGTTCCGGCAACGACTGATCAATGGATTTACTAGTAGGAAAAAAAACCCGAGTACAAAAACAATTGTCTCTAACCAATCCCTCATACACCCACAAAAAGATCTCCCCAAGGATATTAGATCCTGCAGCCTTACACCCCGAAGACAAGAAAAAACCCTTCCTGATGACTGTCCGGTCTCCAATGGTTTCCACTCCCTCTCCCTTGATGATGGCTACCTTCTAAACCCTAACCCGGATTCTCATGTGCCACCATGATCATTCTTTCTTCATCCTTAGGGGTCCTTTTATAGCCCCAAGTTTATGCAAGACCTAAGAGATAAGATAGAAACAAACTCCTACAAGTTATCTCGAAAACCCATGAAAACCGCAACCGAAACCGCATCCCGCTCATGCCTAACCGGTGCCTAGCGCCCTAGGTGCCAGTTTCCTGCACAAGGGCCCGGGCCGCCTTGGGTTTGCACCCAGGGCGCCAGGCCCTGTTTTCGCCCTTTTTTATGCTCCATCTTCGCTCCGTAGCCGCTCCGTCTTCTGCCATCATTCACGCACGAATCTTGGACATGTTGAGGGCTTGTTTTATGCCAACATCCTCAACACGGAGCTGTTGTCTGCGACACCTAGGGCGTTGCTTGTTTTTTCGCCGATGTGGCGTCTCTACCCATCGTAGCTTTGTGGTCAAGGGGCCTTGGGTCTATACTCCTCGTCGGTGTGGCGGTTCTTGGTTTGCACCGACCTGTGGCGCCTCCTGGAGGTCAGATTATGACCTCCCCCTTGCAAGGCACCAAAAAAACAAAAAACTTGTTCAAAATTTTCGTGGTTGATTTAGTATTAGATTTGGTGCTTCTTATTAAGTGGAGAATAGTGATGCAAGGACTCAAGCTTGATCTTCTTGCACATCTTTTGCAACTTGGAAGTACCAACTTATAAGCAATGCTCTATCTTTCGAGGTTCATCTCTCAATTTATGTAAGCTTTCTATATATTATTTGGAATCTTTAGGGTTTTTTAGTGAAGTTGGCATCCCTAGGAGGGAGGAAGTTTGGGCCGTTTCGTGGACCCCAACCTGTATATTAGAAATATAAAGATACAATGCTTTTATGGTAGAAGAAGGTCTATCGTGCTTCATACCATGTGGAGGGGCCAAAACAAAAATAGGGCCATAAGAGGGGTGCATACAAAAAATAGCCAGATGAAGGGGGATATAGGAGCAAGTCCATGTCCTTGTTTTCTAAAAAAAAAAAAGCTTTTCATGTGTTTATGTGGACATTAGACTAAAAATATAGTCTTCTATGATTCACATGCTATATATGCCTATTTTTCTTTTAAACATCTAATTGGGGTTATGAATTTTAATATTACTAATAAATCTTTTGTTCTTTCCCTTTTGTTCAAGGGGAATGAATTCGAATAAATGGAAAAATTCAAGATCTTCAATACCAACAACCTGTATTGTATGTGTAAGTATCTGTATAATGAGTTGGTAAAGTCTCGGGGGGTTGGTATCTGAGACTTGGGATCGAGTCCCGCTTGCATCGAATTAATAATTGGGAGGGGGCTGCATTAACCCTCCCACAAATGAGATGTTGTGGGGTGCTCAAAAAAAGGGGGGAGTTTGCACTAGGTCAATTTAATAACATTCCATTAACTGTAGGTCCCGAAAAAACTTTCCTATTAAGAGAGATGCACGGTTCAAAGTTTAATTGCAATAGGTCCAACGGCTAGTAAAACAACTAATATGCCCTTCCATTAACCATCAATTTCACAACACGAAATCCGAAACATTTTTGACGTGTTGTGAAGCCCTAACCCTAAACCAAATTATATAACCTAAATAGTACCCTAACCCCCACTTCTAAACCCTAAATAGTGAACCCTAACCCTACTTCTAAACCCTAAATAGTAAACCCTAACCCTTATCGTACTTCTATTCCCCTAATCCAAAACCTAACCCTAATTTATACCCTAAATAGTGAATCCTAACCATAATTCTATACCCCTAACAATAAACTCTAACCCTAAACCTAACCCAAATCACTGTTGCAGTCCAAAAATGCTGTAGCACTTCGAAATCATTGTAGTAGTCTGAAAAATATTGTAGTACTCCAAAATCACTGTAGTAGTTCGAAAAATATTGTAGCATTACAAAATCACTGCAGTTGCTAAAATAAAATCAGTGTAGCAACGGACTACTATAGTGTTGCATTGAGTTCACGTGAGAGAGGATCACAAGGGCATATTTGGTATTTTTTTAAAAAATAACATCATCCTGCCCAAAAAAAAAACATCAAAAGTGGTTGAAAGAATACCTCTTAGAGCATCTCCAATGGCCTCGCTTGAGGCCGTTGACCCGCCAAAAGTGACGATGGAATGGCTTTTGAAGCCCACCAACAGCCTCACTTAACCATCACCATATTTTTTTTTCAACTCATGAGGCTCACCCCATTTGTTGGCTCACTTGAGGATCATCAGATTTCATGTAGTAGGTAGTGGGTAGGGAGGCCATTGGAGTCTGAGCAAAATCCACTCATGAAATCTGCTGATGTGATGAGTGGATCATCAGATTTCTATAGGTGTGCCAGTTGTGGCACTTATAGGTAGTGGATCATCAGATTTCTGTAGGTGTGCTAGTTGTGGCACTTATATCTGTATCCCACCGTGCGACGGTCGTCTTCCCCCACCTTGTGGTGGTTTTCTTATGCAACGCCGGCATGTGACACCTCCCGGAGGTCCATTTGTGACATCCCCTCTAAAATGTACCAAAAAAAAAAAAATCCACTTATCAAATCTGCTGACGTGGCAAGAATGGCTCACCGTATTTAGCTATTAGCAAGGGAGGCAGTTGGAGATGCTCTTAGAGCATCTCCAACGGCCTCCCTACCTTAAATCTAGATTTGGTGAGCCAAAAATATCATGTCTAGCATTTTTTGTGAGTGGGTTTTGCTTCTACTCCAATGGCCTCTCTACCCACTCCCTACAATATAATAATTCCCAACGGTTTTGCTTTTGACCGGCTCAAGAGATTTAATTGAACGGTTCATTTTCACTTAATCGGATGACGTTTATTGTATCAGACCTTATTTGTACCCGCTAGCCATTCCCGAGCGAGCCAAGAAATCGGACGAGCTTCGAACCCCTTTTTCAGATCTGACAAGGTTTAACCGAGGCCGTTGGAGAGATGGACAACGGATTTATCACCACATCTATGGAGCGAAAGCCTCAAGCTAGGATATTGGAGATGCTCTTATGCATTAAAAGAGTTGTACGTGATCGATCACCTATTAAACTAAATCAATTATGGGAACTAACTGAAACTTTTAGCTGGATTTAATATAAGTAAATACTATTCTACGGGTCCTACACCTAATTACCACCCCAAAAAATTAACCTGTATGTTAACCCATATTAAATTTTTCAGCAAATTAAGTATAGGTCCTTAACTATTTTGCAATATTAGCCGTAGGACACCATAATTTGCTATATTAGTTAGGCCCCTATACATTCGTCTCCAGGAAAAGTACATATTCGTCCTCAGAAACAGTACACATTCGTTTCAGAAAGAGTATACATTTGTTTTTAGAAAGAGTATATATATTCATCGGGAGGGACTTGAGCTATATTTTGAAATTAACTGTGCTGCAACTAAAAGTTATCTCTCAAAAAGGACTTATGTCAAACTTCCTCTTAATTTTTTGATTTCCACATTGGTTTAATGATCATGTTCTGACGATACCTTTATACAGATGGTAAGCTCGGATAATTAATTTGGGTACCACAGATGGATCGTGTTGTCCCTATTGTTGTATTTTATATGTAGTAATCAAAAGGGATGAGACTCTGACCAGTTAGTGGTACCCAAATTCAGTAGGCGGAGCTGGCACACAAGACGAAGGAGGACACAGGGAGAAGTGGGTTTGAACCACTGACACAAGGATTTTCATTCCTTTGCTTCATCTAACTACTTTTTCGTCGAAACAAGACCTCGAGAGTAGGTGATCGACGTCCTCATCCCCGACTCCACACATAGGACACTAAAGGTTAAGAACACATGGACACCTCCTTTGCTACAACTCACATTTGGTAAATATCTTCTGGTGGACCGCCAACCACCCAAAGATTCGCACCTTCAGTGGAGTTTGGGCTTTCTAAAGGTGAAGGGCAATGAAACATCTGGTACCCCCAGCGTTAAGGAATGAGCAGAAGGATTTAACCGAGAATCTGCCGGAAGGGTATCAACGCCAAGTGACCGTGTCCGGATGATTACCCAATGCTACCCATTCTAGAATGGCGTTGAGGTCGAAGGCTTCCAAATGGGCCACTTCAGAAGGAGACTCGGAGAGCTTGACGGCTCAAATCTGTTGGGGTTCCATCCCCATGGAGGAGACCCAAAGGGGAGGGGAGCATAGCTCCTTCCCAATCGGACTTGGTCCCGAGTCACCCGGCGCGAGATCCGACTCGCCCGGGCGAGTTCCTTAGCCACAAATGAGCAGAAAATTCAGCAAACCCGCTTGGCCTAAGTCGGGTCGGATCTATTTTTCTGCAGACCCGTTTTGGGATGTTTTAAGGCTCTTTGAAGGGGCTTTTGGAGAGTGGCTTGGGTTGGCTTTGAGAAACCTTGGAGAGTGCTTTGAGGGCTGATTTTCTAAGGGAGAAGGAGAGCTTTCTTCTACAAGGGAGGAGAAGATTTCCTTGGGGATCGATCTTCGGCGGATAGATCGGATCTAAGCTTGCAAGGAGGTATGTTCCTTGAGGCTTGCTAGGGTCTCTACTTGTTGAGCCCTAGAAGGGGGAAAGGTGTAGATCTAGAAGGAGGAAGAAGAAGGAGTCGGGTTGTACTCTCGTCTTGCTTGCCGTCTTTGATAGTGAAGCCCTCCCCTGAGCATTTGCTCACCGTGGTTTTTCCCGCAAGGGTTTCCACGTAAATCCCCGAGTCATCTTCTTTGCTTGTGATTGAATTATTTTTGCATTTGTGATTGGATTGTTGTTTGCTATCTTTGGTTCATCTCACGGGGAAGAGATCGTCGGTTTCGTGGTTGAGCCGGTGCGATTTTCCCATCAAGTGGTATCAGAGCACGGGTTGTGCACACAAGGTGTTTGTTCTTGTGTCTGTGAGAAAATATAGGGGAGCTGGCCGACCTGGTGCAGGGGCTCAGCTTCGACTGCGGCTCCTTGCTCCGGCCGACTGCTCTTCTTTGGCCACCACCGCGCACAGCCACCGAGAGGGAGGAGAGAGAGGAAATCAGGGAGGGAGAGAGAGAGAGCGATATCGGAGAGGAGAGAGGAAGAGATCGGAGGTGAGAAGGGGGGTCAGGTCCAGGTTTTAAATAGGGGGAAAGGGGTGGCTGGTAGGGTAGGGGGGTGGCTGCTAGGGTAGAGGGGGGCGGCGGACGGGATAGAGGGGGGCGGCCGACAGTGGGGTCAAAAAGGGGGGCGATGGGCGGTTGATGGGATGGAGGGGGCGGCGGCCGGCAATGGGGTTAAGGGGGCGGCGACTGTTTGGGAATGGAGGTCGGGCAGGGAGAGGAGAGAGATCCGATAGAGAGAGTGAGAGGGTCGGGTGAGAGGGAGAGGGTCGGGTGAGAGGGAGAGAGAGAAATCCGAGAAAGAGGGAGGAACAGAGAGAGAGAAAGAGATGTGGATGGGGGATTGGGTTTGGGGTTGGGTCGGGTTCGGGTTAGGGATGAGGGTTTGGGTTTGAGAGAGAAAGAAAGAAAGAAAGAGAGAGAGAGAGAGAGAGAGAGAGAGAGAGAGAGAGAGAGGGGCTGTCACGCCCCAGAAATCTAAAAACCGATTCCTAGGGTGTGAGGTGAGAAAAAGTGGTTTTTGGGATCAAATCAATTAACTATGCCGATTGGGATTCTCGCTGGGCTCCTTCTACGCTCACACACATGGAAAGAAAATAAGGGAAAAAAACAAGAGATGATATTTTGAAACTTAAAAATATTTTTATTCAATTTAGAAAATCAACAGGGATAAAATATTAAATCAGGCTCGACCTTCAAAAGGGGTATCCTCTCAGTATGTGCGACCTAACGGTATCACTACTTACTAAAAGAAGATCCTCTGAAGGAGCACGAGGCTCAAGCCTCCGAAGGCGAGCCAAGTATCTTACCCACTCCCTAACACTCAGTACATCGGTCTGGTGGTCTTATCTACTGGCTTGCCAAATTAGGTCAATTATTCTTTTTATATTTTTATTGTGATCTAACCTATGCTTGGGGCCTTGAGGAGAGGCCTACCCAAAAGGTTCAGCTGGCACATTACCACTTATCAGGCTAGCTAACTAATAATAAAATTATTATTCCAATCCAGTTCGATTACATCGAATGCTAAGATTGACATACTAGAAAGACAAGCTGCTACCCTAAACTAACTGCTGGACTCCTATTGCTGCTCCTGTGCCTCCGTTCCTGCAGGAGAGTCTACTCGTGAGAATGAGTAGCCCCCAAAAATACATTTGGGATATTAGCCAAATAAATGGCTAGTGACAAGCTAACAGTTTTAATAATTAACAATGCTTGTATTTTAAGATAATTTACTAATTAACCTAATTGTCAGACTATGTTCTCAATCACGTCCTATGTGTCCATGCAATTTCTACATTCACATGCAAATCCTACTGTCACTAGGTCATCGTGTAAGCAATCATACAATTCTAATTTAATAAAGATAAACACACACTCAGATGTGAACCCCGGATATTTGTTCAACCTGCCCCCGGTCGAGCATTACTATCGGGCCTTTTATTTCGATATAGAGGGCCAACTCTCTCGCCGTGCATCCCCCAACACCATGCACCAATTACCCAGATGATCATAAGGGGTTTCCCGTCTTTCACGGTGGAGCTCTACCGCCCAACTTGCTTTACTATGAGGACTTTAACTCCCCGGGACAGGGTTGCTAGGCCAATCCCTACTCGAGGGCACCACCTATTGGCTTTACCACAACCCTTGCCCGTGACTCCTAACCTACTTAACTTTGGTTGTACGCACAGGGTGGTTCACGGCCCTTGCGCGCACGGGGTCCTTACCCTCTAACCAGGTAGATTTTCAATAATTAATACATCACATGGAATTGAAGGAACTATACAATGATTAATCATATTCGATGGATTACCTCGGGATTCGCACCCACTCACAACCCAGCATCATAATTAAATATAATAAAGTACTCGCCCAAAATCCATTTACTAGGGTTACCACGCTCCTCTCAGGAGGGTGGGTCCCGATAATTCTTTAATCATTTATATACTCATTTTAATGGAATACCTACCTATGGTGTCCATGCAAACAATAGAATAGTTATTATTAAATTTTTGTGCATGCGTCGCCGGACTCGCGACTCCGCATGCAAGGCGGGGTCCACTCGACCACATGCGACGACGTCCGGTGGACCCGCATGCAGTGTTATGGACACCTACCCTTAATTTCTATATTGGTATTATTAATTATTAAAGAAAGTGTGTTGTGTCACCTGGTTGACGTGCCCGAACTCCCGTCTCTGGCCTCTACTTCGTCCATGGTTGGATCGTCTCGGTACGAACTGGTAAGTTGCATGCATTCATACGTTACTAATATGCTAAAAGCGGGGATTTCAAATTTATTTGTGTGGGGACGGGATGTAGCTATCGTGTCATGAACACAAAAATCGATGTGGTTAATGGGATAGTATTGTGCATGATCGGGTTTTCCTTACCCAACTTGCACCGTAAAACGTTCTAAGACTTTGTATTAGGATTTGAATAAAGTTGCATAGGCAATTGATTTGGTAGGTCAGCTACAGTTTGACCGAACGTGATTTAGGATAGTTTGTGATCAAGTAATCAAAAGCTAAATCTACTCATCAAATCGGGCTTGAAGAACCCTTTTCGATGGTTCCAGTTTTGCTGGAATCCGACTTCGATCGGATGGTTTCGGGTCGAACCATACAGAACCAGTGAAGTCGGTCACATGGTTGGGTCACTAAGGTAAAATAGTTTCTAGAGTTACCCTATGGGTTTATCATGTAGGTCTTGATATTCCGAGTATGATACCGCTGATTTCGTCCGAATCCGAATTCAGACGGAGAAACGGTGGTCAAACCACGATGCCATGACTTAATCGAACTCATGAGTAAAATAGGGTACTAAACAGTATAATTACTATACCTAACTATAGACAATAGGTAGGATTTTTCGAGCCGGTCGTAATGGTGCTAGTTTCGTTCGATTCCGAGTTTGGACGGAGAAATAGCGACTAAACCAAAATAAACTGGTTCGCGGGTCTGGTTTAAGTTGTTAATGGGTTTGGGTTCAAATAATCCCAACTTAACAACAATTCAAAAATTCCATTCCAAGTCCCTTTCTTCTCCATCAAAAATAAAACATAGGAATGAGTTCTCTTGAAACCCATTGCCACGACACTTATTTTCCGATCGTGAGCTGCTGGGAACGTGCATGGATTTGCACCTCCTGCAATTGACAAGACCATGAATGGGCATTGGAGATGGCCGCAGTGTGGTCCCAATCTGGGTTTGGCCGCGACTAAGGAATTGAGGAGGGGTGGTGATGGAGGTGGTGTTTTCTATGAGGTTGCCGGGGATGCCTAAGATGGCCTTTGGTGATATGTCTCCACCCGGATTGGTCACGGGTGAGGGAAGACAAGGGATGGCCGCACGGGTTGGGTTGTGTGGAGGAGGAGAGGGAAAAGGGCTGACCTTGGTTCGATGCTCGCCGGAGTCGGGGGAGGAGGCGAGGTCGCTGCTCCGCTCTCTATAGTTCTCTCTCTCTCTCTCTCTCTCTCTCTTAATTTGTCTGCTCCGCTAGGGCATCAGCTTCTCGATTCTCTGCCCTTGGAATTTGAATGAATTCGATGTCAGAGAAGCGTTGTCGGTGATGCTGCACTAGAGCTAGATAGTGTTGCATCCTTTCTCCTCACGCTACATAGTCTTCGTTGATCTGCTTGATCACCAACTGGGAGTCGCAATAGATATTGAGATGGTCTAACCCCAAGGCCTCGGTGATCTCCAACCTAGAAATAAGAGCTTCGTACTCGACTTCGTTGTTGGTGGCACTGAATCTAAGGAGGATAGCCTTTTGAATATGGTCGAGTTCGGGGGATATTAAAACTATCCAAATTCCCGAACCGATCATGCTTGATGCTCCATCTGCATAGAGTTTCTAGCGAGTAGATGAAGTGGTGGAAATCTCAGGGCTAGGATTAAAGGCCACATAACCTGGATTGAGACGAGGTTCGTCACTGTCGTCGAGATGCATCTCGAGGTCATCCTCCAAGGAGACTGGATCATCCACAGGGAAATCGGCAAGAAAATCAACAATGGCTTGCCTCTTGAGGGAAACACGAGGTTCAAACTGAATACCAAGGGAGCTCATCTCGATCACCCACTTAGTCATTCGGCCTGCTCGACCTGCCTTATCGAGGATATCTTTGAGTGGATGCTCCGAGATGACAGTGATCAAGTGAGAAATAAAGTAGGGTCAAAGTTGTCGCGTCGCTGTTAGTAGGGCTAGTGTGACTTTCTCGATCTTCAAATAGTGAGTCTCTACCAGAAGGAGAGTATAGCTGATGTAGTAGACAAGGCGCTCAATGCCTTCTTTTCTACTGAACAAAACTGCGCTGATGGCTTGATCAGTGATAGCAAGGTAGAGCCAGAGGTTTTCTTTTGCTAGTAGAGCCATTAAGATAGGAGCCCGAGCGAGGTAGTACTTGACACTCTGGAAGGCTTGTTCACAAGTTGGGTTCCATCCTAAAGTGTCTGCTTTCCGTAGCTTATCGAAGAGGGGTTTGCACTTGTCAGAAGACTTAGAGATGAATCGGTTGAGGGCCGCTAGTCTTCCTATGAGGCACTGCACCTCCTTCCGATTGGTGGGCGATGGCATTTCGAGGATTGCTCGAATTTGGTTGGGATTTACTTCGATGCCCCTCCTGGTCACCAGATGACCCAGGAATTTACCCGATTGAACTCCGAATGCATATTTGGTTGGATTCAGTTTAATGCGATACTTTCGGAGGACTTGAAATATTTCAACGAGGTCGGAGAGATGGTTCTCACGGCTGCGGCTCTTTGTGAAGAGATCGTCGACATAGACTTTGACGTTACAGCTGATTTGCTCTTCGAATATATTTGTGACCAATCTCTGATAAGTGGATCCATCGTTTTTGAGGCCGAAGGGCATGACATTGTAGCAGTAGAGGCCTCTGTCTGTCACAAAGCATGTCTTCTCTCGATCGTCAGGATGTAGAGGAATCTGGTTGTATACCGAATAACCATCCATGAAGGATAGGAGCTCGTGGCCAGTAGTGGCGTCGACGAGTCTGTCTATTCTTGGCATTGAGAACGGATCTTTAGGGAAGGCCTGATTGAGGTTAGTGAAATCGATACAGACCATGATCTTCCGGTTATTTTTTGACACTGCAACGATGTTGGAGATCTAAGTTGGGTACTCTACTTCATGAATGAAGCCTGCCGCGAGTAACTTGTTGATATCCTCCTGAAGAGTAGTTAAAAGGTTTGGCCGAATTGTTCGGAGCTTTTGTTTGACAGGTTTTGCTTCTTCTTTGATGGTGAGTCGATGGCATGCGTCATCCGGATTGATCCCGGGCATGTCTTCGAAATACCATGCAAAAATGTCGATATTGGACTGGAGGAAGGATATCATGTCTCACGCTTCTGTGTCGCTAAGACTGATACCGATGAATGTCTCTCGAAGGAGATCACCGTCACCAATGTTTACTCGGGTGATCTCTTTGATTGAAGGTGAAGCCTCCCACTCGACAGATGGAGGTTCTGATAGTGGGGGCTCCTTTGGTTGCTAGCTCGTAGAAGGCCTAGCTTCGTCTCTTTGACGTTTTGGTGGTGCGAGGTCCACTCTACGATCTGTCTTTGCTGCGGTGGCTTCGTAAGACCGCCCAGCTTGTTGATCGTCTCGGATGCAAATGATGCCCTCCCCCGTTGCAAATTTTAGGAGTTAATGGTATGAGGAGAATATAGCATTGATCTAGTGAAGAAAAGGTCGACCAAGAATGATGTTGTAGTTAGAAGTACCTTCGACGACAGCAAACCTCACAGAGACTCGAGTCTCTCTGCTGAGGTCCAGGGTGAATCTGGATTCGCCCATGGTCATGCTATGCTCTCCGTTGAAGCCGGTAATAACGGTGGGGATGATGTCTAGACTTGAATACTTATGTCCCAGACGCTTGAAGCAATCTGAGAACATAATATTCATTGAGCTGCCGGTGTCGTTGAGGATCTGATTGACGGTACTCCCGTCGATGATGAGCCGTAGGACCAAGGGATCCCAATATGGAGTGTGCACTCCTTGAAGGTTTGAGTCATTGAATACGATAGATGGCCAAGCTAGGCCCTTAACGGGTTTCTCGACCCAAATGTCTTCTTTGTTTGCTGCAGAGCAAACATTGAAGATGCGGCAAACTTGTCGGTCGATTTCTTTCCCGGTCAGCATTTGATGGTGCCATGCTCCGTGGATGCCGAAGACGTTGGCTTGCACGACGACTGGCGATGAGCTAGTTGATATAAGGTGGACCCAACAGGCTTCCTTTCCTTTTGTTGAAGAGGGTTGGCGTTGGTTCCGTCCGTTCTTGATGAACTCTTGGAGATGGCCTTCACGCAATAGGTCCTCCAAATAATACTTTAGTCAGAAGCATCGAGTGGTTGGATGACTATGACTGCGATGAAAGTTGCAGTAGACAGATCTGTCGACAGTGAGCTTGGTATCTGGTTGTAGAGGATTCGGCCGTCGAAGAAATTCTTCATGTTGAATTTGATCAAGAATCTGCTCGATCGGAAGGGTCCAGTTGGTGAATGTTGTTTTCTTTGGAGGAAATATGCAACCGTATTCTCTTGGTCATTTGGCGGGTGGAGGTACTGGTGCCTCTGCGTTATGGGCCTTGGCCATATGCTTTGGCGCCTCTCTTTCAACGGGTAGCTGTCTGGACTCACGTCCCTTCCGGGCAATTTGGTCATCTTCGACCTCGATTTCCCGCTGGATTCGATCAAACATCGCACCGAGAGATGGTGGAGGATTTTGGATGAAGTCGTTGTAGATATGTAGGTCAAAGCAGAGAGCGTTTTGGAAGGCCAGCATGATAGCTTCATCATCAAGATGTTGCTCGGAGAGAGCGGCATACTCGTTGTGGAAGCTTCAAATTGAAGTTCCAAAGACTCTCATCAGCTCCCATCCTTAATTGATAGAGAGAATCAAGTTTCTTCTCCGGCTTGAGGTTGAGTTGATAGTGCTGGACGAAGTGGTTCGCAAGGACTCCGAACTGGGTGATCGATCCAGCACGAAGGTTATGATACCAATCGAGGGATGGCTCATTGAGGCTACCGGTGAAGGTCCGGCAGAGTATGTCGTTCTCCTCTTCGTGCGGCGTCAAAGCTTGTTTGAATGCCAGAATATGAAGAGTCAGATCTCCCTTTAGGCAATTGAACTTCGGCAGAGTCGGAGTTCTCCAGCTCTTCGAAAAAGACACTTGAAACAAGCTTCGATGGAGGGGCTTCGAAAAAGACACTTGAAACAAGCTTCGATGGAGGGGCCTGGCCGAAGAGTATCCTTCCCTACGACCGAGTCCTTGACCTTGCTGTTGGTCTAGGGGCAAGATCGAGGGGCACTGGTCTCCACCTTGAATTATGGTCGGATAGCTCTAGTGAGGAAGATCGATTTGAGAGTCTCAATGGAAGGGGAGGGATGGAGAATATCGGCCTTTCGATGCAGCCTCTTTCATCTGATGCCTCACTCACAGGTTGGCTTTTGCTTGAGCCTGTCTAACATAGTTACGACCCAAGGATGATTGCGAGGATTGGTCATCGATGCGATCCCAGACGCTCTGCTTCCGAAGACCAGCATAGGGGGTGGGTTCGTGTCAACTCTTCTTTTAGGTTCCAAGGCCCATAGACATTCGTTGTTCAGAGTGGATGGATTATCGAGGCGGATCAGCCCCTTTATTGATGGAAGGGATAGAAAGGACAACCCCAGCATTGGAGGCTGCTTTCTTGATAGTATCCCTCTCAACAGTGAGAGTGGTATTCTATTTCGCCAACTGCAGCAGCTAGAAGTCGAGAGCTTAGATCTGATAAGTTGGCGGAGGATTTTTCATTGGTGCGGGAGTAGTTTGCCTGACTGATTGTCGAAGTGGTGGAGGGATCGATCGGTCAACCGATCTCCCGTTTCCAGAATGAACTGCTGCGTCAGGGCGAGTAAGAGGCAACCCGAAGTTGAGTCGTTGACTCATCGATCGAGTTTCCGGACGACGTTGGTTCCGTTGAGTATTACTTTCCTCTGGATGATCCTGATGCCTTGTCTTCGACATTTAGAGAAAATAAAGGAAGCAACCAGATCGCCAGTGTCTGATCGGTTGTCTGCTCAACCGAGGGGGCCGGAAAGTATGGTTATCAAGATCGGTTGTCTGCTCAACCAATCCGATATTGTCGTAGAGCGAACTGAGCTTCTTGATCGATCCCACATACGGTACCAAACTGTGGGGGATGATTTTCGTGCTGACCCGAAGACTCCGCCCAACCAGTCAATCGAGTCGATTTGAAGGTTTGATCGAACGTCTGTCTTAGTTTGTTGGTTGAGATGTTGATGGCTTCGAGTTGAACTTCTGAATAGTCGAAAGGTTGTTGACACGAGATGTGATCTCGAAGTTTAGCCGAAACCTACATCTCCGTGCTATACGGAGCAACTTGAATTCACTACCGCTTGAACTGAAGTGACCTCGATAGATCGAGTGTCACTGGTTTCTCTTCTAAAAGAAAATCGAAAGGGTAGAAGGTCAGAGCTCTGGATTTTTCGGAAGTCTAATTCAGAAATCAGATATTCGATCCTATTACATTTATCGGGTCTGCTATTTAAAGAGTTTCTGGACAGGAACCGGGGTAAAGGGCGGTTTTCTACAGCTGTCGTCGAGATTCAGGTGGGGGCTAGTGTGTCCCGTTTTTGTCTCTGTGGACCCCCCAGGTAGGGCTGGTGGGTTCCGTTGTCATCTCTGTGGACCCCCCAGGCAGGGCTGGTGGGTCCCGCTGTTTGGGCCTTGACCAAATTTTGCACCCACAGGCTCAACCAATCCTCTTTTGCCATGTGTTGGTCGTGCACACGACTTGGCTGAGACAGACCCTTATGATAAGGATCTATCTCTTGGTCTTAGCCATCAACCTAAGGGCTCCCTTGGGCTTTAAATAGCCCACGCCTACACCCTTTAGCTGCTAATGAGTTTTTTGGTTTATGGAAGAAATAAGAAGATGACTTTTAAGGTTTTAGTGAGTTTATCCTTGAATTCCTTCTCTTCTCTTATTCCTCTTCTCTCCCTCTCTTCAACCTTCCATTAGTTCCATATCCATGAGGGTTGCACTCAGCCTTTGCATGGTCTCTTGAGTGTCTTCCAATACCTTGAGATCATACAAAGAAGAGAGGGCAAGGCTATGCTATGATCCAAAGTGTCATCCAACACTTGGATCCTTGCTAGTGCTTGGGGGTTTTTGTTACTTGAGTTCTTTGAAGTTACTAGGCCTAGAAGCATGTATTTAAGGTCTCGAAAGAGATCAAGATCACCTTCTATCTTAGTCACTTCTTAGTTCCAAGTGTTCCTTTTTTTTTTTGCTTTGTTTTGATCCCCCCACTTTACTTTGCATACACCGAGTGTGTTCCCACAGTCGTGTGGAAGGCTCTTGTGAGAGCGCTCCATGACGTTGTTCATGTTAAGAACCCATAGTGATGCCACTTGCTTTGGAGACCTCTTTTAGAGTGGAAGCAAGCAGAGAAGAGGAGCTAAGAAGCAGGGGCAAGAGTTAGCTCGGTTTAGCACCTATAAAGTGAGAGCACCGCCTCTACTTCACCATCATCATGGGTCAAGGATCTAGGGGGCTAATGGCGCTTATGAAGTGAGAGCATCGTCTCTACTTCACCGAAAATGTAGGTCGCGGACCTAGGGGCCTAAGGGGTAATCTATGTGTAGTCACTTTTAGCTTACTTGTAATCTTGTTTGCTACTTCATTAGGGAAGCTAGACCCCTCTTTGTAAGTGCTCTAGGCCCGATTTCGATCGGACGATGGTTTTCATCCCTGATAAGGGTTTTTTCCTATAAAATTGCTTGTGTATGCTCTTTAGCGTCATTTCTCATTGATCACAACTCTTAACTTTCGCTAGCTTTAGATTATGCGATCTAACCCGTGCTTGCATCTGCCCGTTGTGGGGCACATGAACTAGCTTCATCTAGTTGGTCATATAGTGCACGGTGCTTAGCTAGCCAAGCATAGCCTAGCTAAGGTAATTAGAAATTTTTACTCTCCTGCTCTCCTTCTCTCTTGTCTCTTTTGTCTCCCTTGTCTCCCCTTGCTTGCGATTTCATCTTCCTCGCATAGTGTTTCATTAACTGATAAGGGTTGTACTTTGTAGGCACTCAGAGATCCGAGAATGATGTGTCATACATCATGTGAGATTGGGTGAACAAGAAGGCATCTTTCTTCCATGTATCGTTGACTTCTTCGCGGACTATCATCCATCTTTATCGACAAAGAAGATAATTCTCTGTGGTTAAAAGATACGCATGAAAGATATGTGTAACATCCGCCCCAAACACACAAGATTTTGTCCGCTTTGCCCGTGCCCGCACGAGAACTTCACAGGGAGGTCACCCATCCTGGTACTACTCTCGCCTGAGCACGCTTAACTACGGAGTTCTTACGAATTCCGTAGCGGCGCACGGTTTTAAAACGCGTTTTCTATGTTTGGAAGGGGAAATTATATAAGTAGCTCAAGATCTCCTTCTCTCCAGGCGATGTGGGGCTACCTCATGGCCTTGTACACCTCACCTCACCTCACCTCACCTCATCCATCTTGGCATTCCCGCCTTAGGAGTCTTGGCTCTTGGCTATTGGCCTATTGGATCTTGGTCGTCACAATCCACCCCCCTTAGGGCTACACGTCCTCGTGTAGGGTTAGACCCCCCCATAGCGAGGAGAACCGGCTCTGATACCATTTTGTAACATCCGCCCCAAACACACAAGATTTTGTCCGCTTTGCCCGTGCCCGCACGAGAACTTCCTAGGGAGGTCACCCATCCTGGTACTACTCTCGCCTGAGCACGCTTAACTACGGAGTTCTTACGAATTCCGTAGCGGCGCACGGTTTTAAAACGCGTCTTCTATGTTTGGAAGGGGAAATTATATAAGTAGCTCAAGATCTCCTTCTCTCCAGGCGATGTGGGGCTACCTCATGGCCTTGTACACCTCACCTCACCTCACCTCACCTCATCCATCTTGGCATTCCCGCCTCAGGAGTCTTGGCTCTTGGCTATTGGCCTATTGGATCTTGGTCGTCACAATATTGTGACGACCAAGATCCAATAGGCCAATAGCCAAGAGCCAAGACTCCTGAGGCGGGAATGCCAAGATGGATGAGGTGAGGTGAGGTGAGGTGAGGTGTATAAGGCCATGAGTTAGCCCCACATCGCCTGGAGAGAAGGAGATCCTGAGCTACTTATATAATTTCCCCTCCCAAACATAGAAGACGCGTTCTAGGTGGTTCGATGGTAACCATGCTAGTGCAAAACCTTGAGGTTGAGGGTTCGAGTACCCAAGAGACCAATAGAGGACAATATCTTGTGTTTGGGGGCTCACCACCTTTCCTGCCAAGACGCGTTTTAAAACCGTGCGCCGCTACGGAATTCGTAAGAACTCCGTAGTTAAGCGTGCTCGGGCGAGAGTAGTACCAGGATGGGTGACCTCCCTGGGAAGTTCTCGTGTGGGCACGGGCAAAGCAGACAAAATCTTGTGTGTTTGGGGCGGATGTTACAAAATGGTATCAGAGCCGGTTCTCCTCGCTATGGGGGGGTCTAACCCTACACGAGGACGTGTAGCCCTAAGGGGGGTGGATTGTGACGACCAAGATCCAATAGGCCAATAGCCAAGAGCCAAAACTCCTGAGGCGGGAATGCCAAGATGGATGAGGTGAGGTGAGGTGTACAAGGCCATGAGTTAGCCCCACATCGCCTGGAGAGAAGGAGATCCTGAGCTACTTATATAATTTCCCCTCCCAAACATAGAAGACGCGTTCTAGGTGGTTCGATGGTAACCATGCTAGTGCAAAACCTTGAGGTTGAGGGTTCGAGTACCCAAGAGACCAATAGAGGACAATATCTTGTGTTTGGGGGCTCACCACCTTTCCTGCCAAGACGCGTTTTAAAACCGTGTGCCGCTACGAAATTCATAAGAACTCCGTAGTTAAGCGTGCTCGGGCGAGAGTAGTACCAGGATGGGTGACCTCCCTGGGAAGTTCTCGTGCGGGCACAGGCAAAGCGGACAAAATCTTGTGTGTTTGGGGCGGATGTTACATTATGTAAGTCTCTAACACAAAGATCTAGCATAGTTTCGAATTGCATGCATGCTATACATTCACAAATCTAGATTAACGTTAGGGTGTTCGATTTACCTACACACACAGGCACACACATGTAGATTAGTTTCAATGAAAGTTTTAATCGTGTAACACACACCACGCACGGTCTTTCGACCGGCAAATCACTTCCGATACGAGCCTTTACCATTGGATTTTTCCAACACATCGGCCATGTGCAGGTTATCACCCGCCTTTACTACCGGCAACCCATCATCGCTAGATGCGTCCTCCTCCTCTTTCTCCTCCCCATCTTATTCTTTCTCCTCTTTTCTCCTCCCTCCTCCTCCTCCTCCTTTTTCTTCCCCTTTTCCTCCTCTTCCTCTTCCCCCCTCTTCCTACCTGAAATCATAGCATTTAAACACCATAATAGAATAGAAGGAAGAGGGGGGAAGGAGGAGTAGGAAGAAGAAAAAGTAGGGGAGAAAGAAGGAGAAGAAAAAGGAGGAGGGATGAGGAAAGAATAGGAAGAAAGGGAAGATAAAGGAGGAGGAAGAAGAAGAAGGGAAAATGGAGGAGAGGAGGAGGAGGCAATGGCGGGTTGGATGGGTAGTGACAGGCAAAGGTGGGTGGCAGATAGCACGGGCATGATGGAGGAAAAAAGAGGGTGGTCTATAGACAGGATATGCCTATGGTAAAAAGGCATATTGGCTTTAGATAGGATATGCTTATGGTATTTTGTGGGCTATATATAGCCCCGACCTTTAGTTAAAGCAATTCCCTCGTATTAAAACCGGCCGCAATCAAAAAAATTTAAAAATTAAGACTCCCAAAGTACCTTCTTCCAAGATTTGTCATCGTCCAAGAGGTGTAGAATGGAGCTTGATAACCACAGTAATATAACACTCGCTCTTCGCTGGGTGCATTCACACTAGTTCAACCGGATGCCATAAAGGTCCGGTGGTTGAAAAAAGGAAACTTTGATCAATAAGAAATATGGAGAAAGACTTCTAGATAAGAGATAGATAGATAGATAGATAGGAGGGAGAAACAGAGATGAGAGAAATAGATAAAGCCAGACATCCAAACACTTGCAGTATCAAGTAATCCGCCGGTTTGCCTAATCAAACATCCTTCAAAGTCTTCAAAGTAATTACAGCAACTGGTGACCGGTTTACCAAAAAGCATACTGTGTTCACGGCCTCTGCCCAAAACTCTAGCTTTACCCAAGTCTGACTCATAGAGCATGCAACATACTCGCTCGAATAAAGTATGGTTCATCCTCTCTATGGTGCCATTATGCTGAGGTGTCTCCCTGAACGTGAAGTGTCTGGCAATGTCTTCCTCCTCACAGTAATACTGGCACTCCTTTGATGTAAATTCTCCTCCATTATCGTTGCGGAGACCATCATAGTCTTTTATTTTCTAAATGCATCAAACACCTGATTTTCGATCTTCAATATGTTGACCCAGACCTTTCTAGAATAGCCATCCATAAAAGAAACAAAGAACTATGATCCTCCCATAAAAGCAACTTTGGAAGGACTCCAAACATCTGCATTGACGTAATCTAACATCCCATTTATGTGATGAATTATTATAACAAACTTAACCCGTTATTGCTTTTCAAACACACAGTGCTCGTAAAAATCAATCTTGACATTCTTCATACCTGAGAGTAAATCCCACTTACTCAACTCAGAAATGTCTCTCTCACTAATATGGCCCAGACGCTTATGCTATAACCGTGACGAGGCTGTCTCCTGATCCTCCAACGAAATAGAGACCATTGCACTGCCTATAACAGTGCTCCCAGAAAGAATATAGAGACTTTTGATCATGTCGCCCTTTATAATGGTCATAATCCCTCGAGATACCCTGAGAACACCTTATGCGGTGAACTTACAACCCAAAGAATCCAGAGTACCAAGAGAGATAAAATTCTTCTTCAAATCTGGAACGTGTCAAATGTTAGTCAAAGTCCTAACAATGTTATCATGCATACGGAGTTTGATTTCTTCCTTGCCGATGGTCTTCAATGGGACATCATTGTCCATCAAGACCGAACCACTATTCACCTTTTGATAGAAGAAGATACAACCCGATTAGGACACATATGGTAGGAGCAACTAGAATCTAAGATCAATCAGACTTGATTTCTTCGCTTCATGAGCTACGTCAGACGAGATCTTTGGATGTGCACTTTCTAAAATTATTAATATTCTTTGCTTTTAGCTTAGGTCAATCTGACTTGATATGACCCCTCTTGTGATAGTAACTATATATCTTTCCTTGGTCTAGACTTAGATCTAAACTTTTTCTTGAAAGAGCCTATGTTCTCTGACCTTCCACTCTCAACAAATAAGCCAGAACCCTCTGCCTGTGAATCTGAAATCGAAAATTTCTTCAAGAAATCATTGGACAGAAGAGTCGCAGTAACTTTTTCTAGTTCGATAAATGGTCTCCGTTCTATAGAGCATCATTGTAACGAGGTGCTAGAAACGATTTGGGAAAGAAGAAAGAATGATAAAGGTTTTATCTTCATATTTGATCTCTACTTCGCTATTCAATAATTTAGACCTGATCCGACTGAATTCATTAAGGTGCTAGTGGATGGAATTATCCTCATTCATGCAAAACATATAAAGTTGCTACTTCAAGAACAACCAATTTGTAAGAGACTTCGTCATCTACCGGATTTCAAGCTTCGACCAAATGGCTGCCGTGAAATTCTCAAACATGACGTTGAACTTGATCTCTTTCCCCAAACAAGATCAGATGGTACTATAAGTATGAAGGTCAAACTCTTTTCAATTCGTCTCTAGCATAGCTGCAGGCTTCGCCTTAGAACCGTATAGAGCTTTGTGAAGACCTTGTTGAATCAATTGATCTCTGATGCTAACTTGTCATACAACAAAGTTAAACTTTCCATTGAATTTCTCTACATCGATCATGAGATTAGACACTTTTGATACGTTGGTTGCCATGACAATTGATCAAGAATAATAAACCTCGTTGTGATACCAATTTATTGAGGATCCTACTAAAGAATACCGGATTAACAATCCGATACCGAATCATTCCGAACATGATAGCTCAACAAAAATCAATTACAAAAGATGATTCTTCGGTGAATCAACGTTGAACAAGCAAACCAATACAAAATAGAGAAATAGCAAGGCAAAAAGAAACAACCATAAAGCAATCACAAAAAGAGAGATAAAATAGATTTACATTAAAACCCTTGCAGGAAAAACCACGGGCGAAGACGATCGGACAATCCACTAGAACGAAGAACCAAATAGAGTTACAAGCAATGCTCAACTCTAACTAGATGAACTCCCTTCGCCGAGAGCACCTCCTTCATTTCCAAACCCTCACCAAACCTCTCCAAGCCTCCCTCAAAGTAAACAAAGTTTTCACTTTTTCTTCTACAATTTCCAAAACCCTAGACCCCTTTATATATCAAGGGAATAGGTATACATAAGCTCTATCCCAAAATTCCCATCAAAATAGCCCCAAAACAAAATCCAAACCATGCTAGTTTGGTCTGACCCGCACAACCAGATATAGTCATGTTATTTTTAACATGAATCGGATCCACACAGGTTCATCCACGGGACCATATCCTAGTCTATACACTAAATTAGGATAAATAGGTATAAGTTAGACAATATACAATCACACGGCTCGGTCTTAATGGCTCTGCTTCTGTTGATGTACATTTCTTGGTCTCTTCAACTTGCAATCTACACAGAAAACGTCTGGCCTTCAGTCCGTGTTCTTGATCCCCATGCTCATAATGTCGATACACGTTGTAAGAGATGTCTTCAGAAACCACCCGAATCCAGTACCTCGAAGTCAACACACGACCTCAGAATAATTCATCAGTAGGACGAAATACTATCTCAGATACAAAGGGATAAAGGCATCTAGCTTTCCTACGTGATATGCAAGTATGAGGAACAACAAATGAGTTCTAACTATATTTTTCACAAAGAACTAGAAGAAATGTAATGACCGACACTCCGGGATGTTTCGCTCAGGGCAACCTAGTTCTATTTGAATTATTAATTTAATGTCGCTACTAGAATTATTGTTTGAATACATTGTTTGTGATCGAATGCTATTTTCTTTTTTTTAAATGAAATAATAAATATTGTGTCAGGATAATCGGACTCGGCAAGGTTCGCAAGCGCCGAGGGCGAGTCAGGCTCGGCGCGAGTCAGGCTTGAGTTAAGGGCAAGTCAGGCTCGGCACGAGTCAGGCTCGACCAGAAAAAATAAATAAATAAATAAATAAAAGAAGAAGAAGAAAGAAAGAAAAAAAAAAAACAAGCCAAAAACCCAAACCCAACCCACCCGAACCCGAACCCAGCTACCCCCCCCCCCCCCCCTCTCTCTCTCTCAAACCCAAACCCAACCCCAAAAACCCGATCTTCCCCCCAGATCCGACCGCCACCCCCTCCATCCCATCAGCTGCCCACCGCCCCCCTCTTTTGTCACCCCCTCATCCCAAGCCGCGAATCCTGCCACGAATCCCGTCGACCACCGGCCACCGCCCCTCCCCTCCCTTTAAAACCCTCACCCGACCCTCTCTTCCTCTCCGATCTCTCTCTATTTCTCTCTCTCACTCTGATTTCCTCTCTCTCTCTGCGGCTTGCGTACGCCGACACCGGCCGGAGGGGAGCCGCCGGCCGGAGCAATTGCAGCCGATGCCCCCCCCCCAGCAGCCCAGCCCAACTCCCTCCCTCGTTCTCAATTTCTCTTTGCGTGGCGATTTAGTTCGCCGGAGAAGAAGAGCAGCCGGCCGAAGGAAGACGGTAGTCGGCGATCCCTGGCACCAGGTCGGTCCTCCCCCTTTATTTTCTTTCCTGTTCTATTCCTGGGTACCGTCCAGACCAGCCCCCTTTCCCCTGTTTTTCTTTAGTGCGATGGTGATCCGACCAACCCCCAACCCTCGACCCTCGACCTCCCCACGATTACCTCACACCAAGCTCTAGCCTGGCACACCAACCCCCAACCCTCGACCTCCCCACGATGTTAACCTAGCCCCATGAGCCATACTCGAGGTTAGCGGGCCCGATCTCACCGAACCACGCTCGCTCGGAATTGGTAATCCGGATGCGGGTCTGACCGCCTTGTGTAGCAAATTTGGGTGCGAGATCGACCTCATAACGGCAATAATGTGCTGCTTAGCGACCTCGATTGGTCACTAGTGCGATTCCCGTGTAAACCCCTCCTTGCAGGCAAGTGGCAATAACCAATGCGGATGCGACCATTTAGGCAGAATCGTATAGTTAAGCTGTAGTGTGATTCTTCGCGTCGGCAACGTCGACTAACCAAGATGGTACTTTTAACGCATCGTTTTGCGTGCCAGTAGACCAGCGTCCAACGACGTATAAATTCTTGACTCGGACAACTCAGGCCTAACCCTGTTTAATTTAGTAGCGTTACACACCTTGAGATAGTCTTATTAGTAATGTGTAAATGTAGGAAAATTATCAGTTCGTGACCGGTACGATCCAGCCGCAAGCAGAGCGGAAGGCAGCTGACGAGAGTTCGTGCGTCTCAACCAGGTGACATCTACTTTCCTTGCATAGTCTTTAATAGTGGGAAATGAGATCAACTAATGGTAGGTATCCACAACGTTGGATGCGGGTCCCACCGGACATAATCGCATGTGGTCGGGTGGACCCCTCCTTGCATGCGGAGTCGTGAGTCCGGCGACACATGCTTAAAACGTAAATAATTTAATAATAATTTATCTTTTGTTTGCATGGACACCATAAATAGGTACTCCCCTTAAAATAAATAATTAAATAATTAAAATAATATTCATCGGGGCCCACCCTCCTGAGTGGAGTGTGAAGACCCGGGCACACGGGAATACGAGCGAGAGTAATTTAGTTTTATTGTGATGCATGGGTTGTGAGTGTGGTGCGAATCCCGGGAAAAAACGTCAAAGCTATTTTATTATAACTGTGCGATATCCTATTCTGTGAAAAGATTTGGACCACGTGTGTGCAAAGGCCATGAACCACCCCGCACACACAGCAAGAGACCAGTAGGCTAGAGAGTCACGAGCAAGGGTTGTGGTAAAGCCAATAGGAGTAGCCCTCTGGTAGGGATTGGCCTAGCAACTCTATCCCGGGGTGGTAGAAGCCCCCAAAGTAACACAAGTGGGGTGGTAGAGTTTCACCGTGAAAGACGGGAAATCTCTTATGATCATGTGGATGATTCGTGCACGTTGGGTGCACGGCGAGAGAGTTGGCCCTCTACATCGAAATAAAAGGCCCTATAGTAATGCCTGACCGGGGGCAGGATGAACAAGATATCCGGGGTTCACTTTTGGATAGATAACTTATATTGTAACCTTATTTGATTCATAACTAAGCACGGTAGAATATCGAATGGACTGTGTGGTAGATAACCTAGTGACAGTAGGAATTGCATGTGAACATAGACTACTGGTAGGTTTAGGTTAACCTTCTGTAAACCTCATTAATACTTAGACTGCTAATGTATTTTAATTCAATTAAATATGTCATCTCATATTATTAAAGACTATTAGGATGTCACTAGCCATTAATTTGGCTAATCTCCCAATTTTCCATTGGGGGCTACTCTTTTCCACGAGTAGACTCTCCTGCAAGTCCGGAGGTTCAGGAGTAGCAGTGGGAGGCCAGATGCAGTTTTAGGGTTAGGTTGTATTTATTTTGGTGGCAATGTAATTGGTGGATTTTGTATGAGAATTATTTAGTCTAAAGTTTAGTGTTTTAATTGTTAGAAGCTTTGATACAGCTGAAGTTATTTTGGGTAGGCCTCTCCTCAATGTCACAAGCCTAGGATAGCTCACAGTAAAAATATAAGTATCTAAATGTCCTAATTGACTAACCCTGTAGATATGACCTCTAGACCAGTGTACTGAGTGTCAGGGAGTGGGTGAGACTCCTAGCTCGCCGTCAGTGGCTCGAGTCCCATGCTCCCTTAGAGGGATTCCTGTCAGCAGGTGGTGGCGCCGACAGGCCACACATACTGAGAGGATAACCCTGTTGAAGATCGAGCGTGATCATCTCTTTGTCGGCAAAATTTTATCTCTCTACTTTCTTTTAAAATAAAAATGTTTTCATAAAGATCAAGTTTAAAATTAATTCTTGTTTCTCCCTCCTTCTTCTTCATTTATAAGAGATCCGCAGTCCTTTGAGAAACCCTAATTGGTGTAGTTAGTTGACCAAACCTTAAATCCCTTGGTTTTTCTCACCTCACACCCCAGGGATCGGTTCCAGATTTCTGGGGTGTGACAGTTGGTATCAGAGCTTAGGGATATGATTCTAGGGGTTAGGATTGTAGAAGTTGAAGTTTAGGTCTTGGAGTCTTAGTATTCTAATATGAGTTGTATTATAGATGGTGGTTACTAGAAGAGGTAACGGAGCGAGTTCGTCCTCTGAACCTGACGGTACAACGAGAATGATGGAGATGCTCCAAGGAATAGCCACCATTAGGGCTAGCAATTTCGGACCCAACACGGTAGACCCGACATGACCCGACACGAAGTTAGCGGGTCTGGGTCAGGGCTAAACGGGTTCGGGTCGTAAACGGGTCGACACAATAGACCTGTTTAATAAACGGGTCAGGTCCGGGTTTAGGGTCTGGACACGGTAGACTCGGGAAGACCCATTTAGTATTCAACGGGTCGTGTCGAGTCGGGTCGGGTCGGGTCGGGTCTACCAGAAATCCAATACTATAATATATAATACCAGCGGGTCTTTTGGGTCAGGTCGGGTCGAGTCGGATTGGGTCGGATCGGGTCAACTGAATAGTCCGGGTGATAAACGGGTCTTACCGGGTCTTATCGGGTCTACCCGTTTATTGGCGGGTCGAGTACGGGTTTAGGATCTAGACACGATTAGTTAAACGGGTTGGGTCCGGGTCTGGGGTTTTTGGACACGAACACGACTAGACACGACACGAACATGACACGACCCGACCCGATTGCCACCCCTAGCCACCATGGTTCAACAGCAGCAGACTGCCTTAGCTTTGACTGCCCTTGCCCAGGCACAGGCTCGTCAGCTCGCAGGGGGCAAGCATCAAAGGAGACTTTTAAAGGACTTCAAGGTGATGGGACCTCCAACTTTCAAGGGAGAGATGGACCCCTTGTAGGTAGATCAATGGTTTCAACAGATAAAGAAGGTCCTTGACGTTTTGGAGGTCGTCGGAGACCGACGAGTCACTCTTGCATCTTACCAGTTTGAGGCAGAGGCTGACTTCTGGTGGCAGTCGGTCTTGCGTTCAAGAACAGCTGATCGAGGAGCTATCTCTTGGTTAGAGTTCGAGGAACTTTTTCAGAGGAAGTTCTTCCCTATGACTGTGCAAAACCGGATGGAGATGGAGTTTTTGGCCCTTTCCCAAGGGTCTCTTACTGTGGCACAGTATGAGGCCAAATTCTCAGAACTTGTGAGGTACGCACCGCACCAGGTAGTGACTAACGCCCGGAGGGCAAAGTGTTTTGAGCATGGACTAAAGTCAGAAATCGGGGGTAGGGTTACAGCCTTCTTAGGTCAATCCTATGGGGAGGTAGTTACTCGAGCGTTGGCCATTGAACAAGAGTTGGAAGAATCTCGCAAGACCCAAGAACAGCATCAGGTAGACCACCCTAGTAAAAAGGTGCAAGATTTCATCCGAACCACCAGAGGGTGGACAAGGGAAGAGGAATGGAGGGCTACGACTTTGTTATCGCTGCAAGCGGGAAGGACACATTCGCAACACTTGTCCTTTAGAAAAAATATGCTTCAATTGTGGACAAGGAGGTCATATGAAGGACTGTCCCGATTCACGTGTATGATGTAAGGGTTTAATATGTATGAATAATGTGTGATGTGTTTTGATCCTTTTCATGTTGAAATCCTTATGGAATATAGCATATAAATATAGTAAAATTTTTAAAGCGCACAGTGGGATGAGGTCCTTCTTTTGTTAGTTATTTTTCGTTGATCTTTAACATTAGAAACCTAGCCGGTATTTTAGGACTCCTTAATCTCCGTTGACCCTTAGTACTAGAGACCTAGCCGGTATCTTAGGATTCCTTGATTCTCCATCGACCATTAGTATTAGAGGCCTAGTCGGTATTTTTAGGATTATCCATTGTTTAGTTCTAGGTATAATAATTGGATTGGTCTTCTTGTTAGTTTTCTCCGGTGTAACGTCGGTTATAATAGAGCTTATATGTCATGTTTAAATAAATCTTATGAGTAGTAATGATGACCCTTGGGGGTAGTGGTTTCAAAGAGTGTACCAGAAGATGGAAATTTCAGGTAGTAGTTGAGTTCACATGGTTCCTAAATTCCGGAATGTCTCGATGAAGACCCTCGCGACAGGGTACGCACTGTTCCTTGGGAACTTTGGCGGTGGATTATGACTGTCCGGTAGAGGACATTGTGAGGCCACTCACTTTCTCTTTGGAGAATTTGGTGGATAAATACGCATCGACTCTTCGGAGGCTTTGGCAGGTTGGTTACACAGTTCCTGTTGGAACTTGCGGCAGAGCGTGCACTGTTTCTTCAAAAACTTTGGCAGCTGGCAGAGCTTGCACTATTCCCAATCGGAACTTTGGCAGCTAGTTACGCAGTTCTTGTTGGAACTTGCGGTAGAGTGTGCTTTGTTTCTTCAGAAATTTTGGCAGCTGGCAGAGCTTGCACTATTCCCAATCGAAACTTTGGCAGCTAGTTACGCAGTTCCTGTTGGAGCTTGCGGCAGAGCGTGCACTGTTTCTTCGGAAACTTTGGCAGCTGGCAGAGCTTGCACTGTTCCCAATCGAAACTTTGGCAGCTAGTTACGCACTTTCTGTTGGAACTCGCGGCAGAGTGTGCACTATTTCTTCGAAAACTTTGGCAGCTGGCAGAGCTTGCACTGTTCCCAATCGGAACTTTGGCAGCTAGTTACGCAGTTCCTGTTGGAACTTGGGGCAGAGAGTGCACTGTTTCTTCAAAAACTTTGGCAGCTGACAGAGCTTGCACCGTTCCCAATCGAAACTTTGGCAGCTAATTACGTAGTTCCTGTTGGAACTTGCGGCAGAGCGTGCACTGTTTCTTCAGAAACTTTGGCAGCTGGCAGAGATTGCACTGTTCCCAAATTGGAACTTTGGCAGCTGATTACGCAGTTCCTGTTGGAACTCGCGGCAGAGCTTGCACTGGCCAGATGGCAGTGATGTCAAGTTGGAACTGGGATATTAGAGTACTGGATAGATGATTAGTGACTATGTCAAGAAAATTGCCTATATTTGTGGAATTTGGAAATGCTTTATCGGTTGGAAAAAAAAAGAAGAAGACATTGTCTAGCTGTTTCTCCCCGTCTTGTTTCTAGTTGGTCACCAGTCCTAGTAACTTTTAACTATTTAGTTTCTTCCAAAATGATTTCCATTGGTTCTCAGTAGGTTCGATATTGTGTAGGTAATGGAGGTGTTTGCTCCGGAGAGGAATCTTATAGGATTTAAGTCTAGGCGTACTAATTATCTAGTTATATTCAATTCAGTTCTATAGGTGTATGAGCATAGGTTTATACGTTTCTGCGTTTTCTGTGTTAGTATCGTTAGTTGAGAATGTCTTATGATCTTGTTTCGTGAATCGGATTACTACCTCACTTCTGAATAAGGGAGACACTCCTTATCCAGGAAAGGGAATAATCTAGAGTCACGAAATTTTTATTAGTCCATAGTAGTTAGGACTACGATTGAACATTATGCCTTGGGTGAGCTCCACAAGAGCCTAATGTTCTAATCTTACCCTAATAATTATGTGACTCGATTGTATAAATTCGGTTAGTAGTCTCGCCAATGGCGGAGTCTTTTTCTTTTTGGTATGAATGACGTATTGATTTAATTTCTCGTGGGCAGTATTAGAAAGGATATAGTGCCAGTTGTGAATTCGCTTTCGTTACTTTGGTAATGTAAGTTTGTGGGATTGTATCATCAGTTTAGTAATTAAATTTTCGGGATGAAAATTCTATTAAGGTGGGTAGGATGTAATGACCGACACTCCGGGATGTTTCGCTTAGGGCAACCCAGTTCTATTTGAATTATTAATTTAATGTCGCTACTAGAATTATTGTCTGAATACATTGTTTGTGATCAAGCGGGACCAGGTAGTGGGTCCTAGGTACGGGTCATTGGGCCTCATTGAAGATGTAGTTATATAAGCATAGGAGCACGTATATCGAGGCATAGCTCGAATGCTATTTTCTTTTTTTAAAATGAAATAATAAATATTGTGTCAGGACAATCGGACTCGGCAAGGTTCGCAAACGCCGAGGGCGAGTCAGGCTCGGCGCGAGTCAAGCTTGAGTCAAGGGCGAGTCAGGCTTGGCACGAGTCGGGCTCGACCAGAAAAATAAATAAATAAATAAATAAATAAAGAAGAAGAAAGAAAGAAAAAAAAAACAACCCAAACCCAACTGTAACATCCGCCCCAAACACACAAGATTTTGTCCGCTTTGCCCGTGCCCGCACGAGAACTTCCCAGGGGGTCACCCATCCTGGTATTACTCTCGCCCGAGCACGCTTAACTACGGAGTTCTTATGAATTCCGTAGCGGCGCACGGTTTTAAAACGCGTCTTCTATGTTTGGGAGGGGGAAATTATATAAGTAACTCAGGATCTCCTTCTCTCCAAGCGATGTGGGACTAACTCATGGCCTTGTACACCTCACCTCACCTCACCTCACCTCACCTCATCCATCTCGGCATTCCCACCTCAGGAGTCTTGGCTCTTGGCTATTGGCCTATTGGATCTTGGTCGTCACAATCCACCCCCCTTAGGGTTACACGTCCTCGTGTAGGGTTAGACCCTCCCATTGAGAGGAGAACCGGCTCTGATACCATTTTGTAACATCCGCCCCAAACACACAAGATTTTGTCCGCTTTGCCCGTGCCCGCACGAGAACTTCCCAGGGGGTCACCCATCCTGGTACTACTCTCGCCCGAGCACGCTTAACTACAGAGTTCTTACGAATTTCGTAGCGGCGTACGGTTTTAAAACGCGTCTTCTATGTTTGGGAGGGGGAAATTATATAAGTAGCTCAGGATCTCCTTCTCTCCAGGCGATGTGGGACTAACTCATGGCCTTGTACACCTCACCTCACCTCACCTCACCTCATCCATCTTGGCATTCCCGCCTCAGGAGTCTTGGCACTTGGCTATTGGCTTATTGGATCTTGGTCATCACACCAACCCACCCGAACCCGAACCCAGCTACCCCCTCCCCCCCCCCCCTCTCTCTCTCTCTCAAACCCAAACCCAACCCCAAAAATCCGATCCTCCCCCCAGATCCGACCGCCGCCCCCTCCATCCCATCAGCCGCCCGCCGCCCCCCACTTCTGTCACCCCCTCATCCCGAGCTGTGAATCCTGCCATGAATCCCGCAGACCACCGGCCGCCGCCCCTCCCCTCCCCTTAAAACCCTCACCCGACCCTCTCTTCCTCTCCGATCTCTCTCTTTTTCTCTCTCTTACTCTGATTTCCTCTCTCTCTCTCTCTCTCTCTCTCTCTCTGTGTGTGTGACCTGCGTGCGCCGGTGCCGGAGGAGGAAGCCGGCCGGAGGGGAGCCGCCAGCCGGAGCAATTGCAGCCGACGCCCCCCCCCCCCCCATCCCAACTCCCTCCCTCGCTCTCAATTTCTCTTTGCATGGCGATTTAGTTCGCTGGAGAAGAGGAGCAGCCGGCCGAAGGAAGACAACAGTCGGTGATCCCTGGCATCAGGTCGGTCCTCCCCCTTTATTCTCTTTCCTGTTCTATTCCTGGGTACCGTCCAGACCAGCCCCCTTTCCCCTGTTTTTCTTTGGTGCGATGGTGATCCGACCAACCCCGGCCCCCTGTGGCTTTGTCTTCGCTACGGTCATGGCTGCCGGCCAGGTAGCCGGTGGCTGTGCAGCCGACGAAGCCGGCCCGGTGGCCTCCATCTTGTTGCAACCATGGATGCCTTTGGCTAGATAGCCGGCAAGGCCCAACTCGACCTTTGACTGCGGTTTAGCGCAGCAACGCCTTTGTACGTGTTGATGTCGTCGGTTTGAGGACCGACGATCGAACAGTTGTGAGCCAAGTGCCGCCCCACCATTGGGGAACCTCACCATGTCTTTCAAACTTGGGCTGACAACCCGCAAGTAAATAGTCATGACTAACCTCGGTGTTCGATCCACTCTTGCGATGTGTCGTGTTCCTCGACGCTTCTGGTGCTTGATCGCAGCCGACTTACCCTTGTTTGGGCCGACCAGACTTGTCAACACTTTGCTCGTGGTACCAAAAGACTCTACAGAGCAGGAAAACATTCTTATAGTAGCACGTGGTATCGGTCGCCTAGACGGGTTAGTTGGACCGTAGTGGGACCCTTAGCGTCGGTTATGCCGACTATGTGAGATGAGTGCCATAAAATGTGTCCTTTTGCATGCTAATGGACCAGCACCTAAATCATTAAATCAACCAATCTCAAGATACGACCGGGTAGTGTGTAATGGCCCCCGCCAATCCGAGTCGAGGCTCGGAAGGCTTGTAGGTTATAATTGTTTGTGTAGATCTAGCCTCGATTATCTCACGCCAAGCTCTAGCCTGACACACCAACCCCCAACCCTCGACCTCCCCACGATGTTAACCTAGCCCCATGAGCCACACTCGAGGTTAGCGGGCCCGATCTCACCGAACCACGCTCGCTCGGAATTGGTAATCCGGATGCGGGTCTGACCGCCTTGTGTAGCCGTTTGCATGCGAGATCGACCTCATAACGGCAACAATGCGCTGCTTAGCAACCTCGATTGGTCACTAGTGCGATTCCCGTGTAAACCCCTCCTTGCAGGCTAGTGGCACTAATCAATGCGGATGCGACCGTTTAGGCAGAATCATATAGTTGAGCTGTAGTGTGATTCTTCGCGTCGGCAACGTCGACTAACCAAGATGGTACTTTTGATGCATCGTTTTGCGTGCCAGTAGACTGACGTCTGACAATGCATAAATTCTTGACTCGAATAACTCAGGCCTAACCCTGTTTAATTTAGCAGCGTTACACACCTTGTGATAGTCTTATTAGTAACGTGTAAATGTAGGCAAATTATCAGTTCGTGACCGGTACGATCCAGCCGCAGGCGGAGCGGAAGGCAGCTGACGAGAGTTCGTGTGTCTCAACCATGTGACATCTACTTCCCTTGCATAGTCTTTAATAGCGGGAAATTAGATCAACTAATGGTAAGTATCCACAACGTTGCATGCGGGTCCCGTCGGACATCGTCGTATGTGGTCGGGTGGACCCCTCCTTGCATGCGGAGTCGTGAGTCCGGCGACGCATGCTTAAAAATTAAATAATTTAATAATAATTTATCTTTTGTTTGCATGGACACCATAAATAGGTACTCCCTTAAAATAAATAATTAAATGATTAAAATAATATTCATCGGGGCCCACCCTCCTGAGTGGAGTGTGGAGACCCGGGCACATGGGAATACGGGCGAGAGTAATTTAGTTTTATTGTGATGCATGGGTTGTGAGCGTGGTGCGAATCCTGGGAAAAAATGTCAAAGTTAGTTTATTAAAACTGTGCGATATCCTATTATGTGAAAAGATTTGGACCCCGTACGTGCAAGGGCCGTGAACCACCCTATACGCACAACAGAAGACCAGTAGGCTAGGGAGTCACGGGCAAGGGTTGTGGTAAAGCCAATAGGAGTAGCCCTCTGGTAGAGATTGGCCTAGCAACTCTATCCCGAGGTGGTAGCCCCCAAAGTAATGCAAGTGGGACAGTAGAGTTTCATTGTGAAAGTCGGGAAATCTCTTATGATCATGTGGATGATTCGTGCATGGTGGGTGCACGGCGAGAGAGTTGGCCATCTATATCAAAATAAAAGGCCATATAGTAATGCCTGACCGGGGGGCAGGATGAACAAGATATCCAGGGTTTACTTTTGGATAGATAACTTATATTTTAATCTTATTTGATTCATAACTAAGCACGGTAGAATATCGAATGGACTGTGTGGTAGATAACCTAGTGACAGTAGGAATTGCATTGAACATAGACTACTGGTAGGCTTAGGTTAACCTTCTGTAAACCTTATTAATACTTAGACTGCTAATGTATTTTAATTCAATTAAATATGTCATCTCATATTATTAAAGACTATTAGGATGTCACTAGCCATTAATTTGGCTAATCTCCCAATTTTCCTTTGGGGGCTACTCTTTGCCACGAGTAGACTCTCCTGCAGGTCCGGAGGTTCAGGAGTAGCAGTGGGAGGCCAGATGCAGTTTTAGGGTTAGGTTGTATTTTATTTTGGTGGCAATGTAATTGGTGGATTTTGTAGGAGAATTATTTAGTCTAAAGTTTCGTGTTTTAATTATTAGAAGTTTTGATACAGCTGAAGTTATTTTGGGTAGGCCTCTCCTCAAGGCCACAAACCTAGGATAGCTCACAGTGAAAATATAAGTATCTAAATGGCCTAATTGACTAACCCTGTAGATAGGACCTCTAGACTAGTGTACTGAGTGTCAGGGAGTGGGTGAGACTCTTAGCTCGCCGTCAGTGGCTCGAGTCCCGTGCTCCCTTAGAGGGATTCCTGTCAGCAGGTGGTGGCACCGACAGGCCACACATGCTGAGAGGATAACCCGGTTGAAGGTCGAGCGTGATTATCTCTTTGTCGGCAAAATTTTATCTCTCTACTTTCTTTTAAAATAAAAACGTTTTCATAAAGATCAAGTTTAAAATTAATTCTTGTTTCTCCCTCCTTCTTCTTCATTTATGAGAGAGCCGCAGTCCTGTGAGAAACCCTAATTGGTGTAGTTAGTTGACCAAACCTTAAATCCCTTGGTTTTTCTCACCTCACACCCCAGGGATCGGTTCCAAATTTCTAGGGCGTAACAAGAAAGAACTCTTCTTTTCTAATGGATTTAACTAGAAGCTTATAGAGAAATTCCCTATAAACCTTAACAAGATGAGTTTATAGCTCAGGAGGTTAAGATGAGCTTGTATACAAGGTATTACATAGGCTCAATAATTTAAAGGAATCTCAATGAATCCTTCACGGATCTTATCAGAATTCTCGAAACTATAAATCTTTTTGATCAGTGAAACATATCTGATCGGTTGGAGTATGTAAAAAACTATCACATTTGCGAATCGTTAATCATGATCGGTCGGACTCGAATCACCTGTGGGTATAAAATCTAGCTAACACCCTACAGTGGGACCCGCAACCCTGCCTGGGGCCTACGGAGACTACAGTAGAACTCACAGCCCTGCCTGGGGCCCACAGAGATGATAGTGGGACCAATAGCCCTACCTGGGGCCCATGAAGATGACAATGGGACCCATAGCCTTGCCTAGGGCCCACGGAGATGATAGTGGGACCCGCAGCCCTCCATGGGGCCCACAGAAATGACAGTGGGACCTGTAACCCTGCTTGGGGACTACACATGCTATCCGGGGTCTGATAAATCCCCCCGGGTATTTACCAAAACCTTCGATTTTCCCAAGCTCTATAAATAGCAGACCCAATAAATATTTCAAGATCCGGATCCCTAATCCAAACCAGAATTCACTACACCACATCCCACTTTATGTTTTCCAGAGCTCTCTGAGCCTTCTGGTGATCAGACTCCAGTCAAGCCTACTCCACCCTCTGTCTACTTGTATAAATATTCCTTGGCTTGTCGAGAGTAGCTCTACTTCTTCAAAGATAGTAGATTCAGAAGTTGTGTCTTACTGCACGGAGACATATGCTTCGGCGAAACTTCGTCACCATATTATGTATTAACTCTATTTCTCTCTCTCTCTCTCTCTCTCTCTCTCTCTCTCTCTCTCTCTCTCTTTCTCTCTACTCTACAGTGTCTGTGCGACAGCTAAGCATGTGACAGCTCAGTGTACTATAGTGCACCACATCTTGAAGGTCAATACCTTCTATCGACTCCCTCAATGAGTCGTAGGTATGCAATGAGCCAGCACCCTGAGCTGCAACTAATTGTAGGCTAAAGGAGTCATCGATCAGTCGACCATGCTGCTCGGGCTCAACCACGATAGTCCCCTCAACTCGCCGATGCAATTCCTCAACACCCGGGGAAAGTGCATGTCTCACCGATCGCTGATCCTCAGGCGACATATCAGATCACGACGAAGGACTTCTAACTCCTCACTCTCATAAAGTAGAATGCTGCTCTCATGGATGAGCAAGGCTCTATTCGACGGATCGCCATTAGTGTGGGAGTCAACTTTTCGCGGTCAACCACCGGCATCAACGACTAAGCAGACGTTCGCCGATCAGTCGACCAATCTCTCGTTCTTTCCAAACGATCCGTTGTCGTCATCCCTCGATGGTCCCTCAAATCCCTCTCGAGAGGACCCTCACCTATTCCTCCCAGGTCGATGGTTTGGGAACACCTCAATGAGTCTGCTTGCCATCCTGAGCCTCTCGGCTTCGAATCATCCTCCGATCTTTACATCGTAAGGGATGATCGGAATGATAGATGCTACCCCAGGGTCCAGCAATATTACAACAATGATCGATCTCTATTAGAGCATCAAACGACGAGAGGGACTTCGACGGTCTCTTTGCCTCTTCTTCCTCCAAGATTCCTCTCTGACCAACAAGGTGATCATCGGAACAACCACACCTCCGAATGGCCGCTTCATTAACAAATTCTCTGAGCTCCTTTTCCTCAGAGTTGGAGGACCCCCATTCTCCCCAAGTTCAATTACCTAACAGGATATCCGATGTTACGCGCGTCTTGGCTTTCAAGCAAGTATTAACGTCATTCGATAATGACAATCAGGTTTTATGCCGCACTTTTACTGAAAACTTGGATAACATGTCACTCGATTGGTATCACAACCTCCCGACAGGCTCCGTGAGCTTGTTCGGGGATCTGGCAGACCTCTTCGTTCAGTAATATCGGCTGAACCTTAAGCCTGAGAAGAACCTGGACTCCCTTTACCGGCTCAAGATGGGATCGGATGAAACCCTCCGAGTGTTCACTCGGAGGTTCCGGAACAACCACATTGTGCTCTCCGGACGTCACCTCGATGATGAAGCAGTCATGTTGGCATTCCAGAATGCCCTACGCTATAACCTCCATATCTACAATGACTCCATCAGAAATCCTCCGGCTTCCCTTGAAGCATTGTCTGATCGGATTCAGTGGGAGATCGAGGTGGAGGATGATCAAGTCGCTCACAAGGGACGTGACCTCAAGAAGCATCTTTCTGACAATAAACCGACGAGACCAACAACCCTAGCTCATAACGCTCAAGCCAAGGAGACAGATCCTCCAAGAGGCCAAAGCGGGTAGGCGATAAACCCACTAAGCCTCAGAGGACCAACTTCACATACTAGAATATGCTGGTAGATCAGATACTCGAGCAGATCCAGCACAAAGAATTCTTCAAGTGGCCTAACCCTCTCCAACCTGATTCAAAACACATGGCAAACAAATCGGTTTACTGCGACTTCCATCGATACCACGAACACCCAACAATGAATTATAAGTCTCTCTCGTATCACTTGGAAGACCTCTAGCAGGAGGGACATCTCCAGGAGTTTAAAGAAAGACAGGGATCCTATCAGGACCCCTCCTCTGCAACCAAGGGGAAGCATCCCACGACTGATCAGAGTAGAAGGTCATTTATTGCCAGCAACTCAGAATATCACTCATCTGTAACCCATGATGTAACGTCTTTCGAGTTATCAATAAAATAGCAATTGATCGCCTTCCATATGGAAATCCTTCTCAAACTCTTAATCAACCAGTGGTCCATCGCTATCAAGCTCCAAAGATACAAGCTCAGTGTCCCCTTCGCTAGTTTGATCGCACAGGGTCTCCCCACGATCAGCTAGCAATGCAACGGTACAAAGCTAGCATATATATCCTGAAGTTGGCTTGACCAAAACGGTACTTCACCTAAGTCGACCAACACTAAGGCGCTACGATGAGTACTCTGAATCATTGGCATCGCACATACTTCCGTTGTCACAAAAGGACAAATGCTCCAGTGCCTCGCCACAGTTAGTTTGGCTCGGGTTGCGACACGATCGACTAACATGCAATGGTACAAAGCTAGCATATATGTCCTGAAGTTGGCTCGACCGAAATGGCGCTTTGCCTAAGTTGATCAACACTAAGGCTCTACGCTGAGTACTCAGAATCATTGGCGTTGCATATGCTCCCGTTGTCACGTAATGACATATGCTTCTGTGCCTCGCCACAGTTAGTTTGGTTCACGTTGTGACATGGTCAACTAACCTACAACGGTACAAAACTAGCATACAAGTCCTGAAGCTGGCTCGACCGAAACGGCGCTTTGCTTAAGTTAACCAACACTAAGGCACTACATTGAGTACTCCGAATCATTGACATTGCACATGCTCCCGTTGTCACGTAAGGACACATACTATCGTGCCTCGCCACAGTTAGTTCGGTTCGTGTTGCGACACGACCGACTAACCTACAATGGTACAAAGCTAGCATACATGTCCTGAAGTTGGCTCGACTAAAACGGAGCTTCGCCTAAGTCGACCAACACTAAGGCTCTACACTGGGTACTCTAAATCATTGGCATTGCATATGCTCCTGTTGTCAAGTAAGGACACATGCTTCTGTGCCTCGCCATAGTTAGTTTGGTTTGCATTATGACACAGCCAACTAACCTGCAACGATACAAACCTAGCATACATGTTTTAAAGCTGGCTCGACCAAAATGGTGCTTCGCCTAAGTCGACCAACACTAAGGCGCTACGCTGAGTACTCCGAATCATTGGCATTGCACATGCTTCCGTTGTCACGTAAGGACACATGCTCATGTGCCTCGCCACAGTTAGTTCGGTTCGCGTTGCGACATGGCCGACTAACCTACAACCGTACAAAGCTAGCATAAATGTCTTGAAGTTGACTCGATCGAAACGGTGCTTCGCCTAAGTCGGCCAACACTAAGGCACTACACTGAGTACTCCAAATCATTGGTGCCATATATGCTCCCATTGTCACATAAGGACATATGCTCCCGTGCCTCGCCACAGTTAGTTCGGTTCTCGTTGTAACACGACCGACTAACCTGCAATATTACAAAGCTACGCGTCCCGACATAGGTTTGATTGAAATGGCATTTCACCTAAGTCCAACCGAAATAAAAACACTACACTGAGTTTTCCGAATTCTAACCCCCATCAAACAAACAAGCCCAATGCCCTACCCTTGTCACTCAAAGAAGTAAAAAAGAAGATAAAATATTGTCGAGTGAGGTGAGATCACCCCCTCGATATCTAACAAGCCCAAGGCCCTGCCCTTGGCATTTGAAGACAAAGTCTGAGGCAGGCTTCGCCGCCTCGATACCTCCCAAAGCCTAAGACATCGACACCGTCTCGGCCCAAGGAGACAACCTTAGCATTCGAAGACAAAGTCTGAGGCATGCTTCGCCGCCTCGGCACTTGCCAAAGTCCGAGACGTCGATACTGTCTCGGCCCAAAGAGATAACCTTGGCATTCAAAGATAAAGTCTGAGGCAGACTTTGCCGCCTCGGCACCCGACAAAGTCGGAGATGTCAATACCGTCTCGGCCCAAAGATACAGCCTTAGCATTCGAAGACAGAGTCCAAGGCAGGCTTCGCCGCCTTGGCACCTGCCAAATCCTAAGACGTCGACATCGTCCTGGTCCACAGAGACTGCCTTGACATTCGAAGACAAAGTCCGAGGCAGGCTTCACCGCCTCGGCACCCGCCAAAGCCTGAGACGTCGACACCGTCTCGGCCCAAGAGACTGCCTTGGCATTCGAACACAAAGTCCGAGGCAGTCTTTGCCGCCTCGGCACCTGCCAAAGCCCGAGACTTCGACACTGTCTCGGCCCAAAGAAACAACCTTTGTCACGCCCCGAATCTGACTACAAGGGTAAACCAGTCAAACCCGGGGGTGATGGGGTTTTAAGGGTAAGTCAATGTTATAAGGTTTCGAGATTGATTTTGTTATTTAGTCATTTATTACTAATTTATCATTAACTACTTACTAGCTGATGAGGGACGGCTTTGAGGAGAAGCCTACCAATAAAACTTGGCCTTGAGGAAAGGCTACTAGGCATAAAGCTTTGAGGAGAAGCTTGCCAAAGAAATATTACTGATTCTGGCATTATTCAGAGCATCTAGAATATGGTTCTACCGTTATTACATAATCAACTGAAATAATAAATTAGTTAACACCTCTAATGTCCTCCCTCGATAGCTAATCAAGCTCCTCTAGGAAGCGCCTGAGAAGGATCTATGGTACCTGAAAAGAGTGTGCAACAACGGGGTGAGTTTACTAGGTAAACTCAGTGAACCGTTAACCCTAAACTAGCTAGGGTAAACCATAGTCATACCCTGCCCTTCTAGAAGTCTACGAGGGCGATAACATATACATACATATATTGTAAATAAGATAGTTCAGCTAGCTAATATGACAGTTTGACTATGGTACAACTACAACTAGTAAATGTAAGACAAATAAGCATCCAGATTAAAAGTATACAACTAATCACCGAAGGTTAGTTCTACCTACTCCTAAAGTGAACCGACAGTTTTCTAACTGGGTCTGCCAACAGAACCTGGGTCCAAGTGTACCTGGAGAGCCAGAAATACCCATATGGCCATAAGGGGGCTTGGTCTTTCACCACGGGGCACTCCCACCCACCTTGCTTTTAGGGGTCATTACCCAGGGGTGGACTACTAGGCCACTAGGGGCTTTACCGCCTGCCCAACCCTGTGACCCTACCTACTTGATTCGGATTATGCACAGGCGGTGGTTCACCTCCCATCCTGTGCACTCGGGTCCCCTACCCATGCCAGTGAGTAGTGAGTCTTCCCTCTGGGAAGAGAACCTCGACTGAGGAAGTACAACAACCGGTCTCTCTACTGAGACCACCGGTCTCTCCACTGAGACCACCAGTCTTTGTTGCTCAATAGCAACTGGACTACACCACGCGACCCATGGTCACCAAACACACTCATTCAACAGAATATTAATAAATAATCAGTACATGTATCTACTTGTTTGCATGCATCCTAGTGTGAATCTAGGTTGAGTCAATCTGTTACAGCTATCAAAATATTACATATATGATTATTCAGAGGCCAGGGATAGTATGCCCACCTCCCACATGCAGTACCGGTTTCCCGCCTGCATGCATTGGACATACTATGCCACATACGGTTTTATTTATTATTTTATAGATACAACTACAATCTACTCTAACTAGAATAGAATTAATCATGTTCACCTGGAGAATAGCTCAGTAGTCCACGTTCCTCACGCCTATCGGTCCGGTGTACCGTCGAAGGAGAAACTGACCATCATGGTTTGAAATGTATAAGTTGTTACATTCATAAATTACTCAAACTAGGTTTCTAAAACAGTTGGTTTAGGGATGAGGGACCCATGGGATCCGGTCTCGCTCGAGTCCGACTTCGGTCGGAGGTTTTAGGGTCGAACCGGTAAAAACCGGTCTACGATCGGTTCAATAGGGAAAAGGGGTCTCTAGGGTCCTAAAATAGGTTTCATACATCGGCATCGATGATCTGAGCACGATGCCACTGGTTTCGTCCAATTCCGAGATCGGACGGAGAATTGGCGGTCAAACCACGGTGCGCCGACTAGATCGGGTTCATGGATAAAAGGGGATACTATACAGTATTATTACTGTACCTAAATATGGCCAACAGGTAGTATTTTCCGAGCCGGTCGTAATGCCGCTGGTTTCGTTCGATTCCGAGATCGGACGAAGAAATGGCGGCTAAACCAATTTCTAGTCGGTTTAAGGGTCTGGTTCAGGTGAACCAGACCGGTTCACTGCTGGGTCGGGTCTGTGTTATCAGGTTGGGTCTGCGGGTCGGGTCTGATGGATCGGGTTTACTGTGCAGTCGGGTCGGGTTGCAGTGTTAATACTTTCAAAATGACCTGTAATAAAACTTTAATTACAGAATGGTCCCTGCTGTTTCTTCTATACGGAAAAACCAGTGCTCTGGTTTTTGCACGACGGCGCGGTGGCGGGGTGACCGGGTTTGAGTGCGCCGGCGGTGCCCGGCCGGTCTCCCGCGTATCACCCCACGGAGGAGACACGGGAGGAGGGGACCGGAGCACCGTCGGAGTCCGGGAAGGCATTGGCCGGAGGGGTTTGCGCGGGTGGTTTGGGTTGGTTTTGGTTGCACCGGCGATCGCCGGTGGGGATTGGGTATTGGTCCTCTCGACGAGGACCGAAGGTGGGTTCGTGGTGACGTTCTCCACCCGAGTGGGCCTCGGCCAAGGGATGGAGGAAGGGGTCTCAAGTTTTGGGTTGGGTTCGGGTGGAAGAGGAGAAGAGAAGGAGGTGAGCAAACCTGGGCTCGGAGCTCGCCGGAGTTAGGGGAGGAGGCAGGGCCCGCTCTCTCTCTCCAGTCCTCTCCCTCGATCTCTCTACTCTTCCCCTCCTTCTCCCGATCTCTCTCTCTCTTTCTCTCTTTCTCTCTTTCTCTCTCTAGTCTTCTCTCTCTCTCTACTCCGCTCCGTCCTCTCTCTCTCTCTCTTCGGTTCACGTAAAAAGGAAAGAAGGGAGGGAGCCGGTATGGTAAGTCGGCTGGGGAATCGGGTTTGTTAAGGCCTCCCCTAACAAGGAGGGGTGGTTATGGCAAGAAGATCCGGTTGTTATCATCCCGAATCCTGCCATATCCTCCCCATCCGAAATTCAAATTTTAAATCCCGGGGAGGGCGATCGAGGGGGTCTAAACCCAGCCAAAAGGTTGAAAGAAAGATTCTATGGCTGGTCGGGCTTGGTCCCGAGCCTGAACTGCGCTCGGTTGGAACCCGGGTGCGAACCGTCGAATTACATGGCTGAAAAGAATAATCAGCCATAAGTCATAAACCGGAGGTCAGAAGTAGGCACGGAAGGACCCGTTGGAAAGTTCTCATCGACGCGAACACAACGGCGCTTTGTACATATTTTTCTGTCTTGTAGATCTCCCACAATAAAGGAAATACTCTAAATTTTAAAATAGCAATAACTCATTGTCCGGGTGTCGGATCGACCCTCGCTTAGGCTCGTTGGAAAGCTCTTTCAGAGCCTCACCCAACGTATCCAGCCTTGCTACGATCCGATCACCCAATCTCTTGTGGTAAACCAAACAATACCGACAGTGGGCTGATCATCGAAATTCTAGGGTTTTAACTACCGGGCTGCCGAAACAGGCTGCGCATACACCCGATCCCTGTACGGGACACACCAATACGACGTACTCGAAAATATAGAAAAAGTGAACGTAAAACATCTCATGGGTTTACGACCCATTATTCTGGAAAAAGCCCAGCAAGAAAGTCTGACGGTAAAAAGACGAAAAGAGCCCTGGGAGGATTTTTATTATTCTCAAATTTAACACCTCAGGTGTTACAACCTACACACCTTAAAGAAATTTTCGTCCTCGAAAATTAGACAGAAAATAGAATCAAGCATCGAAAAGATAAGGGTACAAGTGCAACATATCAGACTCCACCTCCCATGTGGCCTCGTCCTCGCCTCGATGACTCCAAAGGATCTTGACCATCCTGATGGTCTTAGTGCGAAGCACCCTATCCTCAGAAGCCAAAACACGGACCGGACGCTCCTCAAATGTGGCATCTACACTGAGCTCCAAGTCCTGCCAATCCAGCACGTGTGACGAGTCCGGCATGTACCTCCGAAGCATCGACACATGGAACACCGGGTGGACTGCTGAGAGGCGTGGTGGCAGGGCCAGGCGATATGCCACCTCGCCCACTCGATCCAATATCTCGAACGGTCCCGTAAACCTCGGCGCTAGCTTCCCCCTCTTTCCGAACCGAAAGACACCACACTTAGGGGAAACCCGTAGGAAAACATGGTCTCCAACCTCGAACTCCAGAGGTCGCCTACGAACGTCTGCATAGCTCTTCTGCCTGCTCTGAGCTGTACGAAGCCTTTCCCTGATCAGTTGTATCTTCTCCGTTGTCTCCTGCACCAACTCTGGCCCAAGAAGACTACGCTCTCCAACTTCTGCCCAACAGATAGGGGAACGACAAGGCCTCTCATATAGAGCCTCGTAAGGAGCCATGCCAATGCTCGCTTGAAAGCTGTTGTTGTATGAGAACTCCACTAGTGGCAAGTGCTCATCCCAATTACCAGCAAAATCTATAGAGCATGCCCGAAGCATGTCCTCCAAGATCTGAATGGTCCTCTCTGACTGACCGTCCGTCTGAGGATGAAAGCCGTGCTAAAATTGAGCTGGGTCCCTAATGTAGTCTGTAAGCTCCTCCAGAATCCTGAGACAAACCTGGGGTCTCGATCTGAGACTATGCTCACTGGAATCCCGTGCAACCGGACTATCTCTGCTATGTAGAGTCTGCTGAGCTCAGGTAGGGAAAAAGTAATCCTGACTGGAAGAAAGTGGGCAGACTTGGTCAGTCTGTCCACAATCACCCATACTGAATCATGCCTCCTCCTGGTCGGCGGTAATCCTGAAACAAAATCCATCGTGATGTGCTCCCACTTCCACTCAGCCACTGGAAGCGGATGAAGGGGTCCTGCAGGTTTCTGGTGCTCTGCCTTAACTTGCTGACATGTTAGGCACTTTGCTATGAACTCAGCTACGTCTTTCTTCATCCCGTTCCACCAGAACTGATTCTTCAAGTCCCGATACATCTTGGTACTTCCAGGGTGTACCATGTATCGAGAGCGATGTGCCTCTGCAAGGACTTTCTCTCGGACCTCCTGGATCTTCGGTAGACACAACCTTCTTTTGTACCTTAGCCCACCTTCAGAGTCGAGCGACCAGTCTTCCACTGCCTCTCCTCCAATCAATCGAGAGCGCATCTCTTCCAACTCCTCATCCTCAGCCTGAGAGTCTATCACTTGCTTGATCAAGGTAGGCTGAGCCCGGATACTGAACAATCGGTTACCTGAGGGCTCTCCTCTCAATATCAGGTCATACCCTTCCACAGCTATAAGAAACTCATGCCTGTCAGCTATCAGCCGTGATAGTTTGCTCTTGAACTTTCTACTGAGTGCATCTGCCACCACATTAGCCTTCCCAGGGTGATAGAAGAAGTTGTAGTTGAAGTCCTTCAAGACCTCAATCCATCTCCTCTGCCGGAGATTCAGGTCTTTCTGGGTACAGATATACCTCAGACTCTTATGATCACAGTACATCTCAAAGTCTTCTCCGTACAGGTAGTGCCGCCAAATCTTGAGCACGAACACCACCGCTGCTAGCTCCAGGTCATGGGTCGGGTAGTTCTGTTCATGAGGCTTCAACTGTCTCGATGCATAAGCTACTACTTTACCATCTTGCATCAACACACCTCCAAGTCCAGACTGAGACGCATCTGTATAGACCACGTATCCCTTCCCACTAACTGGCACTGTAAGAACAGGGGCAGTGGTGAGTCGTCGCTTCAGCTCCTGGAAGGACTGCTCGCAAGCATCTGACCACTCGAACTTTACCCCCTTCTTTGTCAACTGAGTCAGGGGCAATGCTAGTCTCGAGAATCCCGCCACAAACCTCCGGTAGTATCCTGCTAGACCCAGGAAACTCCGGATCTCAAAAACATTCCTCGGTGACTCCCAACTCAGTACTGCCTCGATCTTCGCTGGGTCCACTGAGATACCTCCTTCTGAAACCACATGCCCTAAGAATTTCACTTCTCTCATCCAAAATTCACACTTGCTGAGCTTGGCATAGAGGTGGTGATCTCGCAATGTCTGTAGGGCAATCCTCAGATGCTCTGCATGCTCCTCTTCTGACTTCGAGAAGATCAATACGTCGTCGACGAAGACCACGATAAACCGGTCAAGATAAGGCCTGAAGACCCGGTTCATCAAGTCCATAAAGGCTGCTGGGGCATTCGTCAGACCGAACGGCATCACTAGAAACTCATAGTGCCCGTATCGCGTCCGGAACGCCGTCTTTGAGATATCCTCATCCTTCACCCTGAGCTGGTGGTACCCGGTCCTCAGATCAATCTTTGAGAAGAACCGAGCACCCTTCAACTGGTCAAACAGATCCTCGATCCTCGGGAGAGGATACCTGTTCTTCACCGTGACCGCATTCAGTTTCCTGTAGTCAATGCAGAGTCGCTTTGAGCCATCCTTCTTCTGAGCAAACAGAACAGGGGCACCCCATGGAGAGACACTGGGGCGAATGTACCCAAGGCTCCTTAACTCCTCTAACTGCGTACTCAACTCTCGTAACTCCGCCGGTGCCATCCGATATGGGGCCACAGAGATCGGTGCCGTTCCTGGAAGCAATTTGATACTGAACTCCACCTCTCGCACTGGAGGAAGACCGGGGAGCTGGTCTGGAAACACGTCAGGAAAATCTCGAACCACCGGGGAGCGCTCCAAGGAACTCACACCTTCGGTCTCACTAGCCAACTGAGCTAGAAGACTAAGGCAAGTCCTCCACCGAGGCATCGGGTATAGAATAGCCAGTCTCGCTCCCGTGAATACAATCTCTGGGCTACCGGGTGGACGAAAAGTGATCTTCTTGGAGAAGCAATCTAGAGTCGCATGGTAAGCCGCCATCCAGTCCATCCCGAGCAGGACATCCAACCCTTCTAGGTCAAGGATGATCAAGTCGGCCACAAGCTCGTTATCGCCCACGGAAAGCACACACTTCCTGCATATTCGGTCCACATCTGTGCTAGCCCCTAGTGGTGAGACCACCGACAGAGCATAACCGAGTGGTTCCGACTCTAGCCCCAAGGTAGCTACAAAGGTAGGGACTATGTAGGAGTGTGTCGATCCAGTGTCGAACATGACTCGTGCCAGAGTGGTGAAAACAGGAAGGACACCTAAGTAGTAGTGCATGTTATAAGAATCTACTCATCCTAGTTATGCAAGCAAAAGAAGGCAAACTACTGGCTAAGCAAAAGTAAATCTACACTAAAAGGAATTCTAGGCTTACCTTCTATGGTAGACCCAGAAGCTCTAGCATCCTGGCTGATGAGTGCATAGGTTCGACCATGCGTCTGCTGACCACCTCCTCCCTGGCGAGCCTGAGGCCTCTGCTGAAGTGGCTGCGGTTGGGGAGGGTGGTAAGGTCGGGAACCCTGTTGATGCTGAGGCGCCTTATGCTGGGGCTGGGGATGGTACGTCAAAGCTGGGCGAGGGTGATATGGCAGGGCAGGTAGGGCTGGCTGCTGCTGCTGCGAAGGACGACGAGTGCAATCACGCCTGACATGGCCATACGTGCCACATCTAAAGCACTTGGGACCCTGAGAAGCTGGGGGACCCTGGGAGTGGTGTTGCTGCTGACGAGGAGGAGCCTCCTGAACTCTGGGCTTCTTGGAATGAAACCCATGATCGCTCCTGCTACTACTACCACCTCCCCGTTTCTCATGAAATATCCTGGTCTCCTCCTGGCCTCGCTCTGCCACTAAAGCTCGGTCCACCACCTCGCGGTAGGTCTTCAGTCTCAATACTTCAATCCTGCTCTTCAATCCGGGCTTCAGACCTCGCTCAAATCTCCTTGCCTTGCGCTCCTCAGTGGCCACCAGGTATGGAGCGTAGCGAGAAAGCTCGTCAAACTTGGCCTCGTACTGGGCAACACTTTCGTTGCCCTGGTACAGGTCTAAGAATTTCTGCTCCATCTGATCTCTGACACTTTCTGGAAAGTACTTCTCCCGGAAGACCTCTTCGAACTCTGCCCAGGTCATAGCCGTCTGGTTCTCTCCTCGGGACCTTTGGACATGGTCCCACCAGAAATCTGCCTCTGCCTCTAGCTGATAAGAGGCCAATGTGACTCTCCTCTCACCGACCACCTCTAGAGCATCCAGCGCCTTGACGATCTGCTTCAACCACCTGTCGGCCTCCACTGGGTTAGGATCACCCCTGAAGGTAGGCGGCTTCAGTGTTTGAAAGTCCTTCAGGAGCTTTCCCATCCTGTCTCCATCTGCCCTCAGCCCCTCCTGGGCTGCTTGTTGGGCCTGAGCCTGGGCCAAGGCGGCCTGAGCTGCTGCAGCCTGCTCTTGGGCAGCCGCTTGCTGCTGGGCAACCATGGCTTGCTGTTGCTGCAGCATAGCTTGTTGTTGCTGCATCATCTGAGTCATAGTACGGAACATCTCCATGGGATTAGGAGCCAGTACCGGATCAGACGTCTCGGGAGAAGAGGGTCTACCCCTAGTGCCAACCATCTGCAATAAGCAAATCTATCAGACACCCAACTAGACGAAACTAGCCTACAACTAAATCCCTTAGGATCATATCCCTAAGCTCTGATACCAGCTGTCACGCCCCGAATCTGACTACAAGGGTAAACCAGTCAAACCCGGGGGTGATGGGGTTTTAAGGGTAAGTCAATGTTATAAGGTTTCGAGATTGATTTTGTTATTTAGTCATTTATTACTAATTTATCATTAACTACTTACTAGCTGATGAGGGACGGCTTTGAGGAGAAGCCTACCAATAAAACTTGGCCTTGAGGAAAGGCTACTAGGCATAAAGCTTTGAGGAGAAGCTTGCCAAAGAAATATTACTGATTCTGGCATTATTCAGAGCATCTAGAATATGGTTCTACCGTTATTACATAATCAACTGAAATAATAAATTAGTTAACACCTCTAATGTCCTCCCTCGATAGCTAATCAAGCTCCTCTAGGAAGCGCCTGAGAAGGATCTATGGTACCTGAAAAGAGTGTGCAACAACGGGGTGAGTTTACTAGGTAAACTCAGTGAACCGTTAACCCTAAACTAGCTAGGGTAAACCATAGTCATACCCTGCCCTTCTAGAAGTCTACGAGGGCGATAACATATACATACATATATTGTAAATAAGATAGTTCAGCTAGCTAATATGACAGTTTGACTATGGTACAACTACAACTAGTAAATGTAAGACAAATAAGCATCCAGATTAAAAGTATACAACTAATCACCGAAGGTTAGTTCTACCTACTCCTAAAGTGAACCGACAGTTTTCTAACTGGGTCTGCCAATAGAACCTGGGTCCAAGTGTACCTGGAGAGCCAGAAATACCCATATGGCCATAAGGGGGCTTGGTCTTTCACCACGGGGCACTCCCACCCACCTTGCTTTTAGGGGTCATTACCCAGGGGTGGACTACTAGGCCACTAGGGGCTTTACCGCCTGCCCAACCCTGTGACCCTACCTACTTGATTCGGATTATGCACAGGCGGTGGTTCACCTCCCATCCTGTGCACTCGGGTCCCCTACCCATGCCAGTGAGTAGTGAGTCTTCCCTCTGGGAAGAGAACCTCGACTGAGGAAGTACAACAACCGGTCTCTCTACTGAGACCACCGGTCTCTCCACTGAGACCACCAGTCTTTGTTGCTCAATAGCAACTGGACTACACCACGCGACCCATGGTCACCAAACACACTCATTCAACAGAATATTAATAAATAATCAGTACATGTATCTACTTGTTTGCATGCATCCTAGTGTGAATCTAGGTTGAGTCAATCTGTTACAGCTATCAAAATATTACATATATGATTATTCAGAGGCCAGGGATAGTATGCCCACCTCCCACATGCAGTACCGGTTTCCCGCCTGCATGCATTGGACATACTATGCCACATACGGTTTTATTTATTATTTTATAGATACAACTACAATCTACTCTAACTAGAATAGAATTAATCATGTTCACCTGGAGAATAGCTCAGTAGTCCACGTTCCTCACGCCTATCGGTCCGGTGTACCGTCGAAGGAGAAACTGACCATCATGGTTTGAAATGTATAAGTTGTTACATTCATAAATTACTCAAACTAGGTTTCTAAAACAGTTGGTTTAGGGATGAGGGACCCATGGGATCCGGTCTCGCTCGAGTCCGACTTCGGTCGGAGGTTTTAGGGTCGAACCGGTAAAAACCGGTCTACGATCGGTTCAATAGGGAAAAGGGGTCTCTAGGGTCCTAAAATAGGTTTCATACATCGGCATCGATGATCTGAGCACGATGCCACTGGTTTCGTCCAATTCCGAGATCGGACGGAGAATTGGCGGTCAAACCACGGTGCGCCGACTAGATCGGGTTCATGGATAAAAGGGGATACTATACAGTATTATTACTGTACCTAAATATGGCCAACAGGTAGTATTTTCCGAGCCGGTCGTAATGCCGCTGGTTTCGTTCGATTCCGAGATCGGACGAAGAAATGGCGGCTAAACCAATTTCTAGTCGGTTTAAGGGTCTGGTTCAGGTGAACCAGACCGGTTCACTGCTGGGTCGGGTCTGTGTTATCAGGTTGGGTCTGCGGGTCGGGTCTGATGGATCGGGTTTACTGTGCAGTCGGGTCGGGTTGCAGTGTTAATACTTTCAAAATGACCTGTAATAAAACTTTAATTACAGAATGGTCCCTGCTGTTTCTTCTATACGGAAAAACCAGTGCTCTGGTTTTTGCACGACGGCGCGGTGGCGGGGTGACCGGGTTTGAGTGCGCCGGCGGTGCCCGGCCGGTCTCCCGCGTATCACCCCACGGAGGAGACACGGGAGGAGGGGACCGGAGCACCGTCGGAGTCCGGGAAGGCATTGGCCGGAGGGGTTTGCGCGGGTGGTTTGGGTTGGTTTTGGTTGCACCGGCGATCGCCGGTGGGGATTGGGTATTGGTCCTCTCGACGAGGACCGAAGGTGGGTTCGTGGTGACGTTCTCCACCCGAGTGGGCCTCGGCCAAGGGATGGAGGAAGGGGTCTCAAGTTTTGGGTTGGGTTCGGGTGGAAGAGGAGAAGAGAAGGAGGTGAGCAAACCTGGGCTCGGAGCTCGCCGGAGTTAGGGGAGGAGGCAGGGCCCGCTCTCTCTCTCCAGTCCTCTCCCTCGATCTCTCTACTCTTCCCCTCCTTCTCCCGATCTCTCTCTCTCTTTCTCTCTTTCTCTCTTTCTCTCTCTAGTCTTCTCTCTCTCTCTACTCCGCTCCGTCCTCTCTCTCTCTCTCTTCGGTTCACGTAAAAAGGAAAGAAGGGAGGGAGCCGGTATGGTAAGTCGACTGGGGAATCGGGTTTGTTAAGGCCTCCCCTAACAAGGAGGGGTGGTTATGGCAAGAAGATCCGGTTGTTATCATCCCGAATCCTGCCATATCCTCCCCATCCGAAATTCAAATTTTAAATCCCGGGGAGGGCGATCGAGGGGGTCTAAACCCAGCCAAAAGGTTGAAAGAAAGATTCTATGGCTGGTCGGGCTTGGTCCCGAGCCTGAACTGCGCTCGGTTGGAACCCGGGTGCGAACCGTCGAATTACATGGCTGAAAAGAATAATCAGCCATAAGTCATAAACCGGAGGTCAGAAGTAGGCACGGAAGGACCCGTTGGAAAGTTCTCATCGACGCGAACACAACGGCGCTTTGTACATATTTTTCTGTCTTGTAGATCTCCCACAATAAAGGAAATACTCTAAATTTTAAAATAGCAATAACTCATTGTCCGGGTGTCGGATCGACCCTCGCTTAGGCTCGTTGGAAAGCTCTTTCAGAGCCTCACCCAACGTATCCAGCCTTGCTACGATCCGATCACCCAATCTCTTGTGGTAAACCAAACAATACCGACAGTGGGCTGATCATCGAAATTCTAGGGTTTTAACTACCGGGCTGCCGAAACAGGCTGCGCATACACCCGATCCCTGTACGGGACACACCAATACGACGTACTCGAAAATATAGAAAAAGTGAACGTAAAACATCTCATGGGTTTACGACCCATTATTCTGGAAAAAGCCCAGCAAGAAAGTCTGACGGTAAAAAGACGAAAAGAGCCCTGGGAGGATTTTTATTATTCTCAAATTTAACACCTCAGGTGTTACAACCTACACACCTTAAAGAAATTTTCGTCCTCGAAAATTAGACAGAAAATAGAATCAAGCATCGAAAAGATAAGGGTACAAGTGCAACATATCAGACTCCACCTCCCATGTGGCCTCGTCCTCGCCTCGATGACTCCAAAGGATCTTGACCATCCTGATGGTCTTAGTGCGAAGCACCCTATCCTCAGAAGCCAAAACACGGACCGGACGCTCCTCAAATGTGGCATCTACACTGAGCTCCAAGTCCTGCCAATCCAGCACGTGTGACGAGTCCGGCATGTACCTCCGAAGCATCGACACATGGAACACCGGGTGGACTGCTGAGAGGCGTGGTGGCAGGGCCAGGCGATATGCCACCTCGCCCACTCGATCCAATATCTCGAACGGTCCCGTAAACCTCGGCGCTAGCTTCCCCCTCTTTCCGAACCGAAAGACACCACACTTAGGGGAAACCCGTAGGAAAACATGGTCTCCAACCTCGAACTCCAGAGGTCGCCTACGAACGTCTGCATAGCTCTTCTGCCTGCTCTGAGCTGTACGAAGCCTTTCCCTGATCAGTTGTATCTTCTCCGTTGTCTCCTGCACCAACTCTGGCCCAAGAAGACTACGCTCTCCAACTTCTGCCCAACAGATAGGGGAACGACAAGGCCTCCCATATAGAGCCTCGTAAGGAGCCATGCCAATGCTCGCTTGAAAGCTGTTGTTGTATGAGAACTCCACTAGTGGCAAGTGCTCATCCCAATTACCAGCAAAATCTATAGAGCATGCCCGAAGCATGTCCTCCAAGATCTGAATGGTCCTCTCTGACTGACCGTCCGTCTGAGGATGAAAGCCGTGCTAAAATTGAGCTGGGTCCCTAATGTAGTCTGTAAGCTCCTCCAGAATCCTGAGACAAACCTGGGGTCTCGATCTGAGACTATGCTCACTGGAATCCCGTGCAACCGGACTATCTCTGCTATGTAGAGTCTGCTGAGCTCAGGTAGGGAAAAAGTAATCCTGACTGGAAGAAAGTGGGCAGACTTGGTCAGTCTGTCCACAATCACCCATACTGAATCATGCCTCCTCCTGGTCGGCGGTAATCCTGAAACAAAATCCATCGTGATGTGCTCCCACTTCCACTCAGCCACTGGAAGCGGATGAAGGGGTCCTGCAGGTTTCTGGTGCTCTGCCTTAACTTGCTGACATGTTAGGCACTTTGCTACGAACTCAGCTACGTCTTTCTTCATCCCGTTCCACCAGAACTGATTCTTCAAGTCCCGATACATCTTGGTACTTCCAGGGTGTACCATGTATCGAGAGCGATGTGCCTCTGCAAGGACTTTCTCTCGGACCTCCTGGATCTTCGGTAGACACAACCTTCTTTTGTACCTTAGCCCACCTTCAGAGTCGAGCGACCAGTCTTCCACTGCCTCTCCTCCAATCAATCGAGAGCGCATCTCTTCCAACTCCTCATCCTCAGCCTGAGAGTCTATCACTTGCTTGATCAAGGTAGGCTGAGCCCGGATACTGAACAATCGGTTACCTGAGGGCTCTCCTCTCAATATCAGGTCATACCCTTCCACAGCTATAAGAAACTCATGCCTGTCAGCTATCAGCCGTGATAGTTTGCTCTTGAACTTTCTGCTGAGTGCATCTGCCACCACATTAGCCTTCCCAGGGTGATAGAAGAAGTTGTAGTTGAAGTCCTTCAAGACCTCAATCCATCTCCTCTGCCGGAGATTCAGGTCTTTCTGGGTACAGATATACCTCAGACTCTTATGATCACAGTACATCTCAAAGTCTTCTCCGTACAGGTAGTGCCGCCAAATCTTGAGCACGAACACCACCGCTGCTAGCTCCAGGTCATGGGTCGGGTAGTTCTGTTCATGAGGCTTCAACTGTCTCGATGCATAAGCTACTACTTTACCATCTTGCATCAACACACCTCCAAGTCCAGACTGAGACGCATCTGTATAGACCACGTATCCCTTCCCACTAACTGGCACTGTAAGAACAGGGGCAGTGGTGAGTCGTCGCTTCAGCTCCTGGAAGGACTGCTCGCAAGCATCTGACCACTCGAACTTTACCCCCTTCTTTGTCAACTGAGTCAGGGGCAATGCTAGTCTCGAGAATCCCGCCACAAACCTCCGGTAGTATCCTGCTAGACCCAGGAAACTCCGGATCTCAAAAACATTCCTCGGTGACTCCCAACTCAGTACTGCCTCGATCTTCGCTGGGTCCACTGAGATACCTCCTTCTGAAACCACATGCCCTAAGAATTTCACTTCTCTCATCCAAAATTCACACTTGCTGAGCTTGGCATAGAGGTGGTGATCTCGCAATGTCTGTAGGGCAATCCTCAGATGCTCTGCATGCTCCTCTTCTGACTTCGAGAAGATCAATACGTCGTCGACGAAGACCACGATAAACCGGTCAAGATAAGGCCTGAAGACCCGGTTCATCAAGTCCATAAAGGCTGCTGGGGCATTCGTCAGACCGAACGGCATCACTAGAAACTCATAGTGCCCGTATCGCGTCCGGAACGCCGTCTTTGAGATATCCTCATCCTTCACCCTGAGCTGGTGGTACCCGGTCCTCAGATCAATCTTTGAGAAGAACCGAGCACCCTTCAACTGGTCAAACAGATCCTCGATCCTCGGGAGAGGATACCTGTTCTTCACCGTGACCGCATTCAGTTTCCTGTAGTCAATGCAGAGTCGCTTTGAGCCATCCTTCTTCTGAGCAAACAGAACAGGGGCACCCCATGGAGAGACACTGGGGCGAATGTACCCAAGGCTCCTTAACTCCTCTAACTGCATACTCAACTCTCGTAACTCCGCCGGTGCCATCCGATATGGGGCCACAGAGATCGGTGCCGTTCCTGGAAGCAATTTGATACTGAACTCCACCTCTCGCACTGGAGGAAGACCGGGGAGCTGGTCTGGAAACACGTCAGGAAAATCTCGAACCACCGGGGAGCGCTCCAAGGAACTCACACCTTCGGTCTCACTAGCCAACTGAGCTAGAAGACTAAGGCAAGTCCTCCACCGAGGCATCGGGTATAGAATAGCCAGTCTCGCTCCCGTGAATACAATCTCTGGGCTACCGGGTGGACGAAAAGTGATCTTCTTGGAGAAGCAATCTAGAGTCGCATGGTAAGCCGCCATCCAGTCCATCCCGAGCAGGACATCCAACCCTTCTAGGTCAAGGATGATCAAGTCGGCCACAAGCTCGTTATCGCCCACGGAAAGCACACACTTCCTGCATATTCGGTCCACATCTGTGCTAGCCCCTAGTGGTGAGACCACCGACAGAGCATAACCGAGTGGTTCCGACTCTAGCCCCAAGGTAGCTACAAAGGTAGGGACTATGTAGGAGTGTGTCGATCCAGTGTCGAACATGACTCGTGCCAGAGTGGTGAAAACAGGAAGGACACCTAAGTAGTAGTGCATGTTATAAGAATCTACTCATCCTAGTTATGCAAGCAAAAGAAGGCAAACTACTGGCTAAGCAAAAGTAAATCTACACTAAAAGGAATTCTAGGCTTACCTTCTATGGTAGACCCAGAAGCTCTAGCATCCTGGCTGATGAGTGCATAGGTTCGACCATGCGTCTGCTGACCACCTCCTCCCTGGCGAGCCTGAGGCCTCTGCTGAAGTGGCTGCGGTTGGGGAGGGTGGTAAGGTCGGGAACCCTGTTGATACTAAAACCTCCAACCCGAGCCCAACCCGAGCATAGAAATTTTTGCTTGGGTTGGGCTTGGGCTAGGCAACTCAGGTTGAAGGTTGGGCTCGGGTTGAAGGTTTTAGTACTTGGGTTGGGCTTGGGTTGATGTACCCGACCCAAGCTGCCCGAGTTGCAGCCCTACTTGGCATTCGAAGTGTCCAAGGTAGGTTTCGCCGCCTCGACACGCGACAAAGCCCGAGACGTCGAAACCGTCTCGGCCCAAGGAGATAGCCTTGGCATTCGAAGACAAAGTCCGAGGCAAGCTTTGCCGCCTTGACACCGGTCAAAGCCCGAGACGTCAACACCGTCTCGGCCCAAGGAGGCAGCCTTGGCATTTGAAGACAAAATCCGAGGCATGTTTCGTCGCCTCGGCACCTGCCAAAACCTGAGATGTCAACACCGTCTCGACCCAAGGAAACATCCTTGGCATTCAAAGACAGAGTCCGAGGCAGGCTTCGCCGCCTCGGCACCCGACAAAGCCCGAGACGTCAACACCGTCTTGACCCAAGGAGACAGCCTTGGCATTCAAAGGTAAAGTCCATGGCAGGCTTCATCGCCTCGGCACCTGCCAAAGCCTGAGATGTCGACACCGTCTCAGCCCAAGGAGATATCTTAGCATTAAAAAACAAAGTCCGAGGCAGGCTTCGTCGCATCGGCACCTACCAAAGCCCAAGACGTCGATATTGTCTCGGCCCAAGGAGATAGCCTTGGCATTCGAAGACAAAGTCCGAGGCAAGCTTTGCCGCCTCAGCACCTGCCAAAGCCTGAGATGTCAACACCGTCTCGGCCCAAGGAGACAGCCTTGGCATTCAAAGACAAAGACCAAGGCAGACTTTGCCACCTCGGCACCCGACAAAGCCCGAGACGTCAACACCGTCTCAGCCCAAGGAGACAGTCTTGGCATTCGAAAACTAAGTCCGAGGCAGGCTTTGCTGTCTCGACACCTACCAAAGCCTGAGACATCGACATCGTCTCTATCCAAGTAGATAGCCTTGGCATTCGCAGACAAAGTCTGAGGTAGGTTTTGCCACCTTGGCATTCGAAGACAAAGTCCAAGGAAGGGTTCACAGCCTCGGCACCCGACAAAGCCTGAGACATCGATACCATCTCGGCCTAAGAGAAAGCCTTGGCATTCGAAAACAAAATCCGAGGCAAGCTTTGTCGCTCAGTACCTGCCAAAGCTCGATACATCGACACCGTCTCGACCCAAGGAGATAGCCTTGGCATTCAAAGACAAAGTCTGAGGCAGGCTTCGCCGCCTCAGCACCTGCCAAAGCCTGAGACATCAATACTGTCTCGGCCCAAAGAGACAGCCTTGGCATTCGAAGACAATGTCTGAGGCAGGCTTCGTCACCTCGGTACCTGCCAAAGCACGAGACGGCGACACCGTCATGGCCCAAGGAGACAGCCTTGGCATTTGAAGACAAAGTCTATGGCAGGCTTCGCCACCTCGGTACTCGACAAAGCCCGAGACGTTGATACCGTCTAGGCCCAAAGAGACAACCTTGGCATTCGCAAACAAAGTCTGAGATGCTTCTCATCGCCTCAGCGCTTAACGAGCCCAGAGAGACAGTTCTAACGCTCGCAGACAAATTTCGAGGTGCTTCTCACCGCCTCGGTGCTCAACAAGCCCAGAGAGATAGCTCTGGCACTCGCAGGACAAAGTCTGAGGTGCTTCTCGCCGCCTCGGTGCTCAACAAGCCCAGAGAGATAGCTCTAGCACTCGCAAACAAAGTCCGAGGTGCTTCTCGCCGCCTCAATGCTCAACGAGCCCTGAGAAATAGCTCTAGCACTTGCAAACAAAGTCTGAGGTGCTTCTTGCCGCCTCGGCTCTCAACGAGGCCAGAGAGACAGCTCTTGCTCTCGCAGACAAAGTCCAAGGTACTTCTCGCCGCCTTGGCACTCAACGAGCCCAAAAAGACTTCTTTGACGCTCGCCGACAAAGTCCAAGGTGCTTCTCGTCGCCTCGAGCTCAGAGAGATAGCTCTTTCGCTCGCAGACAAAGTCTGAGGTGCTTCTCACCGCCTCGGCACTCAACAAACCTAGAGAGATAGCTCTAAAGCTCGAAGAGAAAGTTCGAGGTACTTCTCACCGCCTCGGCACTCAATAAGCCGAGAGAGACAACTCTGGCACTCACAAACAAAGTCTGAGATGTTCCGCACTGCCTCGGCGCTCAACGAGCATAGAGAGCAGCTCCGAAGCTCACAGACAAAGTCCAAGGTGACCATCACCTCAGCACTCGACTAACCCAAGGCCCTGCCCCTGGCAAACTTCGGGCGAAGACTTCGATTCCCCTAGAGGTCGTTGCCTGACTGGCAGGTTTGCGGTTTAGGGTCTAGGGATTAGAGGCACCCCTGACCGACCCCCCCTAACCGACCATCCCCCCTGACTATCGGCCACCTCTAACCGATAGGCCCTCCTGGCCGACTGGCCGCACCTGACTGACCGGGCCCCTCTCGCGGTCAGTCAGGAATGCACTACAGCCGGCCACTAGGCAGTACTCCGAAATCGACCGGGTCTGGCACAGTCGATCAACAGCAATCGGTCGGTCAACCCCGACCGACCGGGGCACAGACCGGTATGCCGATCCCGACCAACCAGGGGACACACTGACAGGATGACCCCGACCTACCGGGGCACAGACCGACTGGCCACCCCTAGCGACTGACCGCCTCTCACGTAACCTTTGGTAGCGACCGGCTGAGCCGGCTGACTGACCAGCCACGCTCCTTGGCGGGGGGTTGACATATGTGACCGTCGACCCCGGATAGCAGGTCGGCGGACATGGCCCTTGTCAGCCCTTGGCAGGGGGTCAGCAAGTACGACGGTCAACCCCGGACAGCGGGTTGGCGGACACGCCCCCGGCCGGCCCTTGGCAGGGGGTCGGCAGGCGCGAAGGTTGACCCCGGACAGCGGGTCGGTGGACACGCACCTGTCCGGCCCCTTAGCAGGAGGTTGGCATGCACGACCATCGACCCCGGATAGCAGGTTGGCGAACATGCCCCTTACCGGACCTTGGCAGGGGGTCAACAGGCATGAAAATCGGCCCCGAACAACGGGTCGGCAGACACGCACCTGGCCAGCCCTTGGCAGGGGGTCGGCAAGCGTGACAGTCTGCTCCGGTCAGCGAGTCGGCAGATACACCCCCGATCGACACTTGGCAGGGGGTCGACAGGCACGATGGTCTGCCCTGGACAGCGGATCAGCAAACATGCCCCTCGCAGGCCCTTGGCAGGGGGTCTGCGGGCGCGGCGGTCAACCCCGGACAGTAGGTCGGTGGACACACAGCCAACTTTGCATCATAAAGTTCCAACCAACTAGGTTAGCACTTGCCTAGCTAGGAGGGGGTAACTATAGGAGCAAAATCTGGCTAACACCCGATAGTGGGACCCGCAGCCCTGCTTGGGCTCTACGGAGATTGTGTGTACCATAATATTTTCAAGAGAGTGGCCAATAGGAAGTGTACATATGGAGGCCGGAGAGTATAAGCTTCTGATTTATAACCGGTCGATCAAGTGCCTGAAGTGACATCAACAAATGAACAAGGAACACTCAAGATCCGGCCGCGTGTTACGCGCTGGTCGGTCGCACGTTACGCGTCGGTCGGTTGCGCACCCCGACCTGCTAGGCCTGGCCAGTCGCACGCATGGGTGTGTACCTTAGCAAATAAAGGAGGCAGAACCTTTCATACGTGTGTGTACCTCGGTAAATGAAGGAGGAGAAGCACCCAAGACCCTAACAGCACGATCCAGTCAGCCGTGCGTTTCGAGCCGGTCAGCCGTGCGCTTGGGCCAAGCTGAGATCCGGTCAGCCGCACACTTTGTCAGGGGCCAGTGCATCGTTTGCCCGAGTGGAGACCCACCACATATTTCACTGCAGCCCAACCGTGCACTTCGTCGCTGGCAGGCCGCACGCTTTGTATGCCCGAGGGGAGGCCGGCCACACACTTTGTTTGACTGAGATTGGCCGACTGCGCGCTTTATTTGCCCAAGACAGGGCCAACTGCATACTTCGTCATTGGCCGGCCACACGCTTTGTTTGCCCGAGATAGGGCCGGCCGCGTAATTCATCGTTGGCAGGTCGCGCGCTTCGTTTGTCCAAGGCGGGATGACTACACATGTCGTTACGGGTCGACCGCGCACTTCATTCAACTCAAGGCAGGGCCGGCTGCACACGTCATCATGGGTCGGCCGCACGTTTTGTTCAACTCAAGGCGGGGCCGGGTGCACACTTCGTTACCGGCCGGCCACGCACTTTGTTCGCCTCAGAAGAGAATGGATGCACCCTTCGTTACCGGCCGGCCGCACACTTCATTCACCTCAGAAGGAACTGGCTGCACACTTCATTACCGACCGGTCGCGTGCTTCGAGGAGAACATGCTCTTCGACCTAGAGAAGTTTCGATATTCACGCAATGAGTCCGCACAAAGCCCACGTGTCAAGATCGTGCAGAAGTTATTTTCATGAATCTCGGGCAAGCGATAGTTACGGGAAGACAACCCGCACCCTGAGATTCCCGGTCGACCGGTATGGCAAGTAGCAACATCGGCCATAACTACCGAGCACCCACCAGACGACACGTCACCCTTCCGCAGGCAGTTGAGCAAGTTACGGGAACATATCATCAATGTCGCCCCGCACAGAGCGCCCCAGCTGTCACCCCGAAGCACTATAAAAAGGGGACCTACCCCTTCAGAGAGAATGACCAAATTCTGGCTGCCCGTTGCATTCCTGAGTTTTCAGAGCTTGAGAGAGAGAGAGACTGCAAAGGTCGGCAATTTGGGAAGCCGGTCCTCTCTGGGTGTAATAGGGTCAGGGTGAGAGTTTGTAACCCGTTCGCCTTGATAGTGCATTCTTGTCCCACCCCGTGATTTTTTTCCCTTCAACGTTGAGAAGAGATTTTTCCATGTAAATCCTGTCCACTGCGTTCCTTGGTTTGTTAGATTGTGCTTGTCCCGATTCCAAAAAAAAAACACAATTTTGGCGTCGTCTATGGGATAAGTCTCCGAGACTTCCTACTAGAATTCCTGATCGTCGACCCGTGGGTGTCGACCGGTCAGCCATTCCATCTCGCTGCAGTCTTGGATACCTGACCTGTAACCTACCTGAGTATACCGACCGACCAACCTGTAGGTGTCAACCAACTAGTAAACTCAGGAGTCATCTCCATGACCACACGATTGAAGAATAATGGCTGGTGGACCATATCATACCCGTTCGACCTCGCAGCTACAGTCCAATGTTGCTGCACCTGGGGATGCCAGTGATGTCGGACATCAAATTCAACTGCCCCCGAACTCGAATCGCCTCGCCTCGCTAGTGAATCCTGCACTAGGGATCGGGGAGTCGAGTCAAGCTCTGGTGGCAGTCACGGCCACCCCAGGAGGAGGCCTATCTGAGGCTTTCCTGACTACCATGATGATAACCCACTAAGCTCTTACCGCACAGCTCCATACGATGCAACGTAACTACAAAGATTTATGTTACTTCATTCGAGCCACACCGGTGGGAATCCCAATAAACCCGGTCATACTGGCTCCAACTGGACAAAGCCTTCCTGCTCAAGTTACCCAACCATTTAAAGTGTAGTCGTAATTGAATCCTCAGGTTGAGGTCGGAGCAAATCGGTCTGTGGATATTCAAAGCACAAATCCCGATGGAAGGGAATCAAGTAGCCCGGAGCCTGTCGAAAGAAACAAACGAGCTCAGGCCGCATCGGTGCGCTCGGATGTCTGGTCCCGGCTCGGGGCACACCCCCGATAATCGCTTGCTTCCAATCAATACTCGAAGACAGGCTCAGCTCAGCCTCGCTATTTGATGCGAGAGGATGGACATCATCGTCAACCGAGTAAAAGTCATCACTCTCGTGTGACACCGACTAGTCGGCAGCCGACTCATACTGCTAACAGAAGAAGCATCCATGACCGCATCAGGTTACTTGCTTCAGAGCGGCTTGGAGATCGAGAAGAAATCCTACGGTATCGACCAGGAGCCCGAGCTCCTGACCGACTAGAGGAGGTCGCCATCCGAGGAGCCGCGCGGTCGCCACTCATTGAAAAACTCCTCAGGGAGCCATTCCCACATGGGTGGAATCCTCCCCGCCTTCCTAGGTTCGGTGGATCGAAGGACCCGATAGAGCACTTAGCCTTTCGAGATACCCTGGTCCCCCACAAAGATGACCATATCCTATTCCGGACCTTCGCCAACAACCTGTCGGGAACACCCCTCGAGTGGTTCCACAAGCTCTGACCCTCATCCATCTCGTCTTTCTCAGAACTGAGCACACGGTTCATCGATCAATATCGTTGCAACCGTCAAGAGCTAAAGACTCTGGAGTCACTCTTCAGGATGAGCATGACCCAGAAGGAGACGATGAGGCATTTCTGCCACAGGTTCAGGGCAGAATACCAAATCTTGGCAGATGTTGATGGATAAGACCTCATGGTGGTAGTGGTCTTCAAGAATTCGGTACAGTCTAGCCAGTCAGTTAGTGCCTCACTCATCAAGCGGCCTCTCGAAACGATCGACAAACTATTCCGGAGGGTGGATAAATACATCAAAATCGAAGATGCCGAACAAAAGCAAAAGACTAAAGATGCAGGTGACCAGCATCCCTCCTTCAATCGACCAGCAGCTATAAGGAATGTGGAAAAATAGTCAGACGAGTCGACGCAGCACGACACAAAGGGCCAAAAGCCAGGAGATCGCATCAAGGCACCTTACATTTCATGGAATCGGGACTTCACGGTACTGAATAAGCCAATTGACAAAGTCTTCGAGATCATCAATAAAGAGTCGTACTTTCATAGGGCACGACTGATGCATCCAGTAGAGAGGAGCTCACGAGACCTGTCTCGCTACTGTGACAACCACATGGAGCACAAACATACCACTTTGCAGTGTCGAGCATTGCATAGTCATGTCGAGGATCTAATTGATACCTCAGGCAGTTCATTGATCATCCACAATGCACAGCACGTGAGCCTATCGGTGAAGCACAACAAGGCACCCCCTCAACCGACTGATCGCTACTACTTGTAGGCTCCCAAGCCTGAGAATGTAACGACTTGATTTCCTTTAACAAAATTTTTTAAATGTTTATTTTATCAATAAATACTCTATGTAAAATCGTCCAAGATCCCCTAGTAATATGAGTAAGCTGGGGGTGGCGAAGGATCGGGAAGACCGACCCCGGGCGGAATCATCCATCCTCAAGCCAAAAGCCTCCTCCGGGAGCATTTGACCCCCCCATGAGCTGGGTCAGGCCAAAAGCCTCCTCCGGGAGCACTTGACCCCCCACGAGCTGGGTTGGGCCAAAAGCCTCTTCCTGGAGTCCTTGACCCCCCACGAGTTGGGTTAAGTCAAAAACATCCCCCAAGAAGACCCGACCAACTGAAGTTAAAGAGTCAGTTGTGTGAAAGCCCAATCGGTCAAAAGACTCAATGTTGAGTATGATTGGCCAGTACTTTCTCCTCTCGTGGAGTGGGGGCAAATCATAAACGCCAACTGGTCAACAGACTCAAGAGTGAGTATGACCGAAATATGAAAAGTCCGGGCGATATATAACACCCTAAAGTGGGTTCTATCGCTTGGCGGGAGCAAAGACCAAGGGGCGGTAAAGACCAACCGGTCTAAAGACTCAAAGGAAAGTATGACCGATTGGTGAAAATGCTCAGAGTGAAACACTCCTTATTGAGTAAAGACCAATCCGCAGTAAAGACTGACCGGTCGAAAGACTCAACAAGGAGTATGACCGGTCAGTGAAGATGCACGAAAGGTGAAACACTCAAGACCGATCCACAGTAAAGACTGACTAGTCGAAAGACTCGGCATGGAGTATGACTGGTCAGTGAAGATGCGCGAAAGATGAAACGCTCAAGACCGATCCGCAACAAAGACTGACCGATCGAAAGACTCGACAAGGAGTATGACCGGTCAGTGAAGATGCACGAAAGGTGAAACACTCAATCCTAATCCGCAGTAAAGGCTGATTGGTCGAAAAACTCAACAAGGAGTATGACCGGTTAGTGAAAATGCATGAAAGGTGAAACACAAAAGTCTCTTTCGAGAGCCACATGCCCCACTTGTGGTGCTATGGGTGAGTTTTCAAAGCCGATTGGGTATATAACGCTCCAAAATGAGTTCTACCCCCGGTAAGAGTAAAGACTTAGCAGGAAAGATCGACCGGTCAACAAACTCAACAAGGAGTATGACAGGCAGGAGAAAAGTACTAGGAAGGTGAAACACGCACTGAAGATCACCCAGTTGAAAGACTCAGCAAGGAGTTCGACCAGCCGCTGAAAACGCTCGAAGGGTAAAAATGCACTAATGAGTGATCGGCTCACTAGACTCAATGGCGAGAATGGTTGGTCGGTTAAATTGTTGCGTGGGCAAGAGAAAAATGGTCAAGTGCTTTGAACGGACAGATTGGGCAATTGCAAGGAAATGGCAAAGGTTGACCGATCAACTCAAACAATTGGCAAACTACGGAATAAAATTTTGAAGATGGATAACTTGAGTCCTTCCGTAATACAAGACACGATCCGATCCCGGCCAGTCGGAATGCATATTGAAGAAGCTACCGACCGACGGGAGGGGGTATTGTGTGTACCATAATATTTTCAAGAGAGTGGCCAATCAGAAGTGTACACATGGAGGCCGGACAGTATAAGCTCCCGATTCATAACCGGTCGATCAAGTGCTTGAAGTGACATCAACAAATAAAAAAGGAACACTCAAGACCCGGCCGCATGTTACGCGCCGGTTGGCCGCACGTTACACGTCGGTCGGCCGCGCACCCGACCTGTTGGGCCTGACCGGTCGCCCACGTGGGTGTGTACCTTAGCAAATAAAGGAGGTAGAACCTTTCAGACATGTGTGTGCCTCAGCAAATGAAGAAGGAGAAGCACCCAAGACCCTGACAGCATGACCCAGTCGACCGTGCGTTTTGAGCCGGTCAACCGCGCGCTTGGGCCAAGCCGAGATCCGGTTGGCTGCGCACTTTGTTAGGGGACGATCGCGCGCTTCGTTTGCTCGAGTGGAGACCCACCACACATTTCGTTACTGGCCGATCGCGCACTTCGTCGCTGGCCGGCCGCGCGCTTCATTTGTCCAAGGCGAGGCTGGCTGCACACGTCGTTATGGGTCGACCGAGCGCTTTGTTCAACTTAAGGCGGGGCCGACTGCACACATCATCATGGGTCGGCCGCGCGCTCCGTTCAACTCAAGGCGGGGTCAGTTACACACTTCGTTACTAGCCGGTCGTGCACTTCGTTCGCCTCAGAAGGGAATGGTTGCACCCTTCGTTACCGGCCGACCGTACACTTCGTTCACCTCAGAAAGAACTGGCTGCACACTTCGTTACCGGTCGGCCACGCGCTTTGAGGGGAACATGTTCTCTCCGACCCAGGGAAGTTCTGATATTCACGCAATGAGTCCGCACAAAGCCCACGTGCCAAGATCGTACAAAAGTTATTTCTGAGAATCTCGGGCAGGCAACAGTTATAGGAAGACAACCCGCGCCCCGAGATTTCCGGTCGACCAGTATGGCAAGTAGCAATCCTGGCCATAACTATCGAGCGCCCACCAGACGAAAGGTCGCCCCTACGCATGCAGTTGAGCAAGTTATGGGAACACGTTATCAATGTCGCCCTGCACGGAGCGCCCCAGCTGTCACCCCGAAGCACTATAAAAAGGGGACCTACCCCTTCAGAGAGAATGACCGAATTCTGGAGGAGGTGCTGCCTATTGCATTCCTGAGTTTTCAGAGCGAGAGAGAGAGAGAGAGAGAGAGAGAGAGAGAGAGAGAGAGAGAGAGAGACTACAGAGGTTGGCATTTTGGGAGGCCGGTCCTCTCTGGGTATAATCGGGTCAGGGTGAGAGTTTGTAACCAGTTCGCCTTTATAGTGTATTCTCGCCCCACCCTGTGGTTTTTTTCCCTTCGACGTTGAGAAGGGATTTTTACACGTAAACCCGGTCCATTGCGTTCCTTGGTTTGTTAGATTGTGCCTGTTAATCGAACCACCCGATTCCAAAAAGGAAAACCCACAGAGATGATAGTAGAACCCACAGGCCTACTTAGGGCCCACTGAGGCGACAGTGTGACCCGCAGCCCTGCCTAGGGCCCACGGAGACGACAGTATGACCCACAGTCCTATATGGGGGCCATGGAGACGACAGTGGGACCAGCAGCCCTACCTGGGTCCTACGGAGATAACAGTGGGACCCGCAACTCTGCGTGGGGCCCACACATGCTATCCGAGATCTGATAAATCCCCCCGGGTATTTACCAAAACCCCCGATATTCCCAAACCTCTATAAATAGCAAAACCAACAAATATTCCAAGATCCAGATACCCGATTCAGACCGGAATTCTCTACACCACATCCCACTTTCTGTTTTCCAGAGGTCTCTGAGCCTTCTGATGATCAGACTCCGATCAAGCCTACTTCACCTTTTGTTTACTTGTATAAGCACTCCTCGGCCTATCGAGAGTAGCTCTACTTCTTCAGAGATAGTGGGTTCAAAAGTTGTCTTACCGCACAGAGACGTAATCTTCAACTGAACTTCGTCACCACATTTTGTGTCAACTCTCTCTCTCTCTCTCTCTCTCTCTCTCTCTCTCTCTCTCTCTCTCTCTACTACAGTATCTGTGCGATAGCTAAGCACGCGACAACTCAGCACCTACAGTGCACCACATCTCGAAGGTCAACACCTTCCATCAACTATTGGAGGGGGACCGTACGACGGCCGTGATCTCCCCCCACATCCCCGATTGGTCGGATGATAAGTCATGACCCGATTCGAGTAGGTCTCATTAAGTCCTACGTTCGAGGAGAGAGAAAACTATATAGAACAGAAAAAGTAGTTTTCGATCGATCGGATTACAAGTCGACCAATCTTTTAGTATGTTGAAACTTAACCACAAAAGTATCATGTACCGATCAGTCGGCAAAGACCATCTGATCGGTCGGACTATAAGTCGACCAGTCTTTCAGTATGTTGGAACTAAAACACAGAAGTATCATGTACCGATCGGTTTGTAAGGCAACGCTTGGAAGTGTAGGCTTGGATGAACATGGTGCCCTAGATTTTGATACACATTGAAGCACTATTTTGGGAATTATGGGGACATTAGTTTTCCCTACAAACCATGGTGCCTTCATTTTTATTTTGGGTTGACAATATAAATGGGGATTAAAAGATACAAGAGACCAAAACCACAAAAAGTAGTCACAAAAAACCCCTAACCCGGGTAATGAATGAGTCTTTGATAGCGTCAGGGGCCCATCTCCTGCTAGACAACTGCTAAGACTGGATCGGGATAGTTGGAGGAGAACAAGAGACGGTGCTTCACTTCCCGTCCCATGTTAGTTAGAATGTCTGCTGGGCCATTAGCTTTGCGGAAGATGTGTGACCATCGAACAGCAGGGAGTTACCGGAGCATATGATGGTAATCTTCGATCATGGTGTCGTGCGGCTAACAGGCGCCTAGTTGTTGAATGGTGTGTAAAGAATCCCCTTCAATCTAAAGTGGGTGTGGACGCGGAAAAAAGCGCGGGTCGTCTTTATTGCGAATCACACGAGATTACAATTGTGGCCGGGACCCGGGTGGCTCGGGTGTAGCGAGTCCGGGTTGCGGCGAGTTTTGATCAGGGGATTGTGGGAAAGATCTTCTGGGGGATCCCTTTGATCCGCGTCTCCACGTGGTGTTCGTGCGAGAGCGCTAAAGGGGCTGCCCAGGACAGGGGTTTTACAGGGAGAGGGTTTTGGAGAGGCTAAGGAATGTCCACCGTTGCTTTGTCCCTTCCGTGCTTCGCGCTTTCTCGGCTAGGGGGTTTTCGGCTTCGTTCCTCGGTCTTCGCGTCTTCCTCGTTCCTTGCTTGACCTCGGCGTCCTTGATCGTCGGTTCGCGGCGTCGATCTAGCTTTTGGCGTTGGCTTTGGCTTTGGCTTTTTGGCTTTGGCTTTGCTCCGGCGTGGCTCTGGCTTTTGCTTTGCTTCGGCGCTTGCACTTGGACGTAGCTGGGAGAGACTTGCGATGCTTTCGTTCTTCCGGACTTCGCGTCGTATCGGCTAGAACGTGCGGTGCTTTTGCTCGTGGCCGGCGTAGTCGCTTGGCTTTGGCTCTTGCGTTGCTTTGGCGCGGGCTTTACTGGGGCTTTGCTTTGGCTTCTTGCGTTGGCTTTAGCTTTAGCGTCAACTCGATCTTCTTCGTCGAACGACGTGGGCCACTTCTCCGGTGCTTCGACGGTTTACGTATCGACTGGACTTCTCTTCTTCTCCGGGCTTCTTTGGCGTGATCAGAGTCGAAGAATGCTTTCGAAGATGGTGGGGGTAGCATCGATCTCCGTGCGACGGTTGTGGCGTCGGCTTTTGTTGATGAAGACGACGAGGGTAGCGACGGTCTCCGTGCGACGGTTGTAGCGTCGGCTTTTGTTGATGAAGACGACGGGGTAGCGACGCTTCAGACGATCTGCTCCAGGCTTTCTTCTTCGTGGATGGCACAGGTGTTATTCGAAGACGACGGGGTGATGACGCTTCGCTTCTCTCCTCCGGGCTTTGGGGCTTGATCGGGATCGAGGATTTGTTGGAGACGACGGGGTAGTGCCGCTCCTCTTCTTCTCCGGGCTTTTGGGCTTGATCGGAGTCGAAGCTTGTTGGAGACGACGGGGTAGTGCCGCTCCTCTTCTTCTCCGGGCTTTTGGGCTTGATCGGAGTCGAAGCTTGTTGGAGACGACGGGGTAGTGCCGCTCCTCTTCTTCTCCGGGCTTTTGGGCTTGATCGGAGTCGAAGCTTGTTGGAGACGACGGGGTAGTGCCGCTCCTCTTCTTCTCCGGGCTTTGGGCTTGATCGGAGTCGAAGCTTGTTGGAGACGACGGGGTAGTGCCGCTCCTCTTCTTCTCCGGGCTTTTGGGCTTGATCGGAGTCGAAGCTTGTTGGAGACGACGGGGTAGTGCCGCTCCTCTTCTTCTCCGGCCTTTGCTTCTGGCGTCTTCGGAGTCGAAGGGTTCTTCTTCTCCGAGCTTTCTTCTTCGTGCACGGAGTCGAAGGGATGATCTTCGTGTGCAAGGGTCTTCACATTGATGAGGACTTTCAGTAAGCCGATCCCTCGGGACAGGCTTGACTGTGCCTCGTGAAGCCTTGGGTCGATGAAGAAGCGTCTCCTCTTCTGCAGAGCTCTGGCGTTTCGTCTTCAATTTCCCGACCATTTTTTCCTTCCCCCACCCCCTCTATTTATAGGCAAAGAGGTGGGGAGAGAGATATGGGAACTTTTTGATTTTAAATCCCTTTTGTATCTCTCTCATAATTACCCGGATTTTATTCATCCATTGATGAGGGGAATAACATTTAGTTGTTTTCCTTTTCTGGCGGGTGCAATTATGGCTGGATTTTGCGCACGAAATCGATGGCGATCGGGCGCTTTGTCTTGTGCGTCGGATCGAGGGATCGGCGCAGATCCGCGTGTGTGCAGACGTCATACGCTACCTCCCCCCGCGCATGGCGGTATTTCTTTCCTTTTCTTTCTTTTCTTTCCTTTTCTTTTCTTTCCTTTTCTTTTCTTTCCCTTCTTTTCTTTCCTTTTTCTTTTCTTTCTTTTCTTTTCTTTCCTTTTCTTGCCTTTCCTTGCAGGGCCGGCCGGCCCCTCCATGGGGTTCGGTCCCCACTAGGGCCGGCCCTATGGGGTTCGGACCCTAGTAGGGGCCGGCCCCTCTTGAAGTGGGGTCCGGGTCCGCATCGGCGCGCGCGAGTCGGGTCCGCGTGTCGGGTTTGCATCCGTGTCGGTGCGCGCGAGTTGGGTCCGCGTGTCGGGTTTGCATCCGCGTCGGCACACGTAAGTCGGGTTCGGGTCCGACGAAATTCGTGTGTCTACAGTGGAACTTGTGAAAAATATGTACAAAACATTCGAAGACCCCAGAAGAGAACCATCTTTTCGGCATAAGCAACTGACGGACAAGATACGGGGTACACAACAGCAAAACCATGGTGCATTTATTGGGACCTCCTCTGTTTGTTGAGTTTCATCAAAGGATGCCACTTGTTTTTGTTTGTTGTTTTTTATATTATTGTCACCCAATGGCTAAAAAATTTGTAGTTCTGCCTATCGTGGTTGTAGTTAACATAGTTGAAGGATTTCTTGTACTCTTACCATCTTCAAGATGGAAAGTTTCCCTTCCATCTACTGCCAATGATCTTCACCAAAAACTACTCTTCTTTTTTTTTCTTTTTTCTTTTTTTTGATCGGGGACATACATTTTTGGTTAGAGTGGCACTTGTTACTGTCTACGCACAAGAGACCATGGTTCGAAGCCTGCAACAACCACATAAGTGCAAATATTTTTGACCAAGACCAGCGTAGAATTCATCCACGGTATCACAACATTTTTATACGCCATAGCACCATAGGACAAACTCAGGATTCAAGCCCACAACCTCACGAGAGAGTAACTTGGGATGATATCGTATTTTTGCCTAAGACTAACCAAGAATAGAGATGGCTGCGGTGCGGTTTAAAACCAAAAACCACGGTAAACCGCACTGCATGCTGCGGTTTTGGTTTGCCAAAATAAAAAACCGTCACGGTACGGTTTCGGTTTTCAGTATAACAGTGCGGTTTCGGTTTAAACCAAAACCACACCGTTTAAGCCATTATAATGATAAACCATTTCGGTTTTACATAATGGCGAAATGGTTTTACATAATGGCACACCGTCACGGTGCGGCTTTGGTGTGGTAGTTCAGTGTTGTGAGGTTTCGGTTTCACCAAAAACCGCACCATTACCATCCCTGGCATAGAATTCGTCCACGGTATCACCACATTTTTATACGCCATAGCACCATAGGACAAACTCAGGATTCAAGCCCACAACCTCACAAGACAGTAACACTGGGATGCGACCGCATTTTTTTTATATAAAAAAAAAAAAAGGCTCTTTTATAGAAGAAATTTTAATTACAATTAATATAATATTACTATAGTTTCTTTTATCATATTAAAATATAATTTAGAATTCAAAGGATTTAAATTTGGATATATGATTAGAGATTGCCCATGAATCCTAAGGCAATATCTCATGCAGAAAGCATACCTTTGGTCTAGTTCCTGCTGTAAGCGCTTACAGGAAGTTTATCGACCCTGAGGTCCCTACACAAAGGCAACTCCAATTACGAAGCTCCGGCCGATCCGCCCAGGCAACAAAGCTTCATTAACAACTCATGCACAGAATCTGTATATCCAGCCACCGCCACTGAGGTGGCAGGCGGTAAATTTCCGCTCACCGGGGCTGACTGTATCAGTGCCCCGTAACCGAAAATCTGAAAATGCTCGTGAACTGCGACAAGATAATCATCCTTGGGGGAAAATATTCCAGAGATCCACTTAGAACTCATTGCTCCCACAATGGAATTATGGGGGGCCAAAACAGGCAGAAACATGTGCATCATGATCTTCCAAGGTCATGTCAATCCCTGGGGGGTATTATTACAGCAAACAACAAGCTGCCTGAACAAGGAGGGCGGCGTTCCAGCGATCTCAGATCTACCCAGTGAGAGCTGAGGCTCCTGATATGATCTCAGTGAGCTCCGTGGTAATTGACGCTTGGCGGGTCCTTTTAATAAGAAATTTCAAAGGAAGAGTACATGTTAGTTTCTTTCTTTCCACGATCGCGATCGCACACGCAAGAGAGAGAGAGAGAGAGAGAGAGAGAGAGAGAGAGAGAGAGAGAGAGAGAGAGAGAGACCTGTTGTAAGTGAGGGTAAGGCGATCGAGCATCTCGCCAGCATTTCTGCTGGAGCTGTCCATGGCTGACATCCTTGCTCCCAGTTCACTACAAGCATTCTCCAGGACTGCACTGAATAAAACCTGCAAACCCCCAGGATCTTAGAATCCAGGCATAAATGCATACCATGCAATTAATAAATGACAAATAATCACGTCATCGAGCTGAAAGAGAACAACTTTGTTCAACCACTTTAGTGGGGGTGAGCGATACACCCCCCCACAATTGGCAACGTCTAAGCTTAAGGTACAGTTTACTTGTAGTATTAATCAAGTCCTTAAGCTTAAAAGGGAACAATGGGGATGGAGGTCGAAAACAAAAAATAAATATTAACGCATGAGCAAGGTTTAAAATCACGGTATCGGTCGGTCCCGAACCGGTATGTACCGGCCGGTACGTACCGGTACCGGCCGGTACGGACCGATACCGGTTGAGAAAAAAAATCTAAAAAAAACCCAAAAAACCCAAAAAAAAAAAATTTAACCAGTCGGTACCGGTCCGTACCGGCCTGTACCGGCCTGAACCGGCAGATACGGACCGGTACGTACCGGTACCGGCCGATACGGGCCAGGTATCGGGATCGGATGCAGTACCGGTCTCGAACCGGCCAAAACCGGTACGTACCGGCCGGTACGTACCGGTATCGGCCGAGATTTAAAACCCTGCGCATGAGCCTATGCGATAAACCAATATGTCGACAAAAGAAAAGAGTAGGAAACAAAAAATTAATATGAATAAAACAAATGTACGAAAATAGGACTTACACAAGAAAACTGAAATTCTGCGAGGTTCTGAAGCACTTCTCCTTTGGTCTCACCCCCTTCTATTTCATATGAATCCAAATCGCCAAGCTTGCCCCCCAATCCCGACTCTTTCTCAACAACCTGAGGGTACATATGGTGTATCATGAAATCAGTCACCTGGCTCGTATGTGCTTGGGTAAGATATATTTAAATGCATAAACAAATAATAATCATCACCTCGGGAGATAATATGGTTGAAACTGTTGGGATAAACGAGACGACAGACTGAAATTTATTGTAAACAATCCGCAAAGCATCATACTCAACATTCTTTAAGATGTCGTCAGCAAGAACCGAAACCTGATATGTCAGACAGAGATAAGCCGGTTAGATGAAACAAACAAATAAAATGCAGCAACAATGAATCAACCACGAATTGTGAGCACAATGCAGACTTCAGCAGTCTTGTCATATTTACCAATCAGTATTGGCCAATCTATTTAGGTTCAACGTTAAGAATGGGACCCTAAAAGAAAGCAAGTGTCACCATACATTCCAATTCTACTTCCAAGTCGTCGGACACTGTAACCTTTCCTTCAGCATGCCTTGTAGGACTTCAAAAATAGCAATAATTTTGAAATACCAAACAACTTCCCCAACAAAATATGAATGAAACAGCAAAACATTTTTAAAGTTCTAGAAAACGATTCAGAAACTGAAGGCTTTTTAGGCTGTTTCTTTAGAATTCCCAAGAAATGGGCTGCATTACCATATTATTTTCATAAAACCACCAGGAAACCATGGATTTACAAATCTTCCCACGTCAGGTTTTGTATAGAGAGGTATATGCTTTCACCATGAGAAAGGGAGAGATACAATGGGATTTACAACTGTTAGGTGTTTGGTTGAGACATGAAATCCCACAAAAGTAGGCTTTTATTTCACAGGGAACAAGCAAGCATACAGGCCCAGATATGGCAACAACATGGGAATGGGCCCAGTACCTGGGAATTCCAATTGCCAGGAAAAGTATACAGCCTTATAGAAGGGACAAAGTCCGTGCTGACATATATAAGGAGGATTGGTTTAAGATGGTAAATGTTCTTCATGTTCAGCATTGGGTAGGCCTTTGGCGTAGAAAGGTTCAATTGAATTTCTCGACCTCATATCTACGCCTGCTTTTAGTAGAACCTATGCAGATTATGAAAATGATTATTTGAACTTCCAGCGCGTCAGATAGGATGCCTTTTGTGCTGGGTATTGATACACTGGACAATGTTGGAGGTGGAGTCGGTTCAAATCACTTGGTACCTAAAAGGCTGTTTTGATCCCTGGGTGTGTTTTCTGAGTTGATCTTTGTTACAGAGAGGTCCAATTGAGTGTCTCCACAGTTTTTTTCACCTGCTAAATTGGAGAGGAATTAAATTTAATCATTAAGATCCCCTTGCATGTTTTAATTCATATGGAAAGAATTTTCAGTTTTGAAGGCAAATATTTTCATTCCTTCGAAGTTTGAACACCATTATACGTTGCATTTGGTCTCTCTCGAGTCTAAAGGCCAATCATTTTATGCTTACACGTAGAGAATTTGTAAGGAACAATTTGTCATCTTCTCTATTTTCACTTCGCATATGTTACTTCAAACAGTAAACAACCCTTTGAAGTGTGCTCCATATTAACCCATCTTTAGGTGCCATAACCATTGTAGTTCAATGGCTAAGGCTACAATATGCAACATCATCTACAGTTATTTACTGTAGGGGTTCCATAGACAATAGTGTGGAACTTAATCAGTGTATAGAAGTTGATTGATCGAAAAGATTTCTCCCTTGATTTGTTATAACAATTTCTTCTTAGCTATATCACATGGTTTCAGGGTTCGTCTGAAGACTGAACATGAAGCGAATCACCGAATCAGTTTGGATCACAACGCATCAAACGTAACTTATGCCCCAATCAGGATTCGGTTCGCCAGTTTGCTCTTTGTCGAATCCGGGTCGGCCGACCCAGATGTGAACAAGGCAAAATCAGACTCGATCCAACAGGAAGAAAAAAAAAAGGATAAATATGGCATAAAGACCAAATCTGCTGACTCAAACATGAATTTAAAGATTTTTTTAATATTCATGACCAAGACGACAGACTAGCCAAACCCGAGTTTTGGAACAACCAAGCCAGTTTGTTTTTTCGCTCGGTTCAAACCCGAACCCTAATTCTCAAACCATGATAAATCAACAGATGCATGAGAAGTGTACCTATAAGCCTCCACTTGACAACCTATATTACTTGTTGACAATTCTCCTATGCATTACATATGATGAAAGATTTCGACAGCATTACATGATCTGATCAAGAGAAATATGTCCATGAGCAAAAATATAGTTTCCTTTGCTATCAGAAAATTCATCCGTAAATAAAAAAGAGTATGACAAAGTGACAAACTAATTCAGTAACATAATAGCAGAAAGTATATCCTGCCTGGAATGTAATTACAAATAAAACTAGAGTCATCCATCATCCAAGTCTTATACCATTAAGATTGGGAGGACTATAGAGCAGAACTCTTATTAAGAGTCGACAAAAAGATTGACAATAATTGTTCCACCGGTTGTCAACCTATGCCAACCCTCAAAGATTGGTGTCAAAGGCCCAACCAGACCAACTTGGCAAGAAGGGCCTGCCAAGAAACCTAGAATGCCAGTTGGTGGGTAGGAAATCTACCTAGATCGCAAATAATATCCCAAGATAATTCAACACTAGACAAGTTGATGGTCACATTGCACATGAATTTGAAAAATTTAAGGGCATAGCCACTTAAAATAACATTCTTAGGTATATTTCAAAAACATCTGATGACATAATTTAACTTAGTCGACAAATATGTAATACAGTATAATCTAGAACTCGGTTAAGATAAACAAGCATCTGCGCATAAAAGGTAAAGCAAACTTTTTCGTCCACAGAACAATTAATATACTTAACTGACCTGAGTATAGTTTATAGGATTCTTCTGCAACTCGGATATGGTCATCTCAATCTGGTTCTTTGAGTCACGCACCAGCTGAACCTTTCCCTTTTCTCCCAATATGATGTATTTTGTTTCTTTTTCAGGACCTGATGGCAAGAAACAGGACTGAGATTAAAGTTGAATCATTGAATATATTACAACCTCGTTGTGCATCCATTCCCCAATAGTACCAGAATTCAACTTGTAAACAGCTTTGCTGGTTTTGACTGAAGTAGAATTGATGCCTCCACAAAGACCTTTGTCGGATGAAACAGTCACAATAACATTCTTCTTCACATCAACACCTGGGATTGAAACAACAAAAAAGAAAGTTAAGAGTAGAAAACATTGGAAAAGCAAAAGAAAAGTTTGCAGAACTGTGTATAAAAGGTAGAAGAAAAAAATCTATGCTACAAATCAAATCACAAGAAAAAGAGAAAGGTTGTGAAGGAGACAGACGTTAGCAAGAAACGACTATCAATGGAAATACTGAAAAGGAGTAACAGGAAAACGCTTGTTCCAAAACAACGTATGTACAATTTTTACATCAAAACACCATCACACGCGCCTCTCTAACAAAAGTCAAGCGAGTCGTATAATCAAATAAGTAGAACTTTAGGACCTTGGATTAATGATGCTAAAAAAGACCAAATACCAAAGTATGGTTTCTTAAAAGAGGATTGGTTAAAACTTAAAAGTAGCTTTAATGCCATTTCTAGCAAAAAAAACCCAAAAACAGCAAGTTGGAGAAATCTTTCCGCTCAAAACAAAAATGACTTCCTCCCATAATCTAGTAAGACAATCCCACTTCACACACTTAAACATCTTTGAAGCTGATGTTCACATCTAAGAAAATTCCACTTACAATTAGCCTCGTGAATGACAAAAGAAAAGAAGTCCTATGCATTTTAATGCAGTTGCCAATGTTGTAGTTCATTCCAATCCAAAACAGTAAGGCAGAGGGCATGTTCTGCCACCAACAGGCACAAATAGAGCTCCAAGGTCACATGATCACAGGTAAACATCACTAGGCATAACTGCCAGTCATACTGCCGTCTATTACTTTTCAATCCTAAAATGGAAGAATACATGAGACAAAATTCTAATAAAACTTTCCAACGGGGACGCAATAATCCTAGACAGAGGTAAATTATACAAGGCAAGGTCACCCAATATGTTCAAGGCTTCAAAAAGCATTTGTAGACGTGAAGAATCACCAACGTCTTCAACCAAACAACCTTTCATGCCGAATAAAAGTTTTAACAATGTAATAAAGAGATGACTTCATCATTTCAGATATCGTTGTTAACAAACAAAAGCCCACTTCATAAACAGCGCCCGTATTCACGGGCTCACTAACATCAACATAGATAGGAACATTGCAAGCCCGACTTCTATGCCACAAACCTTTCAACAAAAGAACACCATCAGGTATCCCCAAGAGAGCTCCCATGAATCTGAGAGAAGAGATCAAACCCTTTCAACATATCCTCTCAAACTTCATTATGCTTCTTAAGAAGTTTTTTGAATATAAAGAGACATTTTCCTCACTAATCCTTATCCTCTCCCACCACATTGTTCCCGTTTCCAACAGTTACAATCATGGTTGTTTCACATGCCTTCCTCAACCACCATACCAATTGGTCCACATCGTGTGTTATAGCTAGGGCTAAAACTTGGATTGGTCGAACCTGACCAGCCCGTGTTCAACCCGACATTGGGTTGGGTTTGGTTAGTTGTAGGATAGGTTGGGTCATGTATTGGGTTGAGAAAAGGTCAACCTGATTAATATTTGGACGGGCTAGGGTTGAGGTCTGGGTTGACCAATCCAATCCGAATCCAATATCCAAATATACATGCATAATAGTGCAGGTTCTATAACCTTGTTCATGATTCACTTCAACAGGTCAGAGGGTATGGGTACAAATGTACTTTCTGGTATGGGTATGGGTTGTACAAGGTTTTTACAAAGCTTGGGTAAGGTATGGGTATAGGAACTCTACCCGATTAACTTTCAGGTTTAGGTATGGGTATGGGTACCTCAATACCCATATCTAAAACCCGAAACCCGATTCTCTCTTACTTGAATAGATAATACAGTTTGACATATATACCGTGTACATATACCCCATATTTGGATCCTATGTCATTAAAACAAAAGCAAGGAAGGAAGCATTGCAGTCTTGCACTTCCCATTCTGGCCCTAAAAAAATTACCAATATGCCCTTATGCCCCTATCATTATTTCATGTGTCCATACCCTATATTAAAATGGCTATTTTTAATTTGTGTATGTGTAATATGCCCTTATGCCCCTATCATTATTTCATGTGTCTATACCCTATATTAAAATGGCTATTTTTAATTTGTGTATGTGTAATAGGGTCCATAGATCAGCAACTGTTGCACATGCAACGCACGTGCCCAGTGCACTAGTTTTATAACATTTATGACTTTCGTTATGATAGTGATTGTTGCCAACCATTTGCTATGATATCTTTCCATGACTTGGTAATTGGTAAATTATAGGAGACTTAGGAGTCACATTGGTACTTATTTTTGGACGATGAAGACTAACGACCCTCTGCAGCACGCTGCAGTTACTCCTAAAAAGATGAAGACTAAAAGAGGAGTGATCAACCCTCTGGTTTTTTATATCTTGCTGGAAAAGAAAAACCCTGATCTATGAGACTATGACTGCAAGGTCAATGAAAGCTATCTTTTCATTTTTTTATCTTTATAATTTTATAGTTATCAAATATTTTTATATATTTTTGGCTAAATGACCAGACAAGATCTTACCCAAATTGTTTCCTTTTGGGCATGAAAGAACTAAGAAGGCGAAATCTCAAACCATATATTGAACTCTGCACTAGCGTATAAGCATGCATACAAATATCATATATATAAAAAGAACATCATCTAGCTACTATACAATCCCTTACACATGTTAGAAATACTAACCTACTCAATCCTATTCCTCGTCAACTTCAGTAGCAGCGCTATGCCATAGTCTTAGCAAAAGCCGGCATCCCCCTCAATGTGAGCTTATGCAAATCATCTCCCACAAGTTGCATTGAATTTGTTGTTACATTTCTTCGCCTTTTCAACTCCATTCAAACCTGGTCCCTTTATGAATCAGATCCATTGGCCATGTTGAACAGACCAGAGCATATCAATTGGTTCTCTTTATTGGTAAGACCCACCATACGTTTTCTTAAATGGATCATACTATATGAATTTATTCTCTTTTATAAGTTACTACTTCTAAATTTGCTCCATTATGATGCACGCGTTTGTTACAAATTATGATGCACGCGTTTGTTACAAATTACTGAACCTACTACAATATTGTGGGCCTAGAACTATCTTATAAAATATTAAAAATCCAACCAGCATGCTGGAATCAAATACATACTAAACCACATTCTCATAAGCTCACCATGCAATAGTTAGATTAAAATGTTTCCATCCATCTCCACATTTTGAACAGATATCTTCTATTACCTATGTTTGTTGAAATGGAAAAGTGGCTACAAATAATCTGTCATATAGAAAGAGAAAAAACAAAGATTCATGGTGACGAGAAAGAAAGATGTACAACAGTCATCATAAATAAATTGTCCAAGATTAATTCTCTACAAGCATTTGAGCCTAGAAAGAATAGGACTGAGAAGACATACGAAGGCCATCCCCAAGAAGTGCAGCAAATGGCTGCCATAAGCCCCGTGAATTTTCTGTTCTAACTTGAACCGCTCGTAGCTTTGATGCTGCGACCATTTTCATTGCTTTTGTAATCTTTTGAATGTTCTTAACACTTTTCATCCGATTTCTGACTGCATGGAGTGTGTAAATACATAAACAGGTAAATACACACCGAATTATTTTATGTAAACATCCTCACCAGAGAAAAAGGTAGCATGAAAGAAAGGAAGGTTTCTTACCTATTTGAGTCGAAATTGAACGAACACCTAGCGGGTTCAACTCTCTGCTGATTCAAGCCCAGGTTAGTAGTCTGGAAAGATATGTGATGACAAAAAACAACTCTATGCAAGGTCCTAAACTTGATTGAGAATGGATAATCTTATTCTATATGTGTTGCGATGAACATGAACGGTGACAAAATATCATTGGATTGAAGGGAGCAATAAGTTCAAAACCTCTTGGTTCGCATATTGCGGTATAGTCTGTTATATTCTTCAGTTCATACCAAATATTTAACGCAACGAAGAGACAGTTCCTTTCTAAAACAGAAATTTAGAGAAAAAAATTTAGAATACACACACTTTTCTGATATATGTCACTTTAAGGTCCCATCCCTAATTTCAACCCTACACAGAAAACATAGAAACAAACGCTTCCATATCGTGTTGAAAAGAACACCAACCAAAGAAAGAAAGACGAACAAGACATATTAATTGTCTCAAAACAATAAATGGTTAACTAGAAATTTAATTTTCTAAAAGTTAAATTTTTCATGCAATATTTGAGCCTAACAAGCTCATTTCAATGTTATAGATCTATATACTAAACAACTGGATCGAATTTGGTCAAATCCCATCAAACCTCCGAAAATGAATGTTATAAATACCACTCACAATCTATGAAACATGGACACAGATACGCCGCATACGCGATATCAATATGGCATGATACGGGCAAGTCGAACTGTCAAATCTTGACAAAATCAAATATGGATATGGCGCGGGCACACCAATAAATATAATAGAAAATTGTTACTCACGAATTTATCGAAAATTCTAAGTTTCTAATCTAGAATATTAGTTATCATCAAAGGAAATTAAAGGCTACATCTCATGAATGCAAACAGAGGACACGGACGACTGGTTAAGGTATATAATAATATCTTTATAAACCCTTGCATTCTTTTCTTACAATTAAATATTAGCAGTTGATTCAGAAAAAAATCGTATCCAAACATTTGAGGCATGATGGACATGAGTAGGAGCCACTGAGAAATATCAAAGGTATCCAAAACAATTTATATATATAAATATATATATATATATATGTGTGTGTGTGTGTGTAAATGATGTACACACCCACAAAGTATCAAACACATAGCCATAAGTATTTAAGGGATACTGGTTTTTGCCATGTATCCAATACAGATGTAACTCCCCTATGGAAGCATCTGTTCTACTCATACCAAAAGTAATCAGCGCTAATAGTTGGATTTATACAAGGCTTAGACTTAGAAAAAAATGCTCCAGGATGTGATCCAAGCTATCGGATATAAATACTTACTAGTTGAACCAAACTTGTTTGTGTACAACCCCAATAGATTATATGTGCTGGTTGTGGATGTCTTACTCTTAATCTATATAAGTAGTAGCCTCAAGCCCTTTGCCTCAAATTGTGCTACATGGCCCGCTTACCTTCTTAGGACTATCTATCAAAATATAGATAAAAAGTCACATTGTTGTTTAGGAGATCCGCGTGGTATTTTCTTAAAAAACTAAGCTAAAAAAGAGTTTAATTGAAAACAGGATCGAAAACCGCATTATAATCCCATTACTTTGAAATAAGGGAGAAGAATTCATTCCTTTTAAAAAGGTGTGCACCCAACCCCACCCCTTCACCGCTCATGGCCCCGGGTTGCAGAGTAGCGACCCCAATGGCGAGGCAACGATGGCCCAGGAATCACTAGAGTTTCATAAATATTAGTAAAACAGAAGCCTTAAGCCGTTGTCCATGGGCCACTCAATTAAAAACCAAAATAATAACGATGATGGACACAGCACCTCTTGCGGGTTCCGATGGGATTTGGCATTTTTAAAAAGCTTTCCACGTGACAGTCTATTAAAAACCCCAAAAAAATAACAAGACTGCGACGCCTCTCCTATATTAACCCCCAACTCCCCCCTTCTCCCTCCTCTCGTCCCGCGCCCTGTGCCCTTTCTCCCCAACCCGTGTTCTAGGCATTGTCGTTGGTTCATACTAGGATGTTTATACAACAATAACCTTGTTAAAATGACTTCAAAAACTTTCTTGAAGACTTGAAGTATAGAAAGATAGTGACAAAAGCAAGGTTTCTTGACTAGCAAGTAGCCAGTGAAAATGATTGAATGGGATTTCAAAGAAAGAAAAGAAAAAAATATATGTGGGCCCTTCTCAATTTTTTTTGGCTTAAGCCCAATGTAAATAGCACCTCCAAAAAGGATGGATTTTAACTAGCGTGCCTCAAACTTCTTATTGACCTCTAACGCTACCCCAAAAATTTATCAATCAACGACATATTTAATATTATCAAACTCAAATTATAAAATTAGCAGCCACTGTATCTTCCCCTTCATAATGCATGATTTCTCAAAAATATTTTAGTATATCCGTCCACGCTATCATAAGAAAGATGTAATCCACAAAATTGATGAATGCTGATTGTTGAAACTCTAAATGCAATAAGTGACCCACTCGAAGAGCTTTCACCTCATCCCGCTAACCAAAAATAATGCATTTGCATCTACTACTAGTCCTTTAATACATCCCCACCAAATATATGGTGTCCTCAGCTTCGCGCTAGCAAATTGTATTTTTCTTGAATCACACATTTGGTGTACAAAATTTCTTACTTCTATTTCAAAGATTATGTAAATCAAATCAAAGCATTCCATGGTGAGTAAACCTCAACCTGGACTTCCAAGTTTCAGAATTAACAGAAATAGATCCAATAAGACCTAAATGGATATAAACGAAAAAAAAGAAGATACCTATCGATTCTTATTCGTTCAGGAAATTATTGATAAATTCAGTTTAGCTAAATTATGTGACTTCCACTATTAATCGAGTCTTTTCAAGCGAATCCATCAAAGATTAGAACCATTTCGCCGCGAAAACCGTGAATCGAGATCAAAAGGAAGGATCTTCTTACTCGGAAGGAATCGCCGATCGAGGAGCGAGAGTAGGATTGGGAATGGTGGGGGATAGGAGGAGGCGCCTCCCCTCTCTCCTCAAAGCTGCCATCGCCATTGTCATCCTTGATGCAGACGATTCCTTCCGATGTCGGGAGAGGGTGCGGGTGGTCTTGGGAGTTTTTTAGGCGAAAGATCGGGAGGGGTGCTCTCCGGTGTTTTTTAGGGTGGTTTTTTACGAAATGACCCCCCGACTGCCACGTATTGGTAGTATTGCTCCAACTGACGGGAAAATTTTCAGCACATTGCGTACCGCGGGCCCACTGTAACTCAAGAGACAAGGAGTATCATGCCCATAGTTCGAGATGAAAAAAGCAAGATCCTAATCTGTGCATGCAAACCTTTTAGCTATTGCTCCCCTTTGGAGGCTGAGGCTGAGGCTGAGGCTTTGGCGATGAAAAAAGGTATTCTTCTTCTTGTCAAATTGAACACTAACTGTGTAGTCCTACTAGGGGATAACTTGACAGTGACTACACTCCTGCTGGAGGAGACTTCTACCCTTCCATGGTGTGTCCATAATGATGTTATGGAGTGAATGAGATATTTAAAGTTTTTTTCTAATTGTCGAGTTCAGCACGTGTATCGTGAAGCAAACCAGGTAGCACATCATATTGCTAAGTTAAATCTGGATATGAAGCACGACTTCCTCCCAACCTCGATACTTTACTCTATCTCTGTTTTAGCAGCTTTGGACAATAGACTTAGTGTATCTGAGGAAGAGTCTTCCTCAGTTTCTCCAAATCATGATGATAAGGCATGTATCGATATTATTTTTAGGTCTGGGGCACCATGAATAGATCCTGTTTGGGGATATTTTTTACTGGTTCGCGCAGTCTACCTGCAAGACAAAGGAAAACGTTAGAACGGCTAGTTCCCTCAGGAGCGCAGGTCCTCCGATGCTCAAGTCAGTCTCAGGTGATCAAGGGAGAGCTGTTATAGACCAAAGTGGTAGGGATGAGAATTTCGAACCTATACTTTGGAGCCTGGGGGCGGGCATTTATGGACTTTAGCGGCCTACCAGAGTGCAACACCTGGTAGACTTTTCCAGCACCTTCTAGGCCCCCATGTTCCGGCCCCCATGGGCCTCTTGCAGTCTTTGGCACATGGGCTCCTGACAGCCTTTGGGAATCGGGCTTCTGGCAGCCTTTGTCATCTAGCTCGCCAGGCTATGGAGTGGGGGAGAGTACCCATTTTTTTGTTGTTGCCAGGTGGGTCTTCTGGAATGTTCAAGTCTGGGAGGTCCCAAACCGACTTGGGCGGGCTTCCGTGGACTACAATCGTCCACGTAGCTCCAGGGGGGTTTCGACACCTGGCAGTCTTTATGCCGCTTTACTGGGGGCGACCTTAGGGAGGAAGCCAAGGTGCCCTTGGCCCTTTAATGCTCTACATTCTCCACATTTGTCAAGAGTCGGGCTCTTACAAGGGCGACCTCTCCGACAAATCGGGGGAGGTTCCGGCGAGTCTCCGTGCAAGTCGTTGATCCGCCGCCTTCTTCCTATGCCAAGAGTCGGGCTCCTGGGAGGGCGACCTCTTCGACAGAGTGGCCTGGCGAGCTCCTTGAGTGCACTACCGGTGTTCGTTGATACCCTTCTAAGTTTTCTCTTTGGCCAAAGTTCGTGTGCGAGCTGGGGCGAACTCCAATGCGAGATGAGGGCGAGCTTTTGTGTGGAAGTTGAGGGCGAGCTCCTGTGCGAGCTGAGGGCGAGCTCCTGTGCGAGCTGAGGGTGAGCTTCTGTGTGGAAGCTGAGGGCGAGCTCCTGTGCGAGCTGAGGGCGAGCTCCTGTGCGAGCTGAGGGCGAGCTCCAACGCGAGCTGAGGGAGAGCTCTAATGCGAGCTGAGGGCGAGTTCCTTCGTGTTCTTCGCCTAAGCGATTCACTGAGCTTAGATGTAATGCACTCAGATACAAGGTGTCCATACAGCCCTATGTGATTCTCGCTCCCAATAGCTTTTCGATCGAGCCCGTAGGGAATGTTAGGAAACTAAAAATTAGATCGACAAAGTCGTGTTTGTCTCGAGGTTTCAGCTACCCTCAACATTACCCTCTCCTGAGGGAGCGATCAAGGAAACTTGGCGCTCGCTCAGGAGTTTTAATTGGTGTGCCCTGAGCAGGTTGTAACTGTCGTAGCCGCCTCCTCACTGCTCTTTCTACTAGCGCTAGCCTTGATTCGGGGGAGCGGACTATGGGCGAGCTCCTATACCCGAGATATCTCTCCTTATTGAGACCTCGAGGACAATGCTGTTGCAACAATCTCTGGGCGGGCTGTGAGCGTCTGGCACGAGCGATCTCTTTTTGGTGCAAGCTTGTCACACGCGGTTAGGGTTTGCTTCGGGCGAGCCTCGGGCACCTGCCACGATGATGTTATGTCCAAGGAAACTCAGCGACCTGCTGCCTATAAGCACCGGACGAGCCGGGAGCATCAGCCACGAGCGATCTCCTTCCGGTGCGGGCTTTCCACACGCGATCAAGGTCCGTTTAGGGCGAGCTGCGGGCACCTGCCATAGGCGACCTTGTGGCGCGGCTTCCGGCTTGGGCTTCGCACCAAATCTCCGGCGGTTGTATCATCTTAAATGCGACGTGAGACTCGAGATTCGAAACCGATACAATGAATCTCATCATGAGATCCTAATCGGCGTGAGACACGTGTCTCCTTCTCATTCGTCCTCGTTTTTGACAGAAAGGATGTTGATGGCGCCGGCGCAGTTTTTTCCACGCGTGGCCCATGTGTCATCTTGCGATTGGAAAGAAACGAGCTGTCGCTTCAACCGCTATCGCGTCACCTCGATGAGCGCGCTCGAGCATTAACTGCGGTCCGTTTCACCTACCCCTTACCTGCCTATAAATAGGGGATGGGGGAAAAAATTTTACCTCTGCGTGAAAAACAGCTCTCCTTTCTCCCCTTACTTGCTGCTCGCTCTTGGCCTTTTGCACCCATGGCTTCTGTTGCTGCTACTTCCTCTACTGCTGCTGCTTCCTCTAGTGCTGCGTCCTCCCAAGAGGAGCCTCTCAACGTCATTCCTATCTCGGTGCGTCCTCCTGGCACCGAGGAAGAGGCTCCTCCGAAGGAGCCCGCCGTCATCTGGCTTCATGACATCGGGGGCACGCCCGTCCCCGAGAGTCTGCGAACTACGGCGGGCATCCCCCAGGAGCTCGCCATCCTGCCCCTGCCATGCACGGGGAGGCCGCCCTCCGGCACCGCGGTCTCCGTGGGGTTGATATGGTCAGGGCTTCGGCTGCCCCTGAACCACCTGGCCAGCGAGCTACTGGAGCTGGCGGGCTTATGCCCCGCCCAGCTCACGGGAAACTCGTGGGGGGTCCTCTACGGGCTTTCTCGAATCGAGGAGGCCCTTAATGTGAGGATCCCCCTAGCCTACCTCCTGAAGAAGTGGCTCCTTAAAGCGGGGCCTGCCTTCAGCGAGGTAGACTGCGGCCTATTCTACCTCACGGGCCGCTCCGGCGAGGTGCTCCCGTTCTCCGCCGTGGAGAACAAAGATAAGTACTGGAAGGAGTATCCCTTCGTCATCGAGGGAGAATGGCGAGGTTCCCGCATGGGCATTCCCTCTCACCCTGGCAGGCCGCCCCTCCCAACATTCAAAGAGATCGCGGAATACCGGGCCAAAGGAAAGAAGTGCATCACCGAGGGTCGAGAGAAGTCTCTTGACAAAACGATCTTTGACTTCCTTGGGGGACGAACTCCTGAGAAAGTCCTGGCTCCGGACTTCTCCTTCTTATGGAAGGACCTTCAGACCGGCGCCATCTCCACCCGCCAGAAGATTATGCGCAAGAAGGTCGCAGTCTCCCGCCGTGCCGGGGCGACAATAACAACGGCTCCTGCGACCTCCGCGGCAGGGGCGTCTGCGGCGAAGAAGGGGAAGAAGCGGGCTTCTCCGATCAGATTCGCCGACGAAGATACCATCGACATGATCCGCGAGGAGAACGTTCCTTCTCCGCCACCTCCATCCAGCGCCGCAGCCCCAGGTCAGGCGAGCATTCCCTTAGCCTCTACCTTCTCTACAAGCACCTCAGTTCCAGAACCCCCACGACGACAAATCGTCATGGTCGACCCCAAGGACCCGCGCGTCGAGCTCCTTCTTGGCATGGAGGAAGTGGAAACCCCAATGGCCGAAGTGCTGATGCGCGAGTTCCCGAGCGACCTTTCTAAACCTCTCTTCGTTGCGGTAATGACCCCAGAGATGGAGGGCACCTACCTGAAGAAGAAGAAGAAGAAAGCGCCTTCTGCCCGCCTAACGGGAGAGGACGATGTCGTCCGGCGAGCTCGTGAAGTCTACGAGCGAGTCATCGAAGAGCGGAGGAAGGCCGCTCTAGACGAGGCGGGCTTGGGATCGGACGACGATTCTAGCTCAGAAGAGGAGGAACAGCGGGCTCATGCCGATGAGCCCGCTCCCGCCATGGTGACGCCTCCTCCACCCTTTGAGGGGCCAGCTCCCAATCCTCCGAGCGAGCCTGCCCCAAGCATTCTTCCTCCCCAGTCCGTGCCACCTTCGTTAGGCCCGGCCATCCCAGACGCCCCGGGTTCCGCCGCCCTGAGTGCGCCTGTCGACGCCCAAGCGGTCTCGCCACCGGCTGCACCAACTTAGCCACGCTCGGTTGCTCTAAGCACTCCGGGCACCGCCCCTTTGAGCGCGCCCGCTAGCACCCAAGCGGCCTCGCCTCCTGCCGCACTCCCCGTCGCTTCTTCTGTGCCCCTAGAGGGACCAGCTTCCGTCCCCGCCACCTCGCCAATCGCCGGAACCCCAGCGACCTCGCCTAACGCCACACCGCCCGTTGCTACCCCGCCTTTAGAGGGGTCAGCCCCTACTCCCAGCGCGCCCCCTGCTGCTCCGCCGGCTGCTCCAGCAACCATCGTTGTACCGCCCATTGCTCCAGCGGCCATCACCCCCGCGGAGGAATTGGGCGGGCTAGTTTACAAGGCCCCAGATCTTGGGACCATCTTGGAGGGTTTCTCGAGCTCAAGTTCGGAAGCCTCGGTCCCCAACATGCCTGATCAAGGGGGATTGGTCGAGCCACCTGCTGCTGGTGAAGGGGATGCCAGCATCCTGGTGGCCGAGCCTGTTCCAAGCATGGCTTCGACGGCGCCTGAGCCCACCATCGTCGATGCCCCTTCCTCGGCTGCTCCGGCCGAGGTTATCCAGGCGAGCTCCTCCTCGGGTGATCTTGAGCGCGCCCCCCACTATATGCGGGAGATTTTTGGGCGCAATATTTTCGCGCGCTCTCCCTACATCGCTCTCTTCGACCAGCTTTCCGAGGTACACCTTCAACCCCCCTTATCGTTGTTTTCTTTCTCTTTAATCTTCTAACTGTTTCTGCTCGACACAGGTGGAGCGGGTCAGCCGAGCTCTGGCCGACGAAGTGGCTGGTGTTGCTGGGGACATGGTCTCCCTCTATGATGATTCCTTCCATGGGTCGGAGAGGAGAGTGGACGAGCACATCCATCGTCTCCGGCAAATGGACCGTTCGGGCGAGCTGCGTGCTGAAGTGGCCCGGCTGCGCCAGCAGGTTGCCTCCTCAAATTCGGAGGTCGACCAACTGCGCCAGCGGGGTGCCACCTTCACCACCGCGCTGGTTTTCGATCGAGGATGCTCGCACTCGCGCCCTCTCTGATCTGCAAGAGGCTCTTCAAGCCAAAGAGGCCGTCCAAAAGGAAATTGTCGAACTCCAAAATCAGGTGGCGACTTCTAGACATGAGATCGCGGTCCTGAAGGAGGCGCATCTCCAAGACCTCCACTCTCAGCAAAGCCGTCTTCAATCGCAACTCGACGAGCTCCTCCGGAAAGGCGCGCTCGATGCCATTGAGCAATACAAGACCGAAAGGTCGAAAAAGAGGAAGCGCGGCGATGAAGACGGTGTCGGTGCGAGCAGGCCTTAAGCTTGTCTGCTTCTTTTTTGTAACCCTCAATGATAAATACATCAATCCTTTTGAGTTCGCCTCTGCTTTGTTCCTTTTCTCTGTGTTGCTCATGAGTCCGCTTCAGAACCTTCGCAGCGATCTTGAGGGCCATACCCCGGGCGAGGCAACTAATTTGATTCAACCATTTTTATTTTAAAATATATGCAAACGAAAAACTCGGTATGCTTACTGAACCTTAATATAACCTCTGAGCTTGGAAAAGTAAAAACAAGCAAATCAAATAACTTGAAAATTCCCTATACTCAGATGTTTAAATTATTTTTATTTTAAAGAAAACTAAGAAGTGCTAGCTGCCTCCTGCCCGGTTAACTACCCCCAAGGATCCTGGTCACTGGACATGCCATTCGAGGGGTTACCAAGGGATGTTCGGGCTACCTGAAAGGGTGATCGCCCTTCTCAAGTCTCCCTAGATCACACCGGGATGCTTCCGTTCATGGCAGGTGAACGCGAAGGATCCCAGTTAGGTTTAGAGTCCTCTAAACAGTGGACTACCCTGGAAATCTCAAGGTCGCTGATTGGCGGCCTCTGAGGAATCCAATCCTGCTTTAAGTCCGCGCAGCGATGGACTGTCCCGGGAACCTCAAGGTCGCTTGCTGGCGACCTCTGAGGATCCCGATCTTGCTTTAAGTCCGCACAACAACGGACTGAACCTTTATATAATTCGTATATTCCTTTGCGGGCTCTTTCTATGTCGAGCTTCCGGGCTTAAATATTTTGGTAAAAACCGACATTGCTTATTCATAACTTCTCCAGAAGATGATTTTACAAAAGGTCGTCGAAGCTCTACGCATAATACTTTCGGAGATGCAAAGCATTCCAAGGTCGCTCCAACAGGTCGCCCTCAGCAGTCATCAGCCGGTAAGCCCCAGAACCTCGTGCTTCAGGTACTATGTAAGGGCCTTCCCAGTTCGCCGCGAGCTTTCTGGCATTAGGCTCCTGCGTGTTCGCGAACACTTTTCTCATTACTAGGTCGCCAGCTTTGAACGCTCGATGGCGAACTTTCTTGTCATATGCGCGCTTCATTTCTTGTCTGTACCCGGCGAGGCGTAGGTTGGCGTGCTCCCGTCGTTCTTCGAGCTGGTCGAGGGAGTCGGTGAGCAGAATGTCATTGTCGATCTCGTCTACCGCGAGCCTTCTTTCAGTAGGTAGCTTGACCTCCACAGGTAGTACGGCCTCGCACCCATAAGTAAGGCTGAAAGGCGATTCGTTAGTTGAGCGACGTGGAGTGGTGCGATAGGCCCATAGCACGCCGTCGAGCTCCTGTTCCCATAATCCCTTCTTTCCTTTCAACCTCTTCTTGAGGTTGTCCAGGATCACACGATTTGTGGCTTTGGCCTGTCCATTGCTCTGAGGGTACCTTGGAGAGGAAAATCTCAGGTCGACCCCGTACTCAACACAAAAACTTTTGATCAAGCGATTATCGAACTGGCGACCATTATCGGTGATAAGTACTCGAGGCAGACCGAACCGGCAGAAAATATTTCTCCAAAGGAAGTCTTTTACTTGCTTCTCGCCTATCTTAGCTAGTGGGATCGCTTCCACCCATTTGGTGAAGTAGTCGGTGGCTACTAAGATGAATTTCTTCTGCCGGGCTGACTGGGGGAAAGGTCCCACAATGTCGAGCCCCCACTGCTGAAAAGGCCAGGGGCTTACCAGAGGGTGCAGCTCTTCCGCGGGCATATGATTGGTTGTGGCATGCTTCTGGCATTGGATGCATCTTTGGGCGACCTTCAAAGCGTCTTGCTCAAGAGTAGGCCACCAATATCCTTGCCTCCTTACTTTTGCAGCCAGAGACCGCCCACCAGCGTGGTTCCCCAGTACGCCGGAGTGAATGCAATTCAACACTTCTTCGGTCTCGGGGTGCTCAATACAACGGAGATTTGGCCCGCCAAACGATCTTCGAAAAAGGCGATCCCAGTGAATGAGATAGTGACCAGCGCATTTCTCCACTCGCCGGGCTTCTTCTCTATCCTCCGGTAGCTCGCCCTCCTGGAGAAAACGAAGAATGGGCGCGGTCCACCCGCCGAGCGAGACGCCGGCTGAGACTTGATTAACGGCGGGCTCTAACAGTTGGAGCCGAGACTGACTTTGGACCTCGATAAAAATCTGGCGGGCTTCCGATCCATCGAACAACGCAAACTTGGGTGGGGTCCAATGGTGAGGGAAGCCTCCTTGGTGCACCTCGCTTGTGAAGGGCGAGCTTCCTCCGTGGGTGGCGAGATCCTCTAGCAGATCCACTGGCATACTAGGTCGCTGCCAGTGCCCCGGGAAAGCTCCCGGAGGCGGCTGCACAGGTCCTATGCGGTCGTGTACGCTCCCTCGTGGTAGGCTCGGCCCCACGTCGCGGCGACATGGGTGGGTTCCCTCCTGGCGCCCTTCACGCCGTCTGCCTGCGGGCAGCTTCGACACGATGGCGGGTTGATGGGAGGCTGTTACCTCCCGGGCAACATAAGGTGTCGCCTCCGTGGGCTCCTTCTCTCGTTCGTCGATGGTGCGGGTCGCGGTCTCTCTCCAGAGATCTCACCTCCGACTCGTCGGAATCGGCACTCCTGCTATGGTGGCGAGGAAGGGTCGCTCACGAGGTCGCCTTGTTGCTAGACCGCTGGGTCACCAGCTTTTGCAACCTCGTAAGCGGGGTCTCCTGCACCCCGCGAGCGGCCGTTCTCTCCACTGGGGGCTCCGGATGGGAAGCCCGTCGGGCGGGAACGGCCGTGGGTGGACGCGACGAGACTGGGGGTGGCACAGGGGATGCCACCCTCGTTGGCCCAGATCGTCGGCTTGCCGTCGGGCCCTGACGTAGTCGCGTCAGTTCCTCCATCATAGCCCGCTGGGTGGCCAATATCTCCAACAGGAGCTGGTCACTGAGCGGGACCAGGAGCTGAGGGGTCTCAGCGGGGGGCCCGCTGCGCACAGACCCCGCACGGGTCCTTGTTTGCCTACGTCCCCTCGTGGCCGGAGCCATCTTTGGGTCAAGGGCCACGGCCTTCAACCTTGTGGCCGTGGGCGTTCTCGCAGGAACCAGTCGAAAGATCCCACAGACGGCGCCAAATGTTTGGGGATATTTTTCACTGGTTCGCGCGGTCTACTTGCAAGACAAAGGAAAACGTTAGAACGGCTGGCTCCCTCAGGAGCGTAGGCCCTCCGACGCTCAAGTCAGTCTCAGGTGATCAAGGGAGAGCTGTTATAGACCAAAGTGGTAGGGATGAGAATTTCGAACCTGTACTTTGGAGCCTAGGGGCGGGCATTTATGGACTTCAGCGGCCTACCAGAGTGCAACACCTGCCAGCCTTTTCTAGCACCTTCTAGGCCCCCACGTTCCGGCCCACATGGGCCTCTGGCAGTCTTTGGCACATGGGCTCCTGACAGCCTTTGGGAATCGGGCTTCTGGCAGCCTTTGTCGTCTAGCTCGCCAGGCGGTGGAGTGGGGGAGAGTACCCATTTTTTTGTCATTGCCAGGTGGGTCTTCTGGAATGTTCAAGTCTGGGAGGTCCCAAACCGACTTGGGCGGGCTTCAGTGGACTACAATCGTCCACGTAGCTCCAGGGGGGTTTCGACACCTGGCAGTCTTTATGCCGCTTTACTAGGGGCGACCTTAGGGAGGAAGCCAAGGTGAGCTCGCCTTTAATGCTCTACATTCTCCACATTTGTCAAGAGTCGGGCTCTTACAAGGGCGACCTCTCCGACAAATCGGGGGAGGTTCCGGCGAGTCTCTGTGCGAGTCGTTGATCCGCCGCCTTCTTCCTATGCCAAGAGTCGGGCTCCTGGGAGGGCGACCTCTTCGACAGAGTGGCCTGGCGAGCTCCTTGAGCGCACTACCGGTGTTCGTTGATACCCTTCTAAGTTTTCTCTTTGGCCAAAGTTCGTGTGCGAGCTGGGGCGAACTCCAATGCGAGATGAGGGCGAGCTTCTGTGTGGAAGCTGAGGGCGAGCTCCTGTGCGAGCTGAGGGCGAGCTCCTGTGCGAGCTGAGTGCGAGCTTCTGTGTGGAAGCTGAGGGCGAGCTCCTGTGCAAGCTGAGGGCGAGCTCCAACGTGAGCTGAGGGCGAGCTCTAATGCGAGCTGAGGGCGAGTTCCTTCGTGTTCTTCGCCTAAGCGATTCACCGAGCTTAGATGTAATGCACTCAGATACAAGGTGTCCATACAGCCCTATGTGGATCTCACTCCCAATAGCCTTTCGATCGAGCCCGTAGGGAATGTTAGGAAACTAAAAATTGGATTGACAAAGTCGTGTTTATCTCGAGGTTTCAGCTACCCCCAACAGATCCCCCTTGGTTGCTGTCAAAAAAAAAAAGGAGTATCATGCCGAGAACGATTTTGTTCCAACCTCCTTAGAGAGGTTGGAACATCCTTTGCTCTCTCATTGGTCCATTTCAAGGCCTTTTGGTCATTTCACCATGATTAAAAGCATGAAATGACAAGCATGCCCTTGAAATGGACCAATGAGAGAGCAAAGGATGTTAGGTTGGAACAAAATTGTTCTCGTATCATGCCCCAGCACATCGGGGGTTGTGGCCCCGAGCACCAATGAGGACCTATCAGCACTCCACATCACGTGGAGTTGGCAACAAAAGTTGGCAAATGAGTTGGGTATATAGTATTACTCGTAGAGGTTTTCCCAAAATGGCCCCCAACTCTGTCGTATTACTGAGAATAGACCCGATTGGGTTTTGCATTACTTTTCTGACCATATATTTTTTTTGGTGACCAAAATACTCTCGTAAAGTTAAAAAGTATTCACGCCAATTCCAAAGAGAAAACCCCCATATTTCTCCCATAATCTCAACGAGCATTGGCAAATTTCAAAGGTGATTCGTACTCATCTTCACCCATTAGATCCCCCAATAGAAGCTCAAGTATCTGATTTCAAAACGGGATCCGTTCTCATCTTTGTCCATTAGATCCCCCAATAGAAGCTCAAGTATCTAATTTCAAAGGTATTTTCTCATATTTCGGTAAGTATCGACCGATTTCAAAAGGTTCGCTGAAACTGTCCCAAGTGGTAAAACCCTAAATCTCCTAAATCCATAATTCTATCCTCCATATTGAACAATAGTATGCTCCCTAAACAAGTATGTTCATAGCTCTTTTTACACCGGCTTCTTGTGTATTAGGCGCCAGCGCCCAAAATATTGGGCGCCTTGTATTGGGCACCAGCGCTTGCATATTGGACACCGGCACCCTGTGTATTGGGCACTGGTGCCCTGCATATATAAGTAGACATTAAATTTTGAAGTCTTTTTTTACACTTAAAATCTTTATTCATTATTGTTGCAGTGGACCATATACGGATTTACCACTACCAGTATTATGCATTTATGATGAAGAATTGGTTAAAGTCAAGGAGAAATATGAGTACAAGGGAGGTACAACCAAAATATTTAGCTTGTGACTCTCTACTACCTTTGGCCAACTTATTAAAAAACTCTATCAGATAATGAATATTAGTGTTGAAGAGTATGACATTTCAGTGAAGGTGTTTTATCCTAGTACAGTTCTGTTTCCTCTTGTAGATATTATGGATGACGATGATGTAGCTTTATTTATTGAGCATAATATGTGTAACGTGAATAATGCTAATATCCCGATGATCATAACAAAAGAAAGGAAATGTAATATTTTTGTATACAGCCCGTTATCTGTTTTGAAAAAAAAGTTGTCCGAAATATCTACCAATCGAGCTAAAGTATGTCAAAATTTATCCAAACTGCCAGATGTACCTCCGATAATAAAGATTGAAGATTCAGCTATGATGTTAAGAGATGATAGCTTTATCAGACTTGAACGAATATCCTACCCCTGATTTGAGGTTGAACCGAAACACTAAAGTAGATCCTATTGACCAGAGGATTAATCTTAATATAAAGCCTACCAATTATGGTGGTGATTCATTTATGAATAGCAGTGGATATGGTTGTGATGTACTAGATTTTTTGTTCAAAAACAATAATAACAAATGTCATATTGGATGTGATTCAATTCAGCGTATACCAAGTCCTATGCATGCTACTTTCGAAGAAAACTATTCCCCCGTATTTTCGTCATCATCTACAATTAGGTTTGTATGACTTTGTTTTATTCTATATTAATTTCATAAATTATTTATTTATATGTATTTCGGTTTCTTATAAATGTACTTGTACATGTAGGACTTCGACAACTCCAAATAAAGGAAGTCCCAAAATTCCAAAGGAAAATATTGATGAACAAGATAGGAAATGGGTGGATTGAGAAGTTCAAGATAGAGCAAAAGATAATGAATAAATCATTATCTGGTTTTGAAGATACATATGTGAATGGTGAGTTCCCTAATAGCATAGAAATGAATGATGGTACCCAAGAACCTTAGCTCTTTAAATGTTCAAGAATAAGAAAACCATGATTTTAGTGTTAAATAAGTATGTTTTACATTCAAACATTGAGTATAAGGTTTTGAAATCCAAAAAAACGAGATATAATATAATTTGCAAAAGGAAGAATAGTCCTTGGTGGTTGCATGCTTCTACGTTGATGGAGAATGCCTCACACCCATGAGGGATAAAAGAGTCATTTCACAAACAAATATGAACCTCGGAATTTGAGGTTCAAGAAGGGAAAATATGCCTCACATACCCCATGAGGGGTAAAAGAGTCATTCCACTACAAGGGCTGGTTTTGGGATTTAATAGTTTCGCATTGTATGTCTTTCTGCCCCGAACCCGATGCTATAAACGGAATCAAATTCCGTGCTCGTTAGCTAAAGATGTGTAGGGCCAAGTACATGGAACCAAACAGGTTGCTAGGGTTGCAACTCGGGCGGGTTGGGTCTAGTTAGAGATCAGCCCAAGCCCAACCTGAGTTGTAGAAACTCTCAATCCGTAACGCAACCCAACCTTCAAATCGCGCTACCCACCCAAGCCCAATCAAAGAAAAAACTTTCAAACTCGGGTTAGCCCAAGTTGGTGGGTCGAGTTGAGTTGTGTGGGTTCACATAACGTACGCTTATATTTTATTGTATGTCCAAAGTTTTGGATTTTAAATAATAAAATATCAAGTAAATTTATTTTATCCTCAGTCCTTCCCAATAAGGTGTGCCTTTAGTAAAATAACAAGTAAAGTGAACTAATTAAAAAAAAAATCAAAGATTTACTGTTTCTGAATGGTTTAGAGAAACGGTTCGATCCGATCAAAAGATATGTTTTTAGTTGATTTAATCTTTCCAAAATGATGTTAGATGTCAGATCTAATATCCCAAAATTATTTTTCAAATAAAATCATGCTGGAGAGGTCAAACAAGCTGCTAAGAAGGTTTAGGGTTCAAGTGTTCAAAGTTTATAATTTAAGAAAATTTTAAAATATTTAACCCCCACATTTTGCTTCGAGGATCTAAAAAATATAAATATTTTACGAAATTTCAAGAAACTTTGAACTATGCGCAGCAGAGTATCACCAAACATTGACAATCATCCTTCTATTGCTAAGATATACAAGAGAAAATGAAGAGGCCTCGGAATTGTAGCCTCCAACCCATCAACCACCAAGCATTTCCTTAACATAAATCACATTCAAATACAACTTTCCCATTATCAGCGAAGGGACAAACAAAATATGAACCAAAATTACCATCAGAGTCCCAATACTTGCCCAATAGCACCATTAGATTCACAACAATGCTATCCACCCCGAGGTTCAAGAACGGATTTGAGGTTCAAGAAGGGATAATATGCCAGACTTCTTTCTAAGCCTCACATAATT